>JAZHYW010011630.1:0-305493 GCA_037355805.1 Ixodes ricinus
TTGTTGCCAGCGCCCCCTGCTTGGTTGGAAAACAAATGGGCGTGACGGCTATTCCTGGCGGCAACAGAGGCGCGGAAGCGGGTACGGCCGGGCGAAAGTACTTTAGCGAAAGTTCGCGAGTCGCTTTGTTTGTCGCCATGCCAGCCCACTGTGTTGCGCTTGGTTGCACGAATTACTTCTACGGCAAAGAGAACGCCAAGTTTTTTAGATTTCCGTCGGCCAGGCTGTATCCTGCGAAGAGAGAAGCTTGGATAGCTGCCGTGAGGAGAAGAAACACGGACGGCTCACCATGGCAGCCGAACGAGCACTGCCGGATCTGCAGCGCGCATTTTGTCACGGGTACGTCGATTTTGTACGCTCCTGGGGAATTTCGCTAGATTATAATTAGAAATTGAATTCTAGGGCGGCCGTCAACCTTCCAGAAACACCCTGACTTCGTGCCGACAATCTTCAGCCACACGAAGACTCCGGGAGAAGCCGCGGTACAACTGCGTGACCGCTTGGTGAAGGGGCGGAAAGGTAAACCGCCTATACGCCAGAATATTGTTAAAGCTCCACTCGGTATGTGTTTGTAAACCACCACGAAAGCAGGCTTGCGCTGGCGACGACATGCGCTGCTGCGCAATATATTTCCTTAGTTGTCGCAACAGCCGCGTGCACCCGGAGCAAAATATTGGGTGCCTTTTCAACACTTCTGCTGACAACCTATCCTCGCTTTTTATTCTGAACTACTGCCAAATCAAAAAGCAACAATCTTTTCTCCCCCTTTTCTTGCTTTTTCTTCTTTTTTTTTCTTCAGCGTCTTATAGCATTTGGCATTATGTACTCTGCGTCTGTTGATTTCACTACGGTCCTATATTTCACCTTCCCTGATTTCCTCTCTTTAACGTACGGCTTGCGTTGGAATCCCAAGATTGACACTCATGAAGATTCATTCCAGGTGCTGTGTTGTGCGACAAAACAAACCTCGAAAAGGAACTTCCTGACACAAAGCAGCTTGCAGTGTCTGTGTTCAGTCAAGGTAAGACCAGTGTTGAGAACAGCCCCCAACGCTATAATTGCACAAAACTATTCAGTCAGTGGTTGGGTCTTTCTCAGTACCTCAAGCAGTGGTTGTCTTGTGCACGGCTTCTCCATGTAACATATTGTTATTTCTTCAGAAGAACCTGCACCGAGTGGAGATCTCCCGACGGATGGCGCAGCACCTCCTGAAGCCGAGAACACGTGTTTGCACCGTGCTCTGCAACTACACGGTTTGGTGGTTTAGTTTGTAGTGAATGTTTGTTTATTCCACCATTGAATATGGCCGTAACGAAAACCTTACGTGAACCAAGGTCTCAATCACCAAGAGTTATACCTAGGGTTCTGCGTTTTTGCAGTTTTTTCTTCGGTGTTTATTTTTTTTACAGATTCTGTGTTTTTTTGTGTAAATAGGTTAAGTCGTAACCAATTTACTAAAAGAAACACCGAATCTGTAGGAAAAAATTAAACCCTCCCCCCCCAAAAAATACCCCCAATTTCGATAAAAAAAATTAAAAAAAAACTCAGAAAACGCAGAACCTTAGTTATACCCCTTCACTGTAGCAACGCTAAAGGGCCGTCCAAACAGGATACTACAAAACGCAAGACTCCGGCAAATCGTGCGGCGCTTCGCTTCCGGTAGTTTTCTTCGCCGGAGGGAAACTTCCCCCTGTCCAATCTGCCGGGGAAACTTCCCCCATCAAATCTCCCCTCGAGGTTTGCCAGGGAGAAGTTTCCCCTGGCGGATTGGACAGGGGAAGTTTCCCCTCGGCAAAGAAAAACATCCGGAAGCGGAGCGCCGCACGATTTGCCGGAGACGTGCGTTTTGTAGTATCCTGTTTGGACAGCCCTTAAGACGGCTAAAATTAGTCGTGTCGCATTGTTATAACTCGTGACCACTGGTACAGGTCGTGGTTGGCCGCGAGACGCTCGTCTGTTCAAACCAATGAATGGCCGCACACTCAATAAACGGTTCTGGCGGTGCGGTGATAGCCACTCTGCTGCAACTTCCCAAACAATGATGACAATGCCGCAATGTTGGCAAGGCTTGTCCATATGGCTTGAGCCATATGGACAAGCCTTGCTAACATCATCTCAAGGCTCTGTAAGCGCGAGTGCACGAGAAATAAAACTAGAATGTGTCCCCCTTCATGTCAGAGTCGGTCGTGCCATCTCTTACGTCCAGTAATATTGAATGTGGGAAAATTGGAACTGCCCCACACGCTGTAATTCCACACAGAACTATTTAATTATTTTTCGGAGCTTTCTAAGCACCCTAAACTGGTTGTTTTTTTGCACGGCGTCCCCATATAGTCTTATTTTTTCAGAGGAACCTGAGCTGAATCCAGGTATTTTGACGGATGGCGCAGCACCTCTTCAAGCCATGGCAGTAACACAGCAATCTGCAAATGGTGAGCCTGTATAGACTGGTTGCACTGTCATAAGTGGGTTTTCCTATCTGGTGGTCGAACTCTCTCAAGGATAGCCTTTACTGTATTAATTCCACAAATGGAAAACGAGCATTGCAAGCTAGTGGAACAAGTAAGCACAGCTTCTAGTGCATTAACGGCAGGCTTCTGTCGCAAGCAAAGAGGGTGGATACGACGTCACATGGAGGTCGTATATTGCAGTTAGTAAAACAACATTAAATTGGCCTCGAAATTTTCCCACCGTAGGGAACGTGCCCGTTCCCTACAGTGGGAAAATTGGAACTGCCTCACACGCTGTAATTCCACACAGAACTATTTAATTATTTTTCGGAGCTTTCTAAGCACCCTAAACTGGTTGTTTTTTTGCACGGCGTCCCCATATAGTCTTATTTTTTCAGAGGAACCTGAGCTGAATCCAGGTATTTTGACGGATGGCGCAGCACCTCTTCAAGCCATGGCAGTAACACAGCAATCTGCAAATGGTGAGCCTGTATAGACTGGTTACACTGTCATAAGTGGGTTTTCCTATCTCGTGGTCGAACTCTCAAGAATAGCCTTTACTGTGCTAGTTCCACTAATGGGAAACGAGCATTGCAAGCCAGTGGAACAAGTAAGCACACCTTCTAGTGCATTAACGGGAAGCTTCTGTCGCGAGCAGAGAGGATGGATATGAAGTCACGTGGAAGTCGTGTATTGCACCAAGTAAAACAACATTCAATTGGCCTCGAGATTGGCCTAAAAGTGGGGGTGTGCGAAGAGTGATTTTTCTAACCAAATCAAGTACTAATAATTAGTAGTTATAGAACTGAATCTAATACCAATCAAACACTTTTCGAATATTTAGTACATTGTTTTTAAAGGTGTGATAAAATAGACAAAAACAAGGAAAATGTAAAGTTTGCTGACAACAGCAAGATTTTGGCAACAGACATAACTGCGAAAGAAGCATAGAAATTACGCAAAGGATACCACTCGGGAACGGTGTGTCTAAAAAAAAGAAAACGGAAAAATCAATGTTTATACACTAAAGTGAGTTTGTGTGGTATCGCTTATCGCAAACAATTTTGCAAAAAAAAAAAGAAAAGGCATGTCACTGGTATTTACATTCCATTCTGCAAACCACACGGGGCATACAATACAAGTTTTCCGAGAAAGAGCGCAGTTAACCTTGGGTGCCATAGTAGACGGATACACGACATTGTACAAAAAGACAGCCCTGTATTGGGGGTGAAAGGCTAGCGGTAATCTTCTCACGGATAGTAGGAACACGGACATTCTGCCCAGTATGCAGACCCTGCTTGAGGGAAGAGCAACATCTTGCAGGCGTGCTATATACCAGCTTATGTGAAGGAAAATTCATGGTGCTGAGCCCTTCATACTGTACAACTATTCAAAACTTTAAGAAACAACTCTTCAAATAAGAATCTAAATTTAATAGTTGTTAGCTCGTCCTATTCAATTCGGCTATCAAGTCGAATAAGGCTATTCTAAAATTACAAATATTCGGACAGCCCTACCTAGGAATGGTGCTACCACCACACAAAACGTGTCTATCAACTGTTTCTTTTCTTGCGGTGCATTTCACGGCACGCCTGCAAGTGCTTTGCAAGTAATGTAAATGTCAATTTCCAAACTTTCACTTGGCCTTAGCATAGAATAGTTTTGTTTTCATTACAATATCCTTTCTTTTACCTTGCTTGTAGATACCGGACAACCTACAGAGAAAAACTGCACCTGTGGAAGTATGAAAGATGCACAACAAAAAATTGCACTCCTGGAGAAGACAGTGCAGCGCCTGTATAAGAGCAACATAATGCTTGAAACCAAGCTAGACGCAGCTGTGGCGAGACTTGTGACGACAAGCATATTGCAAGAATCTCCAAAGAGGTGTATGTTTTACACGGGACTTGTGAACTCTGCAGTGTTTGACTGCTTGCTCGAATACTTCACACCTCGTGCTAGTGGCATGTGCTACTGGGGTTCTGACAAAAAAAACCGAAGTGAGACTCGTGGTCGCCCGAGGGAGCACGAGCTGGGGGATGAATTTTTTATGGTTCTGGTTCGCCTCAGACGAGGCATGTCTGGAGAAGAGTTAGCACGCAACTTCATGATGTCTGAAAGCCAAGTCAGCCGCATATTTGCCACTTGGATAAACTTCCTCCAACGGGAACTTCGTATGCTCACCACACTCCCATCTCGAGAGGCCATCAAACCGCACCTTCCCAAGTCTTTCCGCGGGTTTGAGAACACACGTTTGGTTCTTGATGCAACTGAAGTGAGGATACAGCGGCCCTCATCATTGAGTGCACAACGCCAGACATTTTCTCCGTACAAACATTACAACACATATAAGGCACTCATTGGTTGTACTCCTGACGGATATGTTGCTTTTGTGTCGCGTCTCTGGGGTGGATCTGTATCGGACAAAACCATCCTTGAAGGCAGTGGACTCCTGGACGTGCTGGAAGAGGGGGATGGAATAATGGTAGACAAGGGTTTTACCTTCCCTTACTTGCCATCAGGACTCACTGTCTACCGTCCCCCATTTCGTGAGCGACACGAGAAGCAAATGCCTCCACAAGCGGTGGAAGAAACTCGGCGCATTGCCTCTGCAAGGGTGCATGTTGAACGGGCTATTGCTCGTGTGAAGAGTTTCCACATATTGGATAAGGCATTCCCTATCACGATGATCGACATCGCAGACCAGGTGTTTGAAGTGTGCTGCCTGCTCACTAACTTCAGACTCCCATTGATAGCAGACACAGAATGAAAAGACACAACAAAAAATTGCTTGATACAGCATTTTCTGCATCTCTTTCATCTTTATTAAAACCTTGAGTTGCACTTTGAATGAACAGATCTGCATTTCTGCGTCATTTGCAATGCATGAAATAGAACACCAGAACCGCACAGTTCCACAAATTACAAAGTGGCACTACTGTTGGGGTAGCCACTGCTACAATGTGCTCTGGTTTTAGATACTCAATAAAGGTTCATGTTTGTATAAGCAGTACTGATATGTGAAAAGCCTTTTGGACCTTGTCCTAAACAGAATTGTAGGAAAACAGACTGAACATATTTATATGCAGTAAGGTAACCACTTGAAGCTAGGTTTATGCATGCTTATTTCAGCTTCCTTATCTTCATTCTCAAGCCATCTCCGGACTGGCACACGTAAAAGCCTTTCTGGACTTTCTTGAACGACACATATTGTCCTCGTGTGTATAATGTGCCCAGCCTCTTTGTGCGCCGCGTCAGTAGTTCTGGCACAAATGCATGCCGCACAAAGTGAAGCAGGGCAGGGAGCATCTCATTCTCCCAGAACAACTGATCCAAAACAATTCGCTGGACATGAACGTGGTCCGGTTCCGTTTCCTCGCTCCTCTCAGTCCAGAGAACAAAATCGCACCAAGTGTGTCCTGTAACGGCCATTTGGCCTTGCACCTGATAGTGATATGAATGCTTTTCTTTCAAAACAACGTCTCCGTCCTCCAATTTGCAGCAAAATTTAGGGTCCTTGCATGCTTCTTCAGCAGTAATCCCCTTCTTGGAGGGTAGACACTTCACTTCCAGCAGTCCCTCCTCGCCGTCCACTACAACGATTCTGTCAGGTGAGGCTGCTAGAAAGCTATACACTCTGTGCACGTGCAGGCCGGTCTCTCGAACTTGTACGTTGAACCCTCTACTTCCCATAAGGGAAGCATACGACGCTACTGCGTCACCTTCGTGCTTACGGCCATAGGCCATTGCTTCCGACACTGCTCTGTCACTGGGATAGAGCAAAGTTCTCAGTAAACTAGCTGTTTTTACACAACAACAGATCCTCTTAAACAGCGAGGCTGTCAGTCGCCCGGTTCTTTCCATGTGCCATTTTTTGTTATCTGCTTGGCCTATTGTTACGGTGCAAATGTTTTGCCTTTCGGCATCCGACAGCGGTATTAGGGATCGTAAGTGAGCATCTACAACTTCTTGTGCACGGTCGCTCCAGAGGTCCTCATCGTCCCCAAGCAGTAGCACAGGATCTGCCCTTGTCTCCTCTGCTGCCGACTGCTCATTTGACGGGAAGTAACGTAGTGCCTGCAATCTCGGCGCGGCAACGGCAAGGTTACCCTCAGTGCTCTAACTTTTTCCTGGGAAGATGCATCTAGTCTTACACAGGGGTCATACTTCCGTGCATGTTTCCGGCTTACCGGCTTGTTGATGACGTGCCTCTGAAAATGAATTTCACTTAGGGGCAGTCTTGGTGCTGGCTTCTTGGCTGGAACATGAGATAAATTGAATACATTTTTCAGTGTCCGAGTACACTTCTCGCATAAACGCTTTTCTGAGACCTTGCTCTTCTGTACAGTGTCGCAAACATTGAACCTTAGTTATAGATTCTTGCAGCGGATGGCAAAAAATGCACCCACTAGCTTCTACAACAGTGATGGTTCTTGCAAAAACGAGTAATAAATTGCACACCCAAATCTGCCCTGAAGTTGCAAGCTACGTAAACAACATTTTGTTTGTGAACCTAAAATGAAGTGTTTTAAAATGAAAACCAATGTAACAAGTTAAATTATACAAACCTTCAGCAGGGACAATCCACTTGCATGGCAAGTCTGTGCACGATGCTCCGCCTTCAGTCTTTGTGTCTCCCTTGTCAGCGACGCTGAACAGAACTCCAGCAACATGCTCACAGGTCTCGCTCAACCTGGAAGCCATGAGCAAAGCGCATGAACTTTTCATACTTTTCATACTTTGAAGACCAGGTTCAGCACACAGTGTTACACTCTTAGCATCATTTTGCCTCTCAGTGATCGCTAGGACCGCTCACGAGCACTCCACAGAGCGCAAATCCTCCGAGAATGATCATTTAAAAAACTTGCGGTGTCCGAGCGTCTTTGGCGTGTAAACCTGCCTGCGACATCTAAACGCACTAGCGTGCTCTACGGTTTCCGTCTTTTGCCACCAAGCAGGAGCACACATTTCATAAATGCGCTGCTAAGCCCTAGCGACCATCCCACATGCTATACGGCAGGAGTTTTAGCAGATCGTTCGATAACCTCCTAGCCAGACCCGATGACGAAACTATGCACGCGCAAAGGCGCCGGACGATCCTCAGCTATCGTTAACGGGGTTATCGAAACGGTGTCTTAAAACTCCCTGCGCCGGCATCGGAAGTTTCAACTTTTCTCTCCCTCTTTTTATCAGTAGCCACGTTACTGTTCTTTGAGGCATCAGATAAAGGCGCCGACTTTAACAGACGCAACTATACTCGGAGAAAACGCTCACTACCATGAATGCGGTGACGACGAGCTCTTCCGCATCACTTTTCAACACATTACAGCGGTTCAGTGCGTGCATACCATTCCTGAAGAAACTAGTAACAAGGCAAAAAAAAGTTCTCACCCTGCAACGCATTCGCAGTGTGCTCCAACGATGTCACCTGTCGCTTTAAGGTACCACGCCGACACGACGTACACACCGCTCTTCATGGACGGCGCACACGTTGCTCGCACAAGACCGAGCTCCTTGTCTGCGGTGTCGAGGTTGAGCCTGACGTTCTGAACGTATCCTTCTTCCTTAAACGCCCAACCACGATGTGCCTGACGGACCGTATGTGTAACCGAGTTCAGGTAGCTCCAGACGCTATCACTTGAGATGCTACAGGGCGACACGTCCGACACCCAGCCCGTGGCCCGAAACGGGAACGGGACACTATCATCTTCCATCATTTTGAAGCACCCGGAAATAGAGAAGAGGCAGCACGGACGGACAGCTTGCGTGCACGAGCTCCAAGGCAAACCGAAACCATGCAGCACGAGTTGTTTTCCAACCAACTTCTAGCCTCGCACCCAAGTTGCCCAAGTTTCCGGCGTTGCGCGATAGGTGGCGCGCACTATTTTGCAAGTCGTCAACTGAAAGTGTGCTGGTTTCACTTGATGCCCACGAGCAGGAGCGCGACGAACTGCCCGTCGGTCGCGCCGGCGCCGGGTCGCGCGACCAACGCAACCGACGCCCGCCCGCTGAGCACTGCGCACAGCTGCGCATGCCTTGGCGGCCGCCGGCTGGGCGGCTGGATCTTGGCGGGTCCTGAGCGGCGGCTTTCTCGGCCGCTCTGCTGGCTGGGCGAACCGCCTCCGGGAACGCGAGCTGACGCGCGCGCGGGCTGGCGATGGAAATTTATCTTCTAAAAAACGAGGTCTGTAACGTATCGTTTGGATGGCGCAAATGGACGTATTTTTTGCATCGTTTTTTTATACAGTGTGTGAACTACGTGAAACGGGCGACGAAGAGTGGTGGGTGAAATGCGATCGCATGTTGTGTATTTTGTGTACTACGTAGGATTACCCAGAAAGGTGGGTCAATATCGATAAATGTGCGCGTGAAAAGCAACTACATGCACCTGACTTGTCAAACTTATTCACCCTCATTATTTTATCGTGCGATCCGACATTGTCACGTATCGCGTTCAATTTGGGTCCCAACACCGGTAACCTCGAATTCGATGTTGTATATCCCACCGTCGGTAGTATAGATATTGTATTCGATGTTGCTGCCTCAACACCGATAGTTCTCTTGTTGTATTGCGATGTTGAGTTTAAGTTATCGTTTGGCGATCAACTTTTGTTGCATTACAACAACTGCAATAAACATTTGTTGGAAAACGATCACTCGTTATTGGGCTTTCTCATTAAAAGGTAGGTCGCGGGTGTTCCAGCTAGTTATTCTGAATGGTTTGTGGTTGCCAGCATTTCAAGCGCGAGGCTGTAGTTTCAAAGGCTGCTCCAACAGCCCTACATACTCTGCACGCTTCCACTGTCGATCAATGTTGATGTGTTCTGCAATGCAGAACGTTTGTCTTCCGTGTATCCGTACCCACATCTTTCTCCGCGTATTCCCGTATTGTAGCTCGTGCTGTTTGACGATATCATTCACGCGATGTCGTATTTGTGGGCAATGGGCGATACCGATATCCATCATTGCTGTTGCTCCACGAACGCTGAATATCGTGTTACGTCTCCTCTTAGTCCGCGGTGTATGCCGGCGTAATTCATGCTGGTAACTTGGTATCCGCTCTGAGATATATGCACGCGATGTGATATTGTATTCCTCCTTTGGGCCTGCGGGATTGGCGACCGATATTTATATATCGTGTGGCCGTACAGTATGTCCATGTCGGTCACCAATATGCCGCGATGTCGTATTCTATCTCCAACAACTCGCGCATTATAATCGGGGCATTGCGCTCCAATATGGTGCGTTGTATACCAATAACCGCTAGTTCTATCGAGGCTGTTCTCCGATATCATGTCGTATACCAATAACCGCGAAAGTTATATCGGGATACTGTGATCCGAATGTCCTGTTGTATATCTATAACCGCTTCGCTATGGTTAACGATTGGCCAATCGCTGATGACGTCTTGAGTGCGATAAACGTGCATTAATGAAAATAAGGGGAGTGTTAGACTGTCAACTTTGACGGTTTAAGGACGCAAAGACTCAAAGCTTCCATCGTGCTTTGTACGTACAGCGTCAGAATGGTCGCTGGCAGTTGCTAATCCTGGTTGTTACGTCACAGAGAAGAACCATAAGACTGCGTTCACACTTGCGGTAGCCCTGTCGCCGCCGACCGAATTTACTGGGCGGAAAACGACGGCGGCGCTCAGATTTGTGGCAACCCGCCGCGTTCATACGGCTCCGGTCTCTAGCGGATATCAGAGAAGACTGCCTCTTGCTCGAGTGCTGTTCGGAAAAATGCTCTCGCAGAATTCCTCTTGCTGTTAACACTAACCCGCAGTGCCGATAAAATGCCCAGCATACACTCGGCGATACGAGAAGGCAATAAAACATAACGGGCAAATGGAGACAACGTGTGTACGTACAACTCGCGCCAATTTTATTCCACAGACCTTCTTTGTGGGCACTGTCCTCGTAGTTCAGATGCCTCGTGTTGAACTTGGTTGAATAATTTATTCTCGATCAGCATTTCTGCCCACACAAAGATACCAGCGAGACGGCGCCATTTGCACAACTGGGAAACTCCCACAACCCCGGCGGAAACCACGACAACTCAAGCGACTCGGCCAGGATGTGACGCCAGCAAGCGCCATTTTCTCCGTGCGTTTTAATTGGCTGCGAAAGCATGGAAACGTTTTTTTTTTTATCGGGCGAAAAAAATCGGTCACCGGCCGATTGGCCTTGGGGTCAAATATTCCGTCGCCGGCGACAAGATTCCCCTCCCGGCGTAAATTCCCCTACGGATTCACCTGCGGATCCGCAATCGTGAATGAGCCAGGAGAAGGGCCCGGCGCGGATAAGAGCCTGATCATTCGCATCCGATCCGCATCCGCAGACTTTGTAACCGCATCCGAACCGCCACCGGAACATTCTAAACCGCATCCAACCCTCGATCTGCGAACTCATTTTACATCATAAAATCAAGCATGAGTAAAAACAAAAACAGAGAAAACATCTGGATGGTATTCCCGTCTGCTTACCCTTGTATAAAGGACTCTTCGGGTCAGAATCCGGTGAAAGTAATTTTATTGTATTCTCTATCATGGTATTTATGATATAAGCGATCATCCTTCCAGAGACAATTCGCATTGCTGGAAGGATGATCGCAGTTATGAGATAGTCTTGGAAGTCCGTAACGCTGACGCTCTGTCCAGAAGATGCGCTCAAAAGGAAGGACATTTTAATATTTATTTCCTTTTTGACTTATGAAAACCACTTTGAGTAGACGCATATTTTATAAACTTGAAAATGAACAAAGGACAAACTAATACCGTAGTGTCATTTTATTTAGGCCATACCATAAAAAATTCTGGAAAGGTAGCCGCTCATTCATATCGGCAAAGTACTTTTGTACATGTGGTAAGGAGCGAGGACACCACTGGGTAAATATTACAATATTCAATAATGCCAATACCTCCTATCGGTTTCAGTTTTAAACGCGAACCCTCATCTGCATGCTCAGAACAATATACTTAAAACAAGTCAGTGCCAACAGTCGAGAAAAAGAAAACGCGCGCACACGCATCGCTTCAGTTGTCGAGGGTGCCATTAGAAGAAACAGGATATCGTCAACATGGACGGATTCAAACTGGTTCGTTTCTCTTAAATTAAGACTCGCTAATAAAAAGTCTATTTTCGTTGGCGCACTTGACGCTGGGATGGCACGCACGAACCGCGCTACAAAAATGAAGTGCGGAAACTCGTGCTGGCGCAAGTTGCACCACTCCAAGGGATCGAATTCGGACTCCTCGATCTACTTGTAGGCGAAGAAGACACTTGCAGGTTTCTCCTACTTTCTGGAGGCTTGTACGTTTTGGATTTCCTTTGCCCTAATATCGTTTTCCGCTTCTTCCCTGCCAAATAAGAGCACGCTTTCCCGGGACGAGTGATACTCCTGCATTTGTTACTTTTTCTATGGATGGCATTTTTGGCGAGATAGAACGTTCTAAAGCAAACTTTGGCGAGAATCAAATCTTTCTTGACGTAAAGAACAATGTTCTCCCCGACTGGCACCTTTTATCTAAGAGAGTAGTTTGCCCCTGCAATACATTCTATGATGCATTTTATAGTATCACTCACTTATTCACTCTACAATGTGCAGTCACACACGTTTATGGGCCACCACGGCAAATATGTAGATCCACACCGGCGGGTACCCGCATCCGATCCGCATTTGCAGCTCCTGGAATCCACATCCGGTCCGCAATCCGCCAAATCTGGTTCATTTTAGTCCGCATCCACCAGTTTACTGCGGATATCAGCGGATCATCCGCGGATATGCAGTGCCCTACCCATAAGGGAGAGCCACCAAAACACCCCACGGAATTCGCCAAGGAGCTCTACGGGCTGGCGCAATCCTGTCGGTTGGTTGTAGAAGCGCCTGCAAATGAAACGATCGAATGCAGGGTTCGCGCTCGTCGCTTTATCACCATCTCCTCGGCCGCTAGAGTTTCCGGCGACTGAGCGCAGCTGCACTGACTGCAGAGCGAACCACAATGGAGATGGTAAAAACTGCCGCTGGCACAAGTATGGCGTTGCCATCGCCATGACCGCGGCGACCCGCAAAATTTTCCGTTGTTCCGTTGCCAGGTGGAAATGCAGGGGGCCGAGATAAAGTCCCGGTAAAGGAATAGGTCAGCAACCCATTTTGAATATTTAAAATCACCTTACAACGGACCGCAGCGATCGCTACAAGCCATGTCAGCCAATCCAGCTTTGTGAAAATATCATGTGACTACTCTCCCTTCACTTCGCTGCGCCATCTTGATTGTCACCTGATGCTCACAGCGCCATTGATTTGGTTGGGATCACTCGCCTAGCGTCCGTTGCTTTTTCTTCGTTAGGTGAAGCGTAGAACAGGCACCATGCTATGGCGGCTGATACGAACGCCTCGTTTGGAGAGACGACGCTGAATCTGACGAAACAAATGCCCCGATAAGCGGACGTTCTCGAAGGAAGAATAAGACAGGTGCGCGAGTCGTCCGATTCCGCTGGCTGGCCGCTGTCATTTCGAGCGCCGTCCTTCGCTCGCAGCGGGCCCTATTGTCTTGTCTTCGGCGCGGCCCAACTCCCGCCCATCCCCGAGCTGACAGAGCTGGCAAGAGACACTCGCCGGCAGAACCAATCAACAGCTCCGGCTTCCGAATCACGTGACAAGTTTCGCCTGGAGGAGGCTATGGCGTCGCGAGAGGCCAATAGCTCTTCATTGGTTTGGTCGTGGGTCGCGGCTTCGACCGCACTGTCGGCTTAGCGCCAAGCTGGGACTCGGAGGAGCGTCGGGGCGCTGCCCAGCGTGTCGTTTCCAGGTGCTCTGACGGCGACGTAACACGCCTCCGCGGTCCGTGGTTGTCGCCCTTTGTTCCGCGACCGCGCGTGCAGAACTGTTATGTTTTCTCATCTTCTGGCCGAGCGTATCCATGGTTTCGTTCGTTTTCGATATTCTTGCTTTGTTTCTTGAATGTGGTCGTATGACATTATGTTTGGTATGGTGGCATTTCTGGGTAGAGGTTTAGCGTAGCATTACAACAGGCTATCACCTAGAGTGGCATTGCTACCAAGAGCTTGCGCTCTGGCTTCGAAGCATGCTCTTAGGTGAGCGACAAAAGTCTTGCCGTTCCCGCGGTAGCCTGAGGTAACACGTACGTACTGCGCTGAGACTCTCTATTGTCTTGTCTGATGACGCTGTTTTGGCTGCGAGGCTTTTAAGGGAGGTGGCAGGGTAAACCGACCATAAAATCTATTATGCACTTTTAGTGTTAAAAAATTAAATGCAGTCTGAGAGAACAAAACCAGGAGCATGAGCGCTCGAAGCCACTTAAATATGGCGCCGACATTCGCACCCCCTGACCATTTTTCTTTGCGTGGAGACATAACAGTATGTTTTCTTAAAATTACATTTTTGCAATTTACGCAACTTTGATGTACCTTTACTAAGAAGCTACTTCTCCAATTACACTAAACATTTTGCAGCGCGCAGTAAAACATCCTGCCAGCAGTGGCATAAAAACGTTTCAAGAATCCACAACATTATAATGTTAAAAAATTATAAAGTTCACCTCCTTATCGCTTATTACAAGAAAATACAATATTTTCTTTGCATGCTGCATGTTAAATGTTCTTTTTAGGTTCCGTCTAAAGTTAGTAGTATGTAGAAAAAATGTGCCAAATTAAATGAGCATCCTGTTTTTGTTGCTGAGAAAGGGTAGATTAAATCTGGAACTCAGTCTAAGATTTGACACCCCATCCCATCATTAAACATATAAAAATTGCTTTAGTAAAAAGACAACAGATAGTTAATCCCAAGAGTATACCAATTCAACGCATGAAATTTCATAATAAAATATGCAGTAGTTTTTACATATAAAATAAAACCAGATAAGCCGTCTACCATACCTTCTCCTCTTAAGGCTGCGGTCCCACGGCAGCCATCTTGAACAAGGCGTTAGTTCAACCAATAGATGGCGACACGCACCCGTGGGGTGGCGGAAACATTGGTTCACGGTGGGATGGCTCGAGCACCATCACGTTCCCCTCGTGGCCTTGCTCGCGCCGCTGCCAGCTGTGCTCAGCTGGCTCAATAGCGTGGCCCAGCAAACGCATGTATGCGAGAATGTCAGGCTTTGTATAAATTGTTCTCTGATATAGGGAGATGCGGTTCGGCGGTTGTCACGGGCTTTCGCAATAAATCTTACCAAGAAGGAATCAATTGTTGATTGACATGTCAATATTCTTTCAATGAAAATTTCTTCTGCAGGAATGCATGCTCAGTAGACTCAATCTTCCAAGACACCAATGAATGCAGACGTCAAGTAAACTGCTTCTGAATTAACGGTACTTACCTCACCATTATAATGACGACCGAAAAGTGACATAACGAAATATTGTGTTTCACGGGATCCGGAAGATTTTGTAAAGGTTGTTACATTATAGTTCCCAGAAAACAAACGCCGTTGCAATATTTTCGGAAGTACCGACACATATAATGTTGTAAGTACAGCTTAGGAGGAGGATGATGAAAACCATCACAATAAATAGGAAGACGCTTATTTGCAATGAAGACGCTATGAATGAACGGTGTAAAGCGACGGCAAGTTATAAGCGTATGGTAATTTATAAGTTCACGTGATTGCTAACTATGGACATGCAGACAATGACGACCTGTTTTGTCGGGAGATGGAGTAGCGGTGATGACCTGATTTCGGACGACTCGTGGCAGACGAACAAGCAAGTTTCTTCTCAGCGAATGGTAAGCGTCCAGTGTCAAGCACAGCACGTTGCTACCGACGTTGTCGACGTTTCGAACACTTACCGCTTTCGACAAAAGTGCTGGCACCTGGGCAAACTCTGTGGAAAGAGTCGAAGGATTCCTCGAGTCCAGCGCCATCATGAACTGTAACTGAAAACGATCCACTATTCAGTCTGTGAGTGGCGAAACGTATCCGCATCTGCGGAGTCATGGTCGATGCGTACTCTAAGTGGTTGGAAGTTTACACGATGCCTGCCACGATCCGTACAAACGTGTCATTGACGTTCTACGCTCTCTTTTCCCTACTTCTGCCCTACCGAAAATACTTTTCTTTGATAACGCGCCAAATCTTGCTTCAAATAAAATAAACAAATCCCCCCCCCCCCAGAAAAAAAACGAAAACGGCATTAGGCATTACATTAGTGCACCATACCATCCTGCAACTAACGGGCAAGCAGAACAGATGGCGTGCGAAAGGAAGAAAGCCCTCTTGAAGCTTAAGGAAGAAGCTGTTCAGTGAAGAATCGCCAGGTTCTTGTTCCAGCAGCACGCGACGGTCTCATCTTACACGGTAAAAACACCCGCCGAAGCAATGTTCGGAGGACGAAGCGCCACATGCCTCGTTCTCATGATACTATCGCCATGAATGAAGATCGAGAGATTCCCAGATCGGGAGTAATGGCAGATTATTCGGTCGGACAACTCGTCTACGTGAGGAATTTCAGCGGAAGTCGGGCCTTCCATGTAAAACTTGAGTAGAAAAGGCTCTATGGTTGACAAGAAGGTGTCATCCCTCTGAATACGTTGGATATAAATGCCCTTGAGTGTAAATATAACGAAATCACAAAACTCTCTTTGTGTATTGTGTAACTGACTTTGCATTTGGTAGTAGAGGCTGTGGTAGTGATTTGGATTTTTCACACCAGGCTCCTTTTTCTTATTTTTCGCCTCATACTCCTTTGCGGTTTCAGTAGGCTTCAATAATCTTTTCGAACGGGGACACTTTACGTCAACGAGGCCATTTGTTCCAAGTAGTCAATCAGGAAATGCTGCTAGAAAACCGTCCTTCATATTAACGAATAAGCCGCGCTTCTGCACATTGCAGTTTTCCTGTTCCACATGCAGTTGTAAAGCAGCATCCTCATTGATTCTACCATAATCTGTTGCGGGTGAAGAAAGATCTTTGGGTACACGATACTTGAAACAAGTCTGGCACTGTACGTTGTGGTTCGACACCCACTAATATCGTCGTCCTTATAGAGCCTCATCATTTAATCATTACCTCGTCACCTCAAATTGCTCTTCATCAACAGTGAGTACAATAGGCTACCGCCATATTACAATCCAAGAATTGAAAAATTGAGTCGTTCAGTCCTTCAATATGTTTATTATTTATATAATGTTATTACGTTACATTACCTCGAGACGATCGGCGTCCATCGTCGATCTTCAAATACTTATATAAGGGGGGGGGGGCATCGGTGGCCGAGTGCATGTCTATACTCCGTTTCACCTTGTGTTGTACCGCAGAGAATGCTAGAGGCGCGAGCTCATAGCATTGACAGCTACACTTAATGCACGAGAGATTGTGCCGCCGAGATGTGCCCTATAGAGCAAGGAGCTCGCGCTTGTAGCCTTTCCTGCGGTACATCATAAGCTGAAACAGAGTAGCGCACACCAGCTCGGAGCACGTGGAGCGAAAGCTCGCGCTGCAGAACCCACCCCGCCCCTGCCCGTTTCGAACTGGAAGAGCATCATACCGACGTGCGGTCGTGTATCACTACTGCGTGGTGCACGTTAAAGGCCCCAGGTTTGCGGTTGTACCGCACTGGCTAAATTGCTCATCTTCACCTGAGACACCAGACGCCCACTAAGGCAGACTAACTTCCGGCTGTATAAACATACACACAACAATTTGCAATTAGACGTACAATCACAAAGAACACAGCGTGCCGCCTCTTTTCTTGGACCGTATTTTTTTAACCAGCGCAAGCTCGCTCTTTTGAGACGGTTAGAACTAACGTTGATTAGAACAGTCGTTCATAAAACCCGCGTTTCTCCTACCCGGCCGCTTCCTCCTCTCATTATGTGTAGTGGTTAAAACTAAATAAGCTATAATAATGGTGTATTATTCATATTTAGTTTCAGTTTCAGTCAGGGGAAAGGAGGTCTGCGGGAAGTAGGGCCAATAAATGAGCTGCGCTTAGAGTATCGGCACTCTCTTACCCGACAGTGTTGTGGGCGCCGCCATTTTGGTGCTTGTGCAGAGCAGGCGCAACTGCCCATCGTCATGATTCAAAATTGTGACTTCCTCAGCATTAGATACCGTGTTAGGAAGCTCATGTAATATTGCTTTGCTTTGTCGCAAACTGTTTAAAGTGGAGGACGGAAAAGCGTTCCTTGTGATTTTAGATACAGCTTCAAATAACTGGCAACCATGATTTTAAGCCACAATATGGCCAAGTGTCGCTACTCTGAAGTGTAGCTTATTTAATGACACTATTCACGCCCTTGTTCAAGAAGCTTGTAATACCTGGAGGGGCCATGACGTGAGCCCCGTGGATTCCACAAGCCACTACCTTTTGACACCTGCCTCTTCCTCAGTGTTCCCACTAGTGCCAGTAAATTACCTACGCTTCAGAGTAACGACACTTGGCCATATTGTGGCTTAAAATTATGGTTGCCAGTTATCTGAAGCTTTATATAAAATCACAGGAAACGCTTTTCCGTCCTCCACGAATGTTTCAAACAACCCGCGACAGAGCATAGCAATATTGCATCAGTTTCCTAGCACCGCATCTAATGCAGAGGAAGTCGCACTTTTGGATCATGACGATCGGCAGTTGCGTTTGCTCTGCACAAGACCCAAAATGGCGGCGCCCAAAACAATTTTGGGGAACGGAGTGCCGATACCAACGTGGCCGATACTTTAAGCAGCAGCTCATTTAGTGACTCTAGGCATGAAGTGAACTCGGGTGTACTCTTTCCTTCTTCGTCTTTATCGTTTATTGATTTCAATTATATCGAATAATGAACACTTTCTATCACGCTACGCTTGTGTAATTATTTGTATTGGATTTATTAACCTGACCCAGTACTTAAACCTTCATTTATCGATAGTAAATCGTAAAATATATTTTTTAAATGTGAAGGTAAAACGACACGGAGATTGATGATGATACAGACGCCAACGCCGCCCTCGAAAAATGTTTTGAACTTAGAAATCAGCAGTTTTGTCTGCCATCGGCCAGGTAGCACAACAAAATCCCCAAAACAGTTGTTAATTCTTTTTAAATTAGCTAAGCTCTACAACTATCAAGAAACCAAAGCAAGATCATTGGGAAAATCTAATACATCGCAATGTATATTCTATTCCATACAATAAATGTCATTAGATGCCAATAAATCTGTTTGATGTCCAAAAAAGATGTGCGTCAAAAACAGGTAAGTTTGAAGGGCTCCCGGAGCGTTATGACTTTGAAAATAAAAAAAAGCCACCGTCCACCTCTTGGGCAACTATTGTAGTTCTGAATGTTATAAAAGATTTTACCATAGTTTAATTATTTACTCAGCGGCATTTGAATTACCATGACTCGAAGCACAAAAAAGTGCTACGTTTGATATAGAATATCTAAACAAAAAAATTTTACACAACATTAAATTTTTTTCTGCATATTACCAATTATAAGCACTACATCTGTAGCTAATTTCATTGCCCTAGCGTTTGTCATTAAAAACATATTTGTGCTGAAAATTGTCAATTTTAGGGCAATATTTGGAGAGCTGAAAAAAACAAAGTAGTGCAAATACCAAAAAGTATATCGTTACATTCTGCTCCGACATCATCTTAACAAAACTGCTCTATTGGAACCGTGTTATCTTTAATGAATCGTTCATAAAACATGAACCAGCGGAGCAAGTGAGGGTCCGCGCCATCATATTCGCAACGCTACAAATGCGCATGAACAGTATAAACCAATACATACATAATATCAAATGAAAGAGGATTGCATTGCCTTTCGAATGACATCAATCCCACAAAACAGTATTTAAAAGGAGATGAGTAATGACCTGCCAAAAAGTACCTAAACTGCCACATTCAGTGGGACCGTGGCCTTAAGTACCCAAGCGCAAGTACTAGCAGTAGTAGTACTAGTAGTAGTAGTAGTAATAGTACTAGTAGATGTTGTAGTTGAAGTAGTAGTAGTAGTAGTAATAGTAGTAGTAGATGTTGTAGTTGTAGTGACCGCTAGTTGTAATAGCAGCGGTAGTACAGAATAGAGCCACTAAATAGATTGCTGTTCAAAGTTACGGCAGGTATTTCCTAGTCTCACTCGAGCGACGGACAGTATCAATCGCACAGCGACCAGCCTCAGGCATGTACAGCATGCACATGATTTTGGGTTGTGGGGATATTTATACAGCGTGTAGTTGGTCAGCCATTTAAAGTTGCGACGAGTCACTCCCTGTAGATGAGCAATTTAGCCAGTGCAGTACAACCGCTAGCCCAGGTCTTTAACGTGCACCACGCAGTAGTGATACACGACCGCACGCCGGTACGATGCTCATCCAGATCGAAACGGGCAGGGGTGGGGCTCGAACCCAGGATCCCTGGGTTCTGCAGCGCAGCTTCGCTCCACGCGCGTCGAGCTGGGTGTGCGCGTTTTTGGCCCACTTCGGCCACCGATCCCCACATGATGTGATCTTTGGCAAACCCGCAATCCTTCAGTGCTCGGGTACGCAGGCGCGATGCGATTGGCAAAGCAAGCCTGTCAACGGGGATACCGTTCGCGCGCATGCTGCGCGCTCGTGATTTTTCGCCAGTGTCGGTTGTGCTGTTTGTCGGATTAGAGGGATTGTCCTGCCAGAAATCCGGAGGTTACTCAGTTTTTCGTGCTGGTCGAAGTATAGAGGGCACTTAAAATATAGTTAGATACGATATTTAGTTCATAAAAAGACGCCCCAATATTTGCAGTAGCCCACTGCAGAACATCAATCAACATGAAACTTCAGTCAAAATGCTGCAAGTACGCATGGCTTGTCATGTCGAGACGTCACATCAGACATGGTAACGTCAGAGTCGCGTGCGTTGGATTCTTATACTCCGGTTTTTGATCAACATGGTTGATGGCAGACTTTGTACGTAATCCGTTACAAGTAACGAAATTACTTGTAATCCCTTACATTTATCAGTAATTTTGTAACGGAATAATTACATATTTCCTGGAGTAATTTTAAAGTAATTCCCTTACATTTTTTACGTAACGGATTCCTTGTAATCCGTTACATTTTTTTTCAGGGCCAACCCCCCCCCCCCCTTTTCTAAAGAAAGGGTTGTTTTGATTTCGGTAAAGTCGAGCGCAGTGATAGTGTCGCGCGAATTGACCAGCGCAAAGGGAGGCTTGGCACTCTTCAGTTCCGCAAAGCCTTTGTTTGCAACACCAAGCCCCTGAATCTATTTTTTTAGACGCTAACAACAATGTAAAAAAATCCAAATAAACATTTCTACAAAAAAAAAAAAAGATGGAGGGGCAAGTTACATCCGCTTTTTTAGTCCCTTTGTTTTTTCTTTGCGATTGAAGACGGGGACGAGGACACCAAGTGATTGTGTGCCTCTTCGAGAAGCTCGAGGTGGTGAGTGCACAGACAAGAATTAACAATGTCCTTCTCGGTTATAGTGACTACGACCATTTTCATAATGTCACAACACGAGACAACGCTCCGTCTACCCTAAAATCCACTAAAAGAGATGTGATAATATGTGAAGGTATTATTGCCACAAGCATCCTTGTTCGTTGCTGCACACATATCATCTTCTCTTATAAACCAGGATGTATTTTTTTCTGTTTCTTTCACATTATTTAACCCTGTTTTAAAAGCTACTTACTTTTTGTAGTCCAACTTCTAGGGTTGGCCCAGTTTATTTGTGAATTCCAGCCAGGTTATCTCCATCTCAGTCACCCTTTTTGTGAGTCAGCTTTTTGCGAGCACTTGGAAAATGGTAATCGTCCTTCCTTCTTCTTCTTTCTGTTTTTACCCCAGCAGGACGCATCTTATCTCAATCAGATATTCTTTACAAATGAAACATAATGGTGGCTGACGTAGACTTGATATTCTGGGCTTGAGGAGAGAGTGAAACTCGTGAGTGGGGCCATAGCGAGGCTTACTTAGTACTCTGCCCTTCGCTGCCCGTGGCATCAGCGGACGTCTACCTGGAGAACACCGGAGTAAACTGCAGTCGGTTCGTGCTCCGTGCGTTTTTGAACGGCACCAAGAAAGGTACACACGGCAAACGTGCGTTTACATTTCCTTGTTTTAACCGACGTTCTAATTAATTGTTGTTATGAGTGTCCTTTTTTTATTACTTATATTTATGTACTGGAAACTTTTTTTATTCACCAACGTCTCAACCGAGGCTCGACCTGTTCAAAACCAAAGGAAGAGGAATATCGAGCCAAACCTTGTTTATTATTTAATTATAACCTTACTGTTACAACTATATGTTTTGCTATTGTCTGGCAATATATGTCGGTATAGTAAGATGGACATAAATCAATACTTATTCTAGTTTTGGCTAGATGTATGATGACTTCCACAGCTTCGCGGCAACGGCTGCAACGAGGAAGCTTTGCTCTGTCTTCAAGGTAAATAGTACTTCCATTGCTTCGCTGAAAAATCTCATTGCAGAGCATGAAGCATTCGTGAGGAACAATATGGAACTCCCATCCAGTGCCTCAGTTCAGAGGGTGTTCAGCGTAGCAGTCGACATATTGAGTAAGAAATAACGCAAAATGTCTGACGAGACTTTCGAGAGTCAGTTGTTGCTCAAAATACTCAAGGTCATTAAATGGAACAGGTTGCAACAATAAGAACTTGAATAACCCTCTTCACTTTTTTCTTACTTGAGGACAATAATGTTGAAAGTAACGCCACGAAAGTAACGGATTACTTTTTGGGGTAACGGTCAGTTACTTTTATGTGAGGGTAATTGTAATTGTAATAAATTACAATTTAGCCTTGAGTAATTGTAAATGTAATTCCTTACTATTTTTCAGTAACGTGTACAAGTCTGGTCGAGGGGTGCGTACGAGATCATCGTCGAAGATCTGATCTTCCATCAATACCTCAAATCTTGTTGTTTTTTTTTTTAGAAGGTGGTTATTTTATTGAGACAGACGACAGAGCTGACGTGAATCTCTTTCATGATATACGTCGAGCGTCTGTTTTTCTTAGCGAAAAATATCGTGTGTTTGCGGGAGAAATCTGAGCAGTTGGTTTCTGTTTGGGAATTTAATTACCTGTGCGGCGGAGGGTTAAAAATTCGAATATTGTGCGAAAGATAATGCCAAAAGCAATGATAATACAATTTAGTTTTTTTTTCTGATAGAAGAGAGGAATTTTTAGCGGAAAATTCACTTTTAGTGAGAATTCACTCGGGGACAACTTTCTGTGGCTATTCGCGACTCCAGCAAAACGGACGTCAATAAGCGGGACAACACTTGACTGGCAGGAACAGGTCTACGGCGATTTCTGCTTGTATCATGTGAGCTCCTGGGATTGCGCGCCGTCAGAAGTTGACGCGACTGCCACCGAAGTGAAAGAGAATTTGAGTTGGTTGTGCCCCAGCAACAAAAACGGTAACAACGACAGGGCGCTGCACTTGCTTCTCATATTGTGTAGAGTGGACAGTTTTCCCGGTGTGACTGTCATTACTACCGTGTGTTGCCCAGGTCGCTCTGGACACAACGTACGGAACCGCGTGAGCCAGAGATAGTGCATTTATCAACGTTATTCAGCGTGATAGAAGGACAATAGGCAGTGCCTCCATCGCTCCCCCCAAAGAAGGCTAAGTATCTGGAAGCTCGCTAACGCCAAACCACCACCGCAGGATTTCCCATAGTGAATAAAAATGAAGCGAGCGCATTTGAAGTCACTGGTCGCCTGCTGAAATCCGAGTATTGTGCGTTGAGCTGGCACGAGTATACAGCAAAGCGATTTTGTTAGACGCGGCCAGTATTGCCTGTTGTCTCCGGCTTTCGTTTCCCTGTCCAACGTCCTGCGTTTTTTGTGCCTCCGACTTGCCTCAGACAGTGCCGGCATACTGTCTTTTGTAGGATGGATTAGCAGTATGACCCCGGAGGAATAGAAAAGAGGAGGCGCATGGCGGGGAAAGCTTGACCATAGGGTGGCGTTTTCACACTTTTCAAGCAGAGGATGTATTTGTATTTTTTTGTATTTTTAGAACGCAAACACTATACTGTTTGTTGGCGGGAAACTCACAATTACGAAGAACGCTAGTCATTGTTAAAGGAACGCTGACATCAACCAAAAACACTTGTTTTTCAGGCGATTTAGTGTGGTGTCAGGAGACTACCCAGTCAATATGTTTCTACAGAGCGCGTGTATTTTTATAAAGTAAAAAACAAACAAAAAAAAACTCAACTGCTCGATGTTGAAACCGAAACCCGAGCATGGAAGCTCATGGCTGCGACGTGTGGACAATGTACCGAGAGGAAGGAAAACGTGAGGAGAAGTTGCCGGAAGTCCGTGGCTACAACCGGCCGTGCTTTAGAGCGCAGCTCTTAGGCGCCCGTTTCCGGCAGGCGCAGCGTCGCCGTCGGCGTAACCACGCGGTGCATGATGGGTAAATGTTCCCGCTAAATTTGGCGGAAAACTTTTCCCGCTAGCGGAAAATTTTCCCCGCTTTATCTATTGGAAAATTTCCAGGCTAAATTTAGCGGAAAAATTTTCCACGCTTAGCGGAAAAAGTTTCCCCGCTAAATCTAGCGGAAAAAGCTTCCCCGCTAAATCTAGCGGAAAAATTTTCCCCGCTAAATTTAGCGGAAAATGTTCTCGCCCCCCCCCTTGAGGTCACGTGACCCCAGGCCACGTGACCCCCTACCCCCAAGGTCACGTGACCACCCCCCCCGTTCCTTCCCCTCCTCCTCAAGAGCTGGGCTCTAATTCGGCGTTACAGGAGTTGTAAACGGCTTTCATGTTAGAGCGCAGCTCTTAGGCGCCCGTTTCCGGCTTGAGCGGCGTCGCCGTCGGCGTAACCGCGCGGTGCATTATGGGACGCGTGACGTCACTGATGACGTCATCAGTGACATCGCTGATGACGTCATCAGTGACGATTACGATGCGGATGCCGGTGACGTCATTAACGACGTCACTGATGACGTCAGCAGTGATGACGATGCCGACGCTGGGATGCCGATGACGTCATCAGTGACGTGACTGATGACGTCATCGTCACCATCACTGATGTCGTCACTGATGACGTCATCGTCATGTGACCCCCCAGGTTACGCGACCCCCCCGAGGTCACGTGACCCCCCCCCAAAGTCACGCGACCCCGCCCCCCCCCCCCCGAGGTCATATGACCCCTCGAGGTCGCGTGACCCACCCAGTACTTTCCCTCCTCCTCCTCCTCAAGAGCTGCGCTCTAATTCGGCGTTACAGGGAGTTGTAAACGGCTTTCATTTTTGTTTTGTTTTATCTCAATTTTTTTGACGTGTAAAGCAGACGACGACGACGACAACGACGACGAAGTTGCGTGAAACGTTTGAAGGTACGATTGTTTCGCACTTTTATCCCTTTCCGCTCGATGTTCTGCGCTTCAAGGTCGATTGGCCGGTACCACGAACGGCAGTTCCGAAGAAGCGGACCCACGTCCGTCGCAACGTTCGTCATCGTCGTGCGCCGCAGTCGTGTCGTCCAGCCCGCAGTACGTCGATATATTGAGGATTTTAGTAGAGCGTACGCATGAAGGATTGCTGGCCTTGCGGGCGCGTGCCCAATCCATGCTCGAAGTGACGGCACGAGCTCCGCTAGCAACGCAGTCCTTGCGTATACGATCCCTAAAACTGTCTATTCAGAATCACGTCAACAAATACTTCCTGTAGTCTGTGCACAATTTTTCCCTTGGATGTCACAGAAGTGGGGGTTCAAATTATTTTCTTTTTTCAATATTGAATGTGCGCCTCAGAAGAACCACGACTTTGAATATATTTGGTACGTTTTACTTTGAACATCACGTGATCATATAATATTTTATAGAAGTGAGCGCGTCTAAAACCTGCCACTTCTCGACCAGCTGTTTTCAAGCAAAAAATAATAATAAAAAAATATCTAAAAGAAATATATTTCGAGCCGGATATTGTGTTCTGGGTACTTCGGCTTTTGTAGTACATGTTTAAATAAAAACCTCGGCGAGCATAAATACCCTCTCAGTGTCCCTTTTAAGTACGTGCCGAGCTCCAGCAAGGTGACCGTGTTCAGCGTACGAAAGGAGCCCATCCAGGTTTTCTTAACGTCCAGAATACACACAGGTGCGTGGCGTCCAGCTAGTTTAGTGCAGAAGGGCGCTCCTCAAGGACAGTAGATGGCCGGCAGGCGGGGGTCCCCAGGCGAGACGAAGTCCCGCAGCTTCAATTTCACTAATCTGTCCGCGCGCCCAGTCGGTGGCACATCTGCCAGGGTTTAGTGACACTGCAATCTGAGCCCCGTCGACAGGCAGATAATAAAGTAACGTGCACGGTGACGATTGGAGGCACGTTTGACCACAATACCGTCCCGATGTACCGACGTGGCCAATGCTATAAGGCAGCCGTTTTGTTTGCGACGGGCCTGTCGCGTGTCGTTGCGACTCAATGACGACTGGCCAGGGTGACGAGCTGGCTTCCTGAAAAGCCTGCCGGTGTGTCTGCCTATCGTTCCCCGGCGGCGACAGGGGCGAACGAGTCGCTCATCGCAATGGGATTCAGCGGGGACTGCTCAGTTCCCCCAAGCGGCGTCAATCATTAGCAAAATATATGCCATGCTGCTGGTTCGACATCTCGCTAGAATCCACCGCGCTGGATGGCGTGAGCAAGGATGGTGTGCGGCGGTGAAGGCCTGAAAACATCGCCATGGAAGGCAGCGTCATGGCGTGCTGGTGAACGATTTTTGCATCTGCAGCTGAAACGCGTGCAGAGCAACGCCAGCAGAAAGCGTGAAAGGCAGCATAATAACAACATGCGCGGCGTAACGGCCGAATTCTGGTCGACGATTCCTGGACACGCTATGGAGTGGCGCCAGCTTAAGATGGCTCATCTTCGGCGCCCACTGAACTGAACGAAAAGTTGCTTGTAAACAGTCTAACAAGACCATTGTGCTGTCTTGCCCAAGCATCGGAAGATACGGGGACTGTTCCACGCGCCGACACGCGCGCGCCTTTCTGTATATAGATTCAATCGTGTTAAACGGGTGCACTGACGAATCGCGCGTGCAAGATGCCATTTTGTTTTCGGTATTGCTTCAGATAATCTTACTACTGCTGGGGCCAGCACGTGCGGCGCGTGGAACGCAATCCCTGCATTCGCCCTTGATGCCTTTAAGACAGCAAATGGTCTAATTGGGTTCGCTCGATGTCAAAATATCAATTTTACGCGAAAAAAATTGTTGAGACGAATATTGACGGCGAGAGATTTATTTGAAAATTTTCGCGCAAATTCCAGGTCATTTCAGCTCGGCTTCTCATTGGTAACGATGGTCATTCAAATCAGCTTCTCATTGGCCAAAAGAATGAGTGACAGCTTTGATGTTGGTTATAAAATCTTCGTGATCTCTTGAAATCGCCTTTTGAATTACATATTTTTAGCTTTAAGAAACAATCCATCGAATGAACGTCGTAATTGTTTACAAACGTTTTACAAAATCGTTACTTCCGTTCGGATAAAACAACAAACAAAAGCTTCGCCATTTTGTTTTTCTGTCATGGTCGCGGTCTTGCAACGCGTCTCGCGTCCTCGGGTGGTTTTATAGTTTTATCGCGTTTATATGTGAAGACCTCCTGAAGAGGGCTTGTTGCTTGTGTTAGTTAGTCATGGCCGATTCACATGACGGACTGATCCGCGGAGGGTGACGACATGTCTGCGGTTCGTCTGTCTCCCAAGCGCATCCACACGAAGGAGACGACGAGCAGACGACAGCGAGGACGGACCGAACCTGGTCGCCACCCCACAGTGCCGCGAAACTCCAACATCGCACCGTGGCACCGTTGTCCAAGAGAGAAATCGACGTTTGCTACCGCGATAAAGAATCGTACGCCGCTGTCACGTACAGATCGAGACAAAACACCGTGACAGGCTTCGCGCGAAGCGCCACTAAGCTTTACTAACCCAAAGCATGAGAGTGACACAGGCATGGTCCTGCTCGAGAAGGGTTCCGCGTAGAAGCAACGAAGTTCTGGGCTCGCGAAGGTGCGTTTGGAGATGCCTTCACGCACTCCGCGCTCGTGCACAACACTCAAGTTCACCACAGCCACAAGAGGGTCTTGCTCGGTGAAATCCTGATTGGACGTGCAAGAATCATCGCGGCGTGCTAGACGAGTTTTGACAGGAGGCTTCTTGACGCGGACCCGGAGGAGTACAGGAACCTGCGTCGCGTCAGCAGACAAGTTTCTGCAGTTCTTTCACACGTGGAACGAAGAAACGCCCCCCAATGCAATCGGAACGCACAAAACACAGCGATGCGCCACTTTTGTTTTGATCGCTTAGAAACAAACAAGCAAACAATGTGCCGTTGCAGATAAGCGCTCAAGTCGATCTGCGCAAAACTCCAGGCGAGCGGCGCGTCCGCGGCCGAGCGCGGATTGCAGGAATCGGTGACGTACCGGTCACTTGGTACACGGTCTGCGGACAAAAATCGCTATTCGGTCCGTCGTGCGAATCGGCTGTACGACGCGGTACGACGTGCGACCAACAGACACCGGGAAGTAGCAATGGCTCTCGTACGGGGCGCAGACAAGCCGGCCAAGCAGCCGAAGCCGATCCACGTGCGAGGAGGCGGGGATATCTCTCCTCCACGCGCCGAAATGCCGAGAGAGAGAAAAGTGGAAGGAGGTGACTTACTGACTAAATTGCGTCTGGCGCAGTCAATATTGCTCTGAAAATTTTTTTTCCGTAAAATTTATTTTTTGACACGCGTGTCCCAACTGGACTATGTTAAGAAAACTTTTTTTTTCTTTTTCAGGGCCCTTTAACCTGTCACCGACTACAACACAGTCTAAGCAGAAAATTACACATCAGCGACACTAAAATGCCAAATGATTTGAAGTTGTTAGTTCTATTCAGGCTGGTATAGGCTATTAAAAAAAGCTTCATATAATTTCACCAACAAACTTTTTTTTTTAAATATTTATACCGTTTTTGACAAATTAAGAAATCCAGGGTGTAGCGAGTTCCGGGTACCTTCTTATCTTTCCAAAGTCAACGATATTGCGGCAGCTGACCACTAAAAACGTCGAAGAGCGGTTTCGTTGCACGAAGCGTGAACATAATAGACGATGCTTTGCGTTTATTAAACTGTCGGTGACAATATTCATCGACAGCTTAAGAAACACTGGGCTGGGTGAGTCCATTGCACTTTCTCATTGCCACACACCCATTGATATATCTGTAGCACTAATCGATAAGCTCGCAAAAACAAAATAATCACGAAGTTTGAAGCGCGAATAGAGAAAGCAACGACCTGCTTTGCTTTCAATGCCAGCGCTGAAAAGGGGAGCGTAGGAAAATGCGTTTGAGTAGCTTCTTAAAGGGGCACTGAAGCTCCAACGGTCGATTATTTTTTTTGTATGACAAGATACAAGTTGTTGTCATTACCTCGCAAAAAATACCGCAACGCCGAAACGCGCTTTTTTGGCATTTTTCTCCCGCTTCTAACCTCTTCACTTCTTTTGATTTGTGACGTCAAATATCGTAAAGCTTAGAAGCTCTGTAGGTGGCATTTCGTATAACATTTAATAACGGCATTCGTAAAACATGTTTTTTTAACGCAATCGCGAACGCACTACGACCCTTCTTTCTGAAATACCTAAAATCGGAGTCCGGTGTGATGTCGCCTCCTGGCTTTTTATCCTCTCGAAAAACATGGCGGCGTTCGACACATGTAACAGAGGACGATCGGTGAGTCGTGAGAATCGGACGCCCACCAACGACTTCTTAGAATTCGAAAAGGAAATCGTCAAATGGTCAAAACCACTGGATTTGGTGTCTGTGTATCGTAGTTTCGGTTGTGACTCCTGCGGGGCAGCCTTTCGTGCAGAACCGGCGTGACGTTGCCTCCTCACGTCGCTCAGAAAAGTCCACTACGCGTTCTCTTCGACCTTCACACCGTTTCAAAGAATTTGAGATGGCTGGAAGGGCCCTTAAAGAACTTCAAACTCGAAAGTCAAGCGTCGTCTGCTCACAGCCTGTTGTTCGCGGGACGTTGGCTTACACGACACTTCGGAGGCGTTAGAAAAGCTTGACTCGCAGGACGGCTCAGTATTTGACGTCACTGCACTAATGCGGATCGCGCGAAAACTTCGAATTCGGCATTTGGAAAAAACATTTTTTACTTCACAAATACTGAGTTCCCAAGTAAACCCAAGTTTTGAATTTTTAAGGTAATGTCCAAGCATCGTTTTCCATCGTTTGAGATAATAATGTAAAAATTATGATCTTGGCGTGTGATTGCCCTTTAATGAAGTATTTAAATTATTAAATCGTTCGTATTTAAATAAAAACTTAATCGGTTCTGTATTTCAAGAAAAACACTTAAATTCTCTTCATTTGACCTTCAGGATCACGAATATGAAGATTATTTTTCAATTTGTTGGTGCTCAGAGGCTGCAGAAAATAATTTCAAAGTACCGCTGACGTCCCTCCTTTTCGGAGCGTGACGTCATATCCGGAGTTTTCGGAATCTCCGCTCTACGCGCAACCTCAGCGCATATCAAAGCTATGTACGCGCACTCTTGTTCTTTTCAAAAAAGTTCAGAAGAATTTTAAAGACACTTACAACTCCCTGTAACGCGAATATATGGCGCAGCTCTTGAGGAGGAGGAAGGGAGAGTACAGACTAGAAGATTTTTGCGCGACACAAGGGACAATCACAAGCGAGTAGACACGGACAAGCGCAACTTTCAACTAGTTTATTCGTGCTCGATCGACCACGAACATCCAGAAAGAGCATGCGCAGCACGCTACACAGAAGGAAAAAGGAAACAGAAAACAGATAGAAAAGTCACCCACCAAGACACATTCCCCGATAGTCATTATCACACCAGCAACCCGGATAAAAACTGGACTTCACTCTCAAACAAAGAAACCGAGGTATCGCTAACACAGTCACGTCCCTTCTTTATATAAAACGCTTCCATCAGTTCTCTGGCTGTGCTATCTTTGCTTCTACCCAAGATCCTGATCTCTTGAAATAGCGCCTCACACCCACAGTCCGCACAGTGAGTTGGCAAGTGTGCATTGCCTTTATTCCTGATTGACAATTCATGTTCCCGTGCGCGGTCATTAACACAGCGTCCAGTTTGACCAATATATACTTTCCCACACGAAAGCGGAATCTCGTATACCACCGCTGTGGCACAATCCACAAACGGTCGGGCGTGCTTTTTGTTGCAGCCACTCGTCTTCTCTCTTCCCGAGGAAATCCTCGGACAAAGGCCCGCAAGCTTGCGTGGCGCAGAGAACACGAAAGGTACATTGTACCTATTCGCTACCTTCTTGAGGTTGTGGGACACTTTATGTATATATGGCACCACTTCTGGTCTACACTTTCTTTGTGGCGGCTCTGGCCGCGTCCTCTGCTTTACTTTGGTCTTCTGGAGCAACGTCTCAGCAACCGCCGTAATGACCGAGCAGGGGAAACCGGCAGACTTCAGCCTGGCTACCTGATCATTAAAGCTTCTGTGCATAGAGTGTGGGCACGACTTCCTGAGGGCGGACCCTAAGCAGAGGGAGGCGATGGCTCGCTTAACAGTTTTTGAGTGAGCCGAGTCATACGGCAGCAGCCCCTTCTGTACTCGAGGGTTATAACACCAGCATAAATGATTACTTTTTAACATCAGTTTTATATCCAGGAACTGGAGTGAGTCATGGGTCGGAAGCTCATGTGTAAAGGACAGGCCCAACCCATAACCACGAAAAGCGGTTAAAATCTCATCTACAGAGTCGTCATAACAAAGCAGGTGTTTTTTTTTAAAAGGATTAAAAAAGTCTTTAATTGTTTAAAGCGTTCAGGTACGTTCAGCGAGAAGGCCCGTCTAGCGGTGGAAAAGAACTTTACAACTGTCAAGCCTAGTGCTCTCCGCGTCAAGTCCAAAGCAGTCGGTATGTGCAAAGACCTTGAACTTACGAAGCTAGCTAAAACCATTGGTGACTGTAAAGGTAACACCTTGTCTGTGTTCTTTTCGGCAAAAACGCACAAAGTGGACGTGCCTTTCAGGACCATTGTCAGCGAGAAAGGGTCGTGGCAGTTGTTGTTAAGCCGGTTTCTTTTGAAGCAGTTGGGGGCCTGAAAATTAAGGATCCCTTTGCAACTTCAAATGCGGAAGACGTAACGTCCTACTTAAAACAAACGAGACCCGTCGGGTACATGTTTTCTGTTGACGTTGAGGATCTGTTTTATTCAGTACCTCAGGGGCAGTTATGTGTGTCCGTCCGAGATTGTATAGACGATAACGGAGTAGTGGCTTTTCAAAACTCGACGGGGGTGTCTGTGGATAACTTCCTGTCTTTGTTGGAGTTTTACCTCAGTTCCACCTTTATTTCTTTTGAAGATAGACCTTACATACAACGCCAGGGCATCTGCATAGGGTCCTGTGTGGCCCCAGTGCTTTGTAATATTTTTTTGGCGCACGTTGATCGAAACTTAGCCAACCACTTTGTCGATGGCGGTGTCTTGAAGGTTTTTAGATACGTTGACGATTTTTTAATCCTTTAAAAAAAAACACCTGCTTAGTTATGACGACTCTGTAGATGAGATTTTAACCGCTTTTCGTGGTTATGGGTTGGGCCTGTCCTTTACACATGAGCTTCCGACCCATGACTCACTCCAGTTCCTGGATATAAAACTGATGTTAAAAAGTAATCATTTATGCTGGTGTTATAACCCTCGAGTACAGAAGGGGCTGCTACCGTATGACTCGGCTCACTCAAAAACTGTTAAGCGAGCCATCGCCTCCCTCTGCTTAGGGTCCGCCCTCAGGAAGTCGTGCCCACACTCTATGCACAGAAGCTTTAATGATCAGGTAGCCAGGCTGAAGTCTGCCGGTTTCCCCTGCTCGGTCATTACGGCGGTTGCTGAGACGTTGCTCCAGAAGACCAAAGTAAAGCAGAGGACGCGGCCAGAGCCGCCACAAAGAAAGTGTAGACCAGAAGTGGTGCCATATATACATAAAGTGTCCCACAACCTCAAGAAGGTAGCGAATAGGTACAATGTACCTTTCGTGTTCTCTGCGCCACGCAAGCTTGCGGGCCTTTGTCCGAGGATTTCCTCGGGAAGAGAGAAGACGAGTGGCTGCAACAAAAAGCACGCCCGACCGTTTGTGGATTGTGCCACAGCGGTGGTATACGAGATTCCGCTTTCGTGTGGGAAAGTATATATTGGTCAAACTGGACGCTGTGTTAATGACCGCGCACAGGAACATGAATTGTCAATCAGGAATAAAGGCAATGCACACTTGCCAACTCACTGTGCGGACTGTGGGTGTGAGGCGCTATTTCAAGAGATCAGGATCTTGGGTAGAAGCAAAGATAGCACAGCTAGAGAACTGATGGAAGCGTTTTATATAAAGAAGGGACGTGACTGTGTTAGCGATACCTCGGTTTCTTTGTTTGAGAGTGAAGTCCAGTTTTTATCCGGGTTGCTGGTGTGATAATGACTATCGGGGAATGTGTCTTGGTGGGTGACTTTCCTATCTGTTTTCTGTTTCCTTTTTCCTTCTATGTAGCGTGCTGCGCATGCTCTTTCTGGATGTTCGTGGTTGATTCGAGCATGAATAAACTAGTTGAAAGTTGCGCTTGTCCGTGTCTACTCGCTTCTGATTGTCCCTTGTGTCGCGCAAACGCGCAAAAATCTTCTAGACTGCATCATGAACCAACTAGGCGAACAACAAGTTTTAATTGGAAAGAACAGAGGGAGGATATACCCCTCCTCCTCTTTTTTCCTCCTCCTCTCCTCCTTCCGCTAAATTTAGCGTTCAAATTGATGTCACATGACCTCAACACCAATTCAGTTTCCCCGCTAAATTTAGCGGGGCGGTTATGCCCCTCGGCGACGCCGACGCCGCGAAACCCAAAGAGCAGGCGTCTAACCGCTCATTCACACTGGAAGCGGATCCGCGTTCGCAAAGCGGTTGCGGACGCGGTTGTATAAAGATCCAGTACAATTGCACGCCACTTGATGTCATCGAGTGCGCGTGCAATTTTACTGAAGCTTTATACAACCGCGTTCGCAACCGCTTTGCGAACGCGGATCCGCTTCCAGTGTGAATGAGCGGTTAGAGCTGCGCTCTGAAAGACGTCACGGCTGGTGTCAGTGCAGGGGAAAACTCCTGTCACATTTGCAATTGTACTCGCTGCCCATACGAGCGACACGCACTTGGCGGTCTAAAGATCTGGGTATCACGTAACCACTTGCCGGAGGGTTTTCATATTTTCGCGCGTTTAGTTACATCTTCGGGGTAAATGAACGTGATATTCAGATTCACGGAATAACTATACTCTTAAACTCACCCCTACCTCGTTTCTTTTCAAGAACTTCTGCAGCTTCCATTTAACGCAAACGTGGCTGGCGTGTAAACTACCTTATTCGCAACTGAAACTTCATCGGTATACTTAACTTTCTGTGACTCACACGCGTTCAAAAACGGATAAAAAGGAAATCGAAACAAATGCATAGTGAAACACCTTTGTCTTTCCGTTTGCTGCAGTCTCGGAGTTTCTTTCAAGCCTAAAAGTCGCCGCGGATGAATAGACGAACCCCGCTCGGTCCATTAGATAATTTACATTCCAGGATATTTCGATACGCAAAGAGGCCGCGTTAGACGTGAATAAAATATATCCGAACTTCGGAATGGAATGTTAAACAATTTAAACGCTCCCGAGAAAGGTTATTTGTCTCCCCGCCTTTCTTGTGTTTTAGAGAAGAAGCAGAACATGTTTTACTCTTTGGTTCTGCAGTGTTTTATCGCAATGAGAAACTTCACTTTCCAGTAAAATCGTTACTATAAACGACGGGATTCTAACAAGAACTTGATTTTGTGTGTGTGTGGTTACGTTTCTGTACGCACTAATGCCGAGCGAGTCGATTTCAAAAGAATTATTCCGGCTTTTCTTCTGCACAAAAATAGACATAGACAAAACGAAAGGTCCAGGCATAAAGGGCGTATTCGCGCGAATAATAAATAAAGACTGTTATCGCATTTGCACAAAAATACAAAAATTTCGAAACGCAGTAACCATGTTATGTATCCTCTTAGGCAGTATCTTTAAAGGCAGCGAGTGTAAACTCCAGATTTTGAAATAAGAAAAGAAAAAAGCATTTTTGCGCACCCCGTATAGGTAATCTTCTGCATTTCTCGATGAATCTTGAAACCTCGGCACTCCGTCAAACACTCGGCAATGAATGATTGCCACACTCCCTCAGAAACATCTTGTTTTTGAAGACATTATATTTTTTATAAGGCGAGCCGCCGGCTACTTTTCCCTTCGATATGAACCCGACAAAAGGGTGCGAAGGACACCGGACTTTGTGAGTTCTAGTACTCGGGTTGTGGCCGCTCTGTGCAGCCAGCGCCACGAAGGGGTGCTCTGCGCATGTCCGGGGTGCGCCGTTCCACACTGGGGTATTACCTTCGCCTCTCGCGTAGTGTCCCAGGGGCACCAGCATGCGGTGGACAAAGTACGAAGTGGCCACAGCTCCCGCGATACCGCCAACAATATCCCTTACGTGATATAACACCATTGCACTACACAGTTGTAGGGTTGTTCGTGATATTTTAGGAGTTCGTACTTGTCAAGAAAATTGGATTCGGTTTCTGTCTTACCCTAGTTGGCGGCGGAATATCACTTTAAATTTAATACAATCAATGGGCCTGCATTAATTTTAAAAATTAACCGAGAAGCTTCGTAAGGATGTTTTTGGCGTAGAACACCGGTGTTTCTTCCGAGTGCATTTAAAGTACGAAGAACGTTTCAATCAGCAGGAGGTTTCTCTAAACTTGTAAAAGCAACTTTCAAGAAGTAGGCAGCTACTTGGGATTAGTCTCGCATAAAAATTCAGTTGAAGATATCCTTTTTTTTTTGGAGCGCAGTTATAAATAAATTGAAAGCTCAGGCTCTGCGAGATCGTAGAACTAGTGGCTGGGATAAGATGTCACATAGGGATAAGGCCGGTTCTCACATGCAGCGAAGAGCTGATGTACCGCTGCTCACGTGTCGTCAGCTAATATAATAATTGGGGTTGTGTGGATATTTATACAGCGTGTAGTTGGTCAGCCATTTCAAAGTTGCGACCAGTCACTTGCTGTATATGAGGAATTTAGCCAGTGCAGTGCAACCGCTAGCCTGGGGTCTTTAACGTGCATCACGCAGTAGTGATACACGACCGCACGCCGGTACGATGCTCATACAGATCGAGACGGGCAGGGGCGGGGATTGAACCTAGGATCCCTGGGTTCTGCAGCGCGAGCTTTCGCTCCACGAGCTCCGAGCTGGTGTACGCTAGCCCACTCGGCCACCGAACCCCCCAATGTCGTCAGCTACTTATTGACTGCCATGAGCAACAGGTCTGACAGTGCGATACAAAGCTGGTGAACGCTCCCGTCAGCACGCTCTTAGCGCGAGGTCAGTGCTATGCTTGTAGCGATCAGCGTGGCGGCAGCAAATCGTTGCTGCCGCCACGCTGATTCTCCAAGAAGTGCGTTTGAATTTCGCGCAGCAGTTTTATATAACAAAGCATGGTCAATGCAGCTTCTGAACTCTTTTCCGCGGTGTAAATATTCCCGAAACCCCTCTTCTGCCTGGTGCAAGCAGATCAGGTCACGTAGCGTGTGTATGAAGGACGAGGAGGAGGGGGGGGGGTAAACACGCCCCCAGTAATACACCCGCCGTCCCCCACTGCGCGGCGCCAATGTGGCGAAGGGGTACGTCGCCGGCGATCTTCTGTTGCTAGGTGTTACGCAGTGTTGTAGTCGTTACCGAAAAAATGTAACGAAATACATTGCTTGTTACTTGCAAAATAAAGGAAGGCGTTACCGACCTACGTTACTTAAAAACAAACGGAACGCATTACCGTTGCCGTTACCGATAAAAGTAACGCGCGTTACTTTTGCGTCACTTTTTCTTTATGAACTGACGGTAACAGCGCTTTTTGGCGACAGCGTTTTTCGACGCTTGGACGAAAGGCGTGGGCGTTTGGGGCTTGAGCTGAAGTAGGACTTTTTGCGTGGGGAAAAGACAGGGAAAATGTTGAAGGTATGCGGAATGAGTGCAATCATTTATGACTTGGCGCCTATACTTCGTTTCAGTTTAACTACAGACGCAGCCGACGCGTCGAGCTAGACCAATGAGACAGCATCAAAACTGCAACTCACTGGACCTTTGTTTGTTTATAATGGGTTCAGCGATGATAGAGCACTCACGGAAACATGACGAACACCATGGGTTACCTTTTGACGCTGTCCCATCAGATCGTAACGTCGGCTGCACCTCATGTTAATGGTAAAATGACGAAGGAAATTTAAGTGTACTTTTTTTCAGGTTTTGGGAAGAAGATGTAGCGAACATGTAGCTACGTTACCCATTACTCGAAATAAGTAACGCAACTACGTTGCCCATTACTGTTTTGAAAATGTAACGGGTACGTTAATACGTTACAGGAAAAAGTAAGGCGTTACCGGTTACGCCGCTACTTGCAACGCATTACCGCCATCACTGGTGTTACGTCACGACTTCGCTCCCTATAAACAGCCAATCCAGTGCGGCCTCCGTTGCTATGCGTCCTATCGCCAAGCATCTCAAAATATGTATTCCGCCGCCATCTGTCGGTGCCCTCAGAAGGTGTTTCCTACCCAGTTTCCGCAACCAGGGGGGATGTGGCGCCATCCCGTGGTGCCACAGCTCCACTGGCGAACTAATGCTAAAGCTTTAAAAATCGGAAGCGCAAAACTAATTTTATGAGCGGGAGGACAGTGTGCGTAGGTTTTACGTTATATCTATCAGATGACGCCACTGTAAGTTATATGTAGGAAAAAGTAGATGTAAACGAAATTACGTTTCCACTGGTGTACCATACCGATATGCGTTGCGTTAGCCTAATACCTATTGGCACGCAATAACCATAACTCAACATATTGCACGTTGAAGTGTTGTAGTTAGAGCGTTGCGTGTATGTTCCACTAGATTTGGCCGGAATTTCCAAAAAAGTCTCCCCCATTGTTACATCACCAGGAGCTTAAACCTGTAGCTCCTGCGCGACACCACAACGTTCAACAGTAGCAGCTGTTTCGAGACCTTTGGAATGAGACCTCTCAGATGTGAAGACTCCTACACTTTTTAGTTCGGTGCACTCGTATGAACTATAAATTCTTACACAAATATTACACAGATGAAACCACGGTTTCCCCGCTGGGCCGTCGTACGTCCAGGAACGTTCAGAATTCGCATGAAGATAACTTTGGCTCACAGGATCCTGGGAAAGTAGCGCCATTGCCTTTCATGGCTGCCAATCGGACACAGTCATTTACTAACATACAAAGGATTAAACTTGGCAACCTGATTGGCTAATTGGTCTGTGATGCCATGACAATCGCCATTTCGATCCGTTCAAATCTTTGAAGCTTCGCAAGGGCCGTTCTAAACTACACGCTCAGAGGTCGCTATGGAGCGTCATCATTCTGAAAGTGTTCCATGCCAATATAAGCATCTTCGGCACTGTGTATGCAATCAACTTATCAATCATACTTATCTCCACATCTCTTACAATAATAGTGTCGTTCTCACGTATTTTAAGACAGTGAAATCATTATTTAATATCGCCCAGCGCCGACGCCGCATGAGGTGGCAGTGCGAAGACGTGCGCTAGTTTCGCCGGAGTGTGGATACCAAGATCTCGCTATACAAGAAACGTCTTTATAAAGCAACCTTTCACCTGGAATTTGAGTCGGCTCACCAAGAAGGGAGAGGTCAATGAGAAACCATGGAACAAAAAGGCGACTATGCAGGAGCATGGAGCTACTTTCCCGGTATCCAGTGACATTAACTTTGGTAGGCTTGAATATACCGAATATACGTTTTATCAAATTGCTCTAGCACCAATGAACATCCTGGGGAAGTAGGTGAACGTGCTGAACGGGCTCATTTGATCTGCATAAACGATTTGAAATTAATAACCAAAGTAAGACTTTGACGAACGCACATACAAACTGGCATGTGTCTTAGATTTTTGCATCAGAGTAGTTACTGCCGCAGACGGCAGCAAGTGCAGCGTACAGGCGTCAGATTACAACCGCCACTGCTGACCTTGCCTTGTCTTACCGAGGTGCCGATAAACTGGGCGTTGACGAGCCTCCACGAACGCCTATGCTGGGGGAGGGACAAAGTAGAATCTTAAATTCCAATAACCTGTCCTGCTGCGGTAACGGTGAAGTCAAGTGAACGGAATAAACTAAAAGTAAACAAAAACTGAATGTCGGCTGCACAGCTGCCGCAAAACGTCTTAAGGTTACGTGCGCGGCCAAAATTGTCGCTCTGGTCGGCCTTTCACGAGTGACCAAACGTTCAATGTGACGTCTTGAGAAGAGCGAATTCTGCGCTTCTCGACGGAAACTAGAGGAATGTCAGACTGTCAACTTTGATGCTGCTGATTGCTATCCTCCACCGTTCTCTTGTCACACACCATGAAGTTTGTCGTTAGCAACTATAGTTCAGGTGGTGACGTCACCGTTTGGCACCATAAAGGGTGCCACCGATCAACACCACCTATACTTTAAGGCCCCTCCGCTTTTCCTATAACGTCACGTTATGGGCCGGCCGCCTGACGTCTCTTTATTTTTCAATCGTTCGGCAATGGCGGCGGAGACTATGGTGTATAGTGCGTTTCGTCGAATTCGTTTTTCAGTTCGAAGTTGATTTCTGACTAAACGAGGGATACGTGACAGTGTGTGCTGTGATGTGTACTGTGATGTGGAAGAAACGTGCAAGAAACGTGGGCCCCGGCCACCTGGCCACGGCACACCTGCACGGGAAGGAGTTTGACGATCAGGATAAGTAGCGCACGATTTCGATTAGGTCTCGTTTTGTTGAACTTGGAGACAATAACTTTTCTTGACAACTACGCTACTGTTTAGTTCTATGTAATTTTGTGTGTGACGGTATTACTACAAGCCTTTTATAAACGACTAAGTGGCTTCCGTTTACACTCAGTTTCATACTTAACATTCAACGCTGTCAAAGCTACTGGTCCGAGCGCGTGGCTTCATCTATATATATTTCGTTTCAGCTTGGGTCCAGACACAGCCAATGCTACAAGCGCGAGCTCCGGGCTTCCAGTGTCCCTGTCAAGCACGCGCGCTCGTGCAGTACAGGCACTGTTCAGGGCCACACGCTCGTGCTTGTAGCATCGGCTGCGTCTGGACCCAAGCTGAAACGAAGTATAGTTTCGTTTGCGCAAGGACGCGTGCAAATGGTCAACCAGATCAAGCACAATGCTCGTGCCAGCAGCTTTGGCAGCGTTGTACACTATATACTCTGTTTCATACTTAGGGTGCAACGCTGTCAAAGCTACTGGCGCGAGCGCGTGGCTTCATTTAATGCTTTGTTTGCGCGAGAACGCGTGCAAATGATCAACGAGATCAAGCCCATGCTCGCGCCAGCAGCTTTGACAGCGTTGCACACTAAGTATGAAACAGAGTATGAAATAGAGTATAGTGTTAAAATCCTGCTTAGCACGAGAGCTCACTAAAGAAAAGACGACAACGATACCCCGCGAAACACGCAACATCTGGACGTTCTAAGCTCTGTTCTACAAATTGAATCCCTTCTACCCTTGTCGACTGCGTATTCGACGAATCTGACATCGTGTTTGACGATGGGTGAACAGCGTGGGCGAACAGGCTAGAACGTACCAGGAGGCTCGGCTCAGCTTCGTCGCGAGCCGAGTCGAAATGACCAGAGAAGTCGGACACATCGGTTGACGTCACGCGATGTGTAGAGCAGGTATTCGAGAGGCCTTAGACAGTGCAGGTGTTGTTGCACTGATACATGTCGTCGCTAACCTAGTCGCGAACAACGTTCTGTGGCACTTAAGAAGTGAAGAGCGCACTGTCGTGACTGGCACTCAAGGCGCGCAAGCTCCATTGTGGTCATACCTTTGATTTCATAGCCACTGAACGTTGTCCTGGAGCATGCATCATGCTCCCTGGTGCTTGGGTAATTTAGCAAAAGCTATATCGTGAATGATTCTTTGATTTCGAAGTTCATTCTCTATCGCGAATTCGGCGTTCATCCGATTTTATTTCTATTAATGCTCCATTTTGTATAATTAGGCATTTATCAGAGTTTTATTTTGTTAATATATCTTCAGTATTATCCTGTCCTCACATAAAAGTATAAAGAAGGGGCAAAAACTGTTCCATAAATGACTTGCATTGTCAACAACTGCCATTGATGTGACATTGCTGCTGAGCGCGTACAGTGCGCTGCAATATTAAAGACCCAGTGGGAGCGCGTGGACGAGGCGGTGGCTGGCGGGGGCGCTGCGAGCGCTCCGGGCAATTCCGTTCTTCTTCGAGGGCAGGACGCTCACTCGGGGCTCAGCACAAACTGAGCAGCGCGTTGCGCTTTAGCCGAGCCCCGAGTGAGCGTCCTCCCTCGAAGCAGAATGGAATTGCCGGGAGCGCTCGCAGCGCCCCCGCCAGCCACCGCCTCGGTCACGCACTCCCACTGGGTCTTTCGTGTTGCAGGGCACTGTACCTCCTACAGTGTATACATTTCGACTTCACCGAATTTGTATTTCTTGTCAGAAATAAGCAGTCAGCATAGTTCATGATATCACGTGTGAGTCAAACCATGTAAAGACTGTTCCAACAAAGAACCTCTGGCGAGTGCCACCTTCCATATGCGAGTGTTTGTCGTTGCTTCCCTAGCTTTCCACAGCCACAAACTCGCGCGTGCTGGGTTGTGGAGATCTCAGTTGGCTGTAAACCTGTCAATATCGCAAAAATGGGTAGTCACTGACAAGATGAGAACGGCAGGGTGGTCTTTCGGTTGTTCGCCCCCGGCGCGAACGTTCAATAACACTTAAGCGTCTCATGAGTTTTGAGCGTCCACTCATAACACGCACATCAAAAGAAGACGAGAGCTCGTGCTGGAAGTCGGACATTCGAGGACGAACGTTCTCATCCTGTTAGTTACTATATTCGTGTGTAATATTTAAATGATTATAACCACAGATATGGAAATGGCTTTAACGCCGTGGAAAGTAGAGTAGTGCTTGAGGAGATGAGGATGAACAGGGTATGTTAATGAAACCAAATGATATACTCTCATATGGTCCTAAATGGATACTGCTTTCGATGCACGCACAAAAACAAATAAATAAATCTCTTTTTTCTTCTTCCTTTTTTTTACAGTGGAGCTGTTAAGGGCTAGTTCCCCCAGGATCGTGTCCGTCAGCAAACAAATGATGACACGGAACTTTGGACAGCTAACGCCATCTGTGGTCGACGGCGGCAACCTTTCGAGCCTTTCCACTCTGGCTTGCCGACTTGCGGCCGGCCATTACCTCATTGCCACCATAGTACAGCTCCCTGGTCTTCCTTCTTCACCAAAGTAAAAAAGCTAATTTTTTTAAGGCGAGTTTTATTAAATTATCAGTAGCCTTTTCGGTGGCGCAAAACCCTCCGCGCTTTTCTGCAGCTGAATCTGTATTATCAGTGGAGCGTGTTACTGATTGCCTTTCTCGTTAATTGAGGCGAAGACCAATAATGTGCTCTCCACGTGTATCGCGGTAGAGTATACACCATTGGGCTCGTGAGCGTGTTGCTTTTATGTTTTTATGGTTAGAGTGCTCCTGCTCAGAGCAATGGTAATCTAAAAGTTTTTGTTTATTTTTTCAGAAGGAAACATATATAGAGAATTTGTATATTCAGTCAATGTTCGTGCTAGTGAACCGTTTTTCTACTGACGCAGATAACCCTGAAGCCCGACTGTGACTACAGGTCGGGACAACTACCTCTCTCGCGAATCACCGATGATGCGTATCTAACGGGATTTCCATCCTGGGAACCTATTTCTTCGCTCCAGTTTCATCAACCTCGTAATTCTACAATACTGACAGAGACAAAAAAACATTTGCTTTTCCTCCAACTAGCTCCAAAACAAAATAGAAACAAAAACGAGACAAAAATTCAACGATAACAAACAAACAACCCCACTATGTTCGCAGTGTTGATGTTTCTTTTCCACGACGAGAACCACAGACGCGGATATACGGTTGCCGTCGTCAGACTCGCTTCTCCAGCGCGTAAGACGGAGCATAAACCAATACCAAAGACGCGCAAAAAACAACGCGAAAGAAACGATTTGTGGATTTGGCTCTTAATCCTATTACGAGCCAGTGCGGCGTTTTTGGCGGTGGGGGAGGACCGGAGTTTAAGTCCGACATTTTGGGCACGCGGTCCTTGGGCACAAGGAAAATCGCTTCGGAGCCAAGCAGACAGGTAAAGGGCCGGGCAAGCAGGCAGGCCGCAGAAAAAGAGCCGAGCCGAACAGTTTTCCGCCGGAGTTTCGTACCCGTTTTTATTCCAGTCCGCTGCTTCGAGGTATGCGGCTTAATATTTCCCCGCATGCCCGGGTTCTCGAAACACGGGGGCGGGGATCCGGGGACCGCGCTTTTAATTCCAAGCTCGGCTCGTTTCTTTTGCGCCAGTAAATTGCGTTTGTTCGCGAGGATTCTGGAGGCTCTCTCCGCAGGGACGAGCAGTCTCGAGCGTTAGCAGAAGAGGCTGGCGTCGTCTGCTCACGCTCGCAGAAGATGCAAGTTTGTCCTTATTTCCAGGAGTTTTTTTTATTGTTGTTTTTACCGATGATGATTGCGTTCATCTTGCTGTGGTTGTCGTTAGGTTACTTTGTTTTTACGGTCATAATTTCAGTGGAACGTTCGTCTTCGGGAATTACGCATATGTGTTCTCAAACTTGTACCTTAGGGCAATAGGAGTTGTAGGACCACGGGCTGCTTAAAACTGCACGTTTGCCCAAACGTACATACAAAACTTTGCCCCATTGTGGGGGGACCCGTCTGCTCAGGTCCAGTTTCATTTTTATTTTCTTTCATAGTCACACTTTTTAACACAATCACAGTTATTAGCGTCCCAAAAGTAGGTTCTATGTTACGGACACCTCTTGTAGAAGGAAGTGTGCAAACTACTCAGGAAGTTCGCAGGGGCATGATAATGTGGCGACGTAGTGGCGATCACTCGAGTCTGTATTGGTTGTTCGTTATGTAGTTAAGGAAAAAGGTAATAGCCACGAGATATGCTTGTGGGCCACTGCAACGCCTACACTTAGTTTCAGCTTAAGCCCAGACGCAGCTGACACTACGAGGTAATGCGACTGATCAAGCAGCGTCTAAGGTGGAAGTCACTAGACCTCTTCTGTTTATGATTGGTTCAGGAAACAGACATAAAGATTACGAACACCGTGACCTCTGACGCTGTATGATTGGTTTCCTCAGCTCGTAGAGTTTTCTGCGTCTGGACGTAAGGTGAGACTACGAATAGGCTATGTAGGAACCCAGTAAGGTTGCTATAAATAAACTGAAAATTTAGTAAGGACGCGATTTATTGCTATGCGGAATCTGTCAATACCTCAGTCTAGGGTTTTTCACTAAAATGTTTGATACACACCAGCTCACCTGCGCCCTTACGTTCTGCTCAAGCTATTCGCAACTTTCAGCGACGGTGGTACCGCGGTGTGAGAATCGCGCTCCCTAGCTCCTGGATGATCGGCTTCACAATAGAGGAGCTTGCCACCACCTTCCTGACGTGAAAAAATAGACTAAGGCTCTAATACTGCTCGTACATAGCAAAACTATAATTATTTACGCCCCGCAGACCCAGCCTCGTACTGTTGTTCCACGACGATCATCCAGATGACAGCCATTTTGACAGGCAAAAGTGCGCCCCCTATAGGTCGTGAAAGTTGCGAATTCTTGATTTGGTTCTTTCTCTGGTTAGTCTTGTTTGCCTCATCCCGGTCCGATAAACCAATCCCCGAAGAAAGTCCAGATTGACAGTTTGAGAGCTTTAGCCTTGGTTTCGCTCATGCAGCAGGGAAAAGGAGATCTACGGTCGAGCGATAGCTCTTTTTCGTGCATATTCTGGGAAAGAAGTAATCATGCGCCCCATGTCATAGCGTGCTGCACAGTGCTGACCCTCTTGAGTTTGAAGGGTGTAGACTGGCTGTTTGCACAATAGACACAATTACAAATAGAGTGTCATCTAGTGGCTGAAATAACGGTCGAAATTGTTGTATGCAAATGGCTGATAAGATCTGGTACCTATTCATCAACGGTAGACGTGCGAAAGGTACGGTGTTTTTCGCTGAACAGTTTTTTTTTCTATTTGCTTCAGTTTTGATGGTGTAAACAAACTACCACTTTGTACTAGGCGCTTAGAGTATTCACTGGCGGCCATACCTGTGTGCGTGGTTGCTGAGTGCGTTCTGACAGCGAGCTTCCGCAGTTATTTTGCAACGTGCATTCCGCGCCATCAAGATTGACGGTCTTAGCAGGCTATGAGTCTGATCTCGTTCTGGGCATGCGCTCTCAACATCGCCATACTTTAGGGCAATGTTTAAAGCGCATGCTCAGAACGAGCTCACTTTAATAGGGGCGATGTTTAGATCGCATACTGAGAACGAGCTCACATTCATAGCCTGCCAAGAGCGGCAACCTCGATGGTACGGAATGCACGTTGTAAAATAACTGCGGAAGCTCGCCATCAGCACGCGCTCAGCAGCTGCGCACACAGATGTGGCCGCCAGTGAATACTTTTTATTAGCGTCGAGATGTTTCGGTGGCGCCCTCCTATGGTTCCCTCTCGTGACGTCATTACGTCGCGAACAAGACGTTCGATTGTGTTTTTAATCAGCATGATGGAAGCTTGAAAGTTGAAATCGTTGCGCTCTGAAACCAACACTGCCAACACCGTAAAAATGGGAGTTCTTACATTGCTCTTATTTCCGTCGACGAGAAATCCTTCGCTGATGTCATAGTCAGCATTCAGCCAATCGTTGCAGGCCGACCACAGCTACACTTTCGATTGCGCATGTCGCTAATATTTTCGTAAACCTCTCGATAAAATTAAGAGTTTTAGGGAACTGTTTTTGCGCATATCCGATCCGGTACGATGAGCCCTCCGATGCGAACTGAGCATATGCGAGTCTTCTGCGATAGCGCATGCGCCATTCGTACCGGAGGGCCCAGCGTACCGTATCGGAGGTGCAAACACGGTTCCCTAAAACTCTCTAGTAGCAGTTTATTCTCATGAGCTGTCTGGCGCGTGCAGAAGCCGAACATTCCAAGGATTTACATGACACCCCCAAATACGTAGCACATAGAAGCTTATAAACTTCGTCACAGTGACATCAAACAACAATACGGCGAACTAACGTCTGGATGCTCAGGCTCCGCATCGGTTTGTATTTAAATTCTTCCTTCTGCAGCCATCAAAAGGACGCCATTAGCTTGTACAGATGATGCACGCTCAGGTGATGATAGCTGTCCAAGTGGCAAGACTGAATTTCAAAAGGGTCTAGAGGACCTCAAGCTATGTTGAGGCCGTTTTATCTTTTGGAAGTTATCGGGGAATTCCAGGCTGGGGACGCCCGTATATGTAACAGCTGAGCGAGGGAAACACCATGTAGAATAATCCTAGCTCGTGCGCCCTGCCATATCGACGTTGTCCCAGTGAGATCTATAGCGCAGACACAGATTGAACAAGAGTGCTGCCCCACCGTTCCACTGGTCCGCGTGTCCTGTCTATGCGTCGAAGGACCGTCGGGCGCGGGCCCAATTGCTGAGTTGGTGTCGTCCAATTGAGAAGGCTGTGCAAAGGCTTCGATTATTCGAGGTGGTGTCGAGGCGAGGGTGACGCTTCGGTAGAATGCGCGGATGAACTGACACGGCTCACTGAATCACCCACGGCACGTCTGGAGTTCGTGCGCCGTGTTTGCAAGGACGTCAGCCTTCTCGTATAGTCTGCAGTGTCAGTGGGACGGTACTCAGTGAAGGGAAGGCTGCCGTTCGAGCCCTAGGGCCAGCAGCGTCGTTTCAACCAATGGAGACTCGGGCCAATCAAGATGATTACCCATTACGAGGGATCAGATGACTGTACTTGGTGTCAACAGTTTTTGTGCCACGTTACGGAGGCTCGCATAGCTTCCGTCGGGCTCCAACGCTTTCAAAGCTATTTGGCGAACACGTGGCTTTATCTGACGTCTCTTTTGCATGAAAACGCGCGCGAACAAGAAGCGAAACCACGTGCTTTCGCCGCAGTGTGGGGTGCACCACTGTCGAAACTAGTGGCTGGCTTTAACAAAGCATAGCAAAAAACAAAAAATTGACGCCAGGTGTCCTTTGTCACATGGCGGGATCAAGCGGGACCAACACACCGGGACAACGCCGTCTGTTGCGATTGGTCAGCGCCACGCCGCTAACCAATCGCAGCAGACGATGTTGTTTCGGTCCCTTGGTTCCGCTTAGCCCCGTTGTGTAGCATAGGGTCCCTAATGGCGAGCAATTTTGTCTGCTTCTTGCGAGAGGGTCCTGTCGTTGCAACGTCACTCTCCGACTGGAGAATATACTGGGTAGACACAAAGGCTGAACTTACCAGCGCCGAGATCTGATTGCAGAATAGTAAAGGGTAGACACAAATCTTGGCAGAAGTTTGTCTGCTCCTTCCACGGGGGTTGCCAGGGCGTAAAGGCGCTAAGTTCCGGCGTCGTCTGCCAGTCGTAACAATGGCCACGGTCACGATCCACATTCACGTAAACACGCGATAGTGGACCACTTAGGGAAGGGTCTTGGAACGCCGGCCGCGGCGACTTCAGCACCCTGCCATGCTTGGTTCGAAAAATGCATACTCGCCACCAACGCTTCATGATGCCGCCAGTACAGACCAGTTGATAATCGTCTGTTCAGCTCAGGCACGTAGCCAGGGGGGCGCCCCCCCCCGAAATCTTCTATTTTGTTGGGACCTCCTCTCCCCTCCCCCTCATACAGCATTTTGTCATGGGCGAACCCCCCCCCCCCCCCCCGAAACAAAATCCTGGCTACGTGCCTGGTTCAGCTTCATATGAACTACGACTATACGTTTTTATTTTGTTCACTAAGAACTGACAGGCGAGCTGCAACCAACTTAAAAATCATTACCGAGATGTTTACTGCCTCGAATTGAAGAGAACGGAGGCCGTGTTACAAACTTTACTTGACCACTCTAGGGTAGAATGTTTGTTCCATGGCTTCAGAAAACTTACTCGCGTCCAGCGTTGCTCTATCTATATTGTCACGTGACATGACCGTGCGGAGTAACTTGAATTGATTCCATTGAGATTTCGAGCACAGCCGGAGTCTGCTGGAACGAGGCTGGGTCGCGTACGTGGCCAATAACCCCCCCTCTCTCTCTCCTTCGGTACTCCTCTCTCATGCGCAAAAATACGTGCTTTAGTCGACTTGCTCGCCGTATAGCGATACAACCAGTCTACAAAGTAACTTGGTTGGCTTTTACTTTTTGTTGAAGTAATATTTAAACTGGTAACTTGATTACTTTTGCCTTCAAGTAACTTACTACGAGGGAAAAGATTATAGTCAAGAAATGTTTGTATTAATTAATCGTGAAAACGTCTTACATAGTATTTTATTTTGTTATTAAACGTGCATAGTTCTAAATAATTACCTCGCTGTAAAGAACAACAGCGTCTCGATACCTTGTTTGTTTACCGTTGAATATATTTAGCCTTTTTTGTTTCTCGGGTGAATTTTATTTCTAACGAAAATAGCGCCGATGAGCGTGAAAGGACTGACCGAGGACGAAAATCTTTCCATGTTCTTTCTGCTTAGTTCACAGTTCCAAGAGGCGAAGATCTGTGAAATTTGCAGATATTTCAAGATCTCCTCTAAGATGACGCGATCGCTCTTAATTAAAAAACACGTTTGGCCGATAGTGCTTGGCGCACAGCAAAAAGCATAATTGGGGGAATCATGCGATGAAATTTGGTCTGAATTCTTCTTTGTTCAGAGCGCATAGTAGAAACGATTCAACGCCGGTTGTCGCTTCTTGCGACCGAAAGCCGTTACGGAAGCCCCAATCTCTATTGTCACTGTCAAAAATTGAACGGCGTGGTGGGTATCCTCTTGTTATCGCTCAACAGCCAATCAGATTGCGGCATTGTTCTGTTGGAATGCCCAATAGTAAATTATGAAGCAAGAAAACGTGACAATGATACCCTTCACATTCCCTACCCTTACAAAAATGGCATACCTGGACTTATATAAAAAGATATGGTTATATAAAAAAATTGGGCATGTCTGGCCAGATAAAGCAAAGAAGTTGATATAAGGCATGTTTGGCCAGATATGCCCAATTTTTTATATATCCACATCTGGGTGTGCCAAATAGGAGTATATATGCCTCCCTTATCAGGCTAGATATGTCCCAATCAGATAAAGCAACCTTCATATATATTGTTATTTCCTACAAATATCTGCCAAAAGTGACTTCTCATCCGCATAAGAAAAATACCAGCTGGATATTGAGCATGTAGCACCTTTTATTAATTTTTACATGAGCTGCGCTTTACGCCACTCGTGATTTCGCTCAACTTGGTTCCCAGGGAAAGCAGGATTATCGACATTCGCGTAACGAATGCCGACGAAACGTGTGTCCATGAAACGTGTTTCCACGAGAAGGTGGCCGTGAAACGTGTTATCACGAAACGCAAGGAGAATAAAAAATTCAGTAATTTACCTGCAGTTGAGACATGATTTCAGAGGTGCAATGGCCGGTGACTGCTGGTACAATTTCGGGGAAATTATTTCTCCGACTGCCAGGACATAGACACGGCCTAAATCTAGAGGTAATCTGGAAGAGTACCTGTAGAAAAGCGATCAATTGCCGCGAAGTAGGTCGCAGCGCACTTACGTTCAGGATACCGGACTTGAAAGGTCTAATCCGAGATATATGTCGACACGGGCACGGCAGAGCAACCACTCAAACACAAAATCGAGAAGGAAGGTGTCCGTGAAGGTTCAACACGATGTAGCACAAGCTGTCATTTGTAGAACCAAACACTAAACACATCACAAAAAATATTGGGCTTCTTTGGAGAAATCGCTTGTCGCCGATATACGGGTAGGACTTTTCAAACGAGATACCATTAACTACAGAAGCAAAATCCACAGCAGCCACGCAGGGCACACCATACCCCAAAGTAGGTCCGCAGGCAGGCGTTCCGAGATTGCCAACGGCTAATGCGTCATCCGTCACACCACGCGACCACGCTTCTGCCATTTCGTGCGCACAGAGAGCGGAGTCAAGCAATAAAAAGTCTACGGCTGATTGGTTCGGCAAGTGCGCAACTTCTACCACTCTTCCAGCTTAGGGAGATACAGAAAAGGAGAGAAGGAAAGACCAAAACGGAAGTGCACACACAAAAGGCTTATCTCCTGGGGCATCCGAACAATGACCACAACGAGCGGACCTGTCATTTGTACCTAAGGTTGATAGTACAGTAAATGTTATGTGTGGCCTTGAGCTTCAGGTAGGCGCCGTGTTCTGCCTTATCACCAGCTTCTAGACTGTAGTCACGTGACCCTAACCGGAGACACGATTGACCTAAAACACGCATAGCGTCTACCCTGCTGTCAATACCGAGTGAACAGGACAGCTCTTTGTTCAAGTTCAAAAGTCCAGCTTTTGAACTTGCAAAGAAGCTGTCCAGCCCAAAAGTGATCGAAAACGATGCAGGTTTGAAGAGACTATGCTTTACGCCATAGAACCCAGATTATAATTTTAAATTAAAAAATAAGCACCTCTATTTTTTGCTGACGATGTCCACAAATAAATAAATATATATATATATATATATATATATATATATATATATATATATATATATATATATATATATATATATATATATATATATATATATATATATATATATATATATATATATATATATATATATATATATATATTACGAATAAATTTAGTAGTATGTGTACACTGTTAGGTTCGCGTTTTTGAATTTCAACTTTTTTTACGAAAGAGTCACACATAAAAGACACCACGGACAGCACATCTTCCGATTTTCAACACACGATGAATCGCCGACTCTCGCAAACGGAAGGTTGCGATGCTGCGCGAACGGTTTCTGAAAGATGCTGCGTTGGGTAGTTCGGGCGCAACAGACTTCGCAGCCGTTCGAAGGCAAAGGGATTCGCGACGACGAAGTAGCGTCTTGCATCTTCAGTAAGCCAACGGTTCGTGTTTCCCCGCTAAATTTAGCGGGGAAACATGAACCAAATTAGTTTCACTGCTAGATTTAGCGGGAAAACTGACGCCACGTGACATAAACACCAATTCAATTTTCCGCTAAATTTAGCGGGGCGGTTACATCGATGCCGACGGCGACACCGCTTAAGCCGGAAACGGGAGCCTAAGCGCAGCGATCTAAAATCCATTATTCGATTAACTCGCTTTCCGATCTTATGCAGTTCGTCATATTGTCACACGTCAAACGTACAACCAAATTTAATTTGTCTTTCAAGCATCAGAATGCACAATTGATTAACTGGTGCATATATCTGGAATAACATCACTTTACGGATGCTAACAATAGTTAACCAATTACATGAGACTCTGCAATATAGATGAATCAACTAGTGTCTTGGCTGGTACATATTACTTTTTGCTTGCACGACCGAAACGGGCCCATATATCATTATCAGGGGATATGTTTTACTCATATATGTCGTGAGCGGGCTATATATGGCAATATTTGAACTTTTATACATGGATATATGGCCGTGTTTGCACGTCTATATGGCCATATATGGCCGTATTTGCGCACTTATATGGCCATATATGGCTCTGTTTGCCCACTTATATGGCAATATCTGGCCGTATCTGCTCCGATATATGGCGATATATGGCCACATCTGTCTCCTATATTATCATATATGGTCATATATAAAATATATCAGGGCCATATATGACATTTTGGTGAGGATAAGCTGTCAGAAACAGTTGGTAATAAGATTTTGGAGTCGTCAATATTTTGGACGACTAAAATGCGAGGTACTGCTGCGCTGATGCACGCAGTGTGTACTGTGTAGTGAAGTGTATACCCACATGCGCTCGCTATATTACCTGCCGTTTCCTTCACACAGTACTAGATAAAGACTTTGTTTCGAGGCCTTCTGCGTTCCGGGTATGCCAAAGGTACCTGTTCACTGCATGCTCTCGCATCCCTGAACCTACAGAGCTGCGAGATGCACACAGGATGCCAATCATTGTTTTTGTTGTTGTTGTTCTATATCACTTTTATATTATTCGGAGGGAAGATTGGGATCATGTTCCAATATGCATGCAGTCTTGGCGAAAAGGGGCCCTTTTGCTGCTGGGACTGCGTGGAAAAACTGCTCTTTCTTCTGACTGGATGAACCGATTAAAATAAGCAACTGATCCGTATTTCCTCTGCAACACGGTGCAGTATCCACTCAGGAACTTCTGGGAGTTAAAAGAACACACTTTCAAATCCTGCAGTCTCGCAGAATTGTCAACAAGTGGTGGACATCCTTTTGCCACTGAGAATGAGTGGAAAACCACTCTCTCTTTCGATTGGACAAATTGATTAAAGGATGGCCATAGCTTGTTACTTCGAGCGCTCCGCGGTGCAGCATTCTCTCAGGAACTTTTGGAAGCGTTAAGAACACGCTCAAAAATGAGTGCAAGTATACATTTCCACAGATTGCGCAATGAGTAAATCTCAGTGATCTGCGTAGTGGATCCAACGAAAAGTCAGGCACAAAAGAACGTCTAACGCAAAAACCCAATGGGCGAAGGAAGAATGAGAAAATGAGCTTGTGGCTTTTCCTTGTTCGTTCTCACTGCTTGCTTAGTTCATGTTTTTGAGCCATGCCGTTCTTTACTTCTCGTAATTCCGGTCATTCGTTGGACGCGCTTCATCGATATCAGTGATTTTCTTATCGTGTTTTAGAGCGTGCTTTTTACACTTTCAGAATTTTTCGAGTGTTTTATATTCTCGCTTAAAATATCTCAGTTGATTAAGTTACAGATATGAACAAATAGCTGTTTATCAAAGGACCATAGACAAATTGCTATTTTACAACACTTTGCACATTATATAACTTGAGATTAAGCTTTTGGAGGTACTACTCCTAACCTCTGGCGACTTCTCCTGACGTCATCTTCGATCACACCTCCAGCGGGTGCCCCGACCATAACTAAATTCGGCAAACAAGGATCCACAGGTTGATGTTCATGACTTGAGGCAGGTTGATGTTATGTCTTGGTATCAAAGAGCCAGGTCCTCTGCGGGCGTCTGGCGGCTGCTTATATTGAGTGTAGCAGCATTCTGGAGCCACTTTGGCTACCAATCATTAAAGGTTTTTTAGAGCCAATGAAAAGGGCCAATCAAAAGGCTCGGAGACTAAAGAAAATATGAACATTTCAAAAACAAGCGCATACACAAAACAGAACAGATTCCGAATGAAGCTTGCGAGAGCAGTCATAAGCAATGCAAAGCACATTCGTAGACAGATAAGCTATACACGGAGAAAAACCAGCTCCGAAGTGGAGATCCCAAAAGCAGACATGCACAAGACAAAACGTCTCCGACGCGGGGTTCAATATGTACCGTTACAGCGTTCACGTTCGCCCCCTTGGGGGTCTCCCGACTCCGGCAGAAATCATGAGTCGTGCCGTGGAGACGAGCGAACCCTCGAAGAAGGTGAAAATATAAAGTAAATGCTAGACTAAACATTCGCGCGAGCAACACGTCGCGACAATATACCACCGTTACAAAGCGCATAACAAAGCGCTTCCGAAAGAAAGTCTTGAAGAAATGGGTGGATTCTGGCTTTGCATGTGTGGCTTCGCCGACTCAAGGAGGGCCTTCGGAGTGAAAGCCTTTGATATGCCCATGAATAATACGTATTAGCTGATGTAGCCAATTAGTGGAGGGAGCGGTATTATTCCTCTTCGGTGATCTAGCAGTCTCAAAGGCACGAAGGCGTCCATTCTGTTCATTTGCTATTCAGACCGCGTGACCATTAGCGCATACGATACCGCTCTTCTATCACATTCGCTGAACCGATGAAGGGAAGATCAACGATCGCTGTTCATATGTACATCGCGTGCAGGGAAATATGGGAACTTTTGTGAGTGTAACTGTCCGCGTTATCCGCTAGGAGGAGCGGGGAGCGTGGGATCGGATTTGGCTGCGTGTCGCGCAACACGACGGCGAGCTCGCTTCGCGTGCGTCACCAAGTGAGTCTGGGTGGGGGGAGCTGGGCCCCCATGCACGGTTATGGCAGACGGAGGGCCCGGAATCAATACGCGGCCTGGACCCCTCTCCCGTCAACGAGAGCGAGTCTCCGAACCGTCGTTTCAACCGCGCGACTCGCGATCGCGCACGAGCGAGCGCCCCTTTTTGCGAGTAAAGCGCGCCAAGCCCTCCCGCCCGCCGGCAAAAAAGAAAAAAAAAAAAAAAAACTTTAAAAAATAAAGCGGCGCGCGCGGGCGGAGGAAGGGATTTTACCTTCTTGCTTACCTTCCAGGTGTGCCGGGAGTCCTCCTCTCCCCGGCGCTTCGCCATTGGCCCGCGGCCGCCGGTGACGTCACGTGGGGCGCACCACAAAAGGTGCGCCCTTGGCTTAGGCGGCGAAGGTAGGAAGAGCAAAAAAGAAAAAGCGACCGTGTATTCGTTAGTGCGCGCTCGCCTGCCGTAGCCAGCCCGCCCGCTCCGCGCTCAGTCGCTGCCTCCCCGCTGCTGCGCTCAGGTGTATCGTGAGCCCGTGTTTGGGCCGCCGGCGAGAAGAGAACACCGACGCGTGATCGACGAACGGCCGCCACGGCACTCGCAGCGCCCGAGAACCGCGACTCTGACCGCGAGCCCGGAGCCAGGTGCGAGTGGAGGAGGAAGCCGCCGGCTCACACACCCGCTGACCGCTGACGTTGCACAAGCAAGCCGAGCGACGACGCGGCAACTGGCTCGCTGTCCGCACACCTCCCCTCATGCGCGCAGTTAGGCCTAGCTCTAGAGTTTCGCCTTCTCCGTCGTGAAGACAGACCCTCCAACTAAGTGAACCGCAGAAAAAAAAAAGAAGAAAAGTTTACTAGTGGCGGCGGGGAAAGAGACAGAAGCCAAACCGAGCCGGACTCGTTGCGTGGACCTCGGTGAACGACGCGAGAGACAGTTTTTTGGGATTACCACGAAGCGTGCCGGCGTCGAAGACAGCGGACGAGTGAGGCAGTGCCCGGACCCGCGTGGAGTCGACTGAGTTGCGGCGCCGGAGTTGTCCCCGCTTCTTGGCGTCCCTCCCGCCCCCTTCCCCTTCCCCGTCGCCGTGACCCCGCCAGCTGCGCACCCTCCTCCTGCCGCCGGGCCCCGGGTTCCCATGTCTGTGGCCACCACCGAGAGCTCCATGACTTTGAGTCAGAGTATGGATTCCGTCAACACCGTCGCCGAGGAAGAGGTGAGCCCCCGTACTTTGGACGCCTAGCAGTCGCTCACAACGGAACAGCAAGGACGTTCTTCGGTCGGCCAGCCTCCAGGGCCAGCTTTCCACATTCGATAAGGTTTCGGCGTGTCGCGAGCCACGAGCTTGCACGCGTAGTCAAAGCAGGGCAGAACGCGACGAGCGTGTTCTGGAGGCCGGCCATTCGAAAGGGACGTCCTAGCGTTCTCAGCTTGTCAAGGACTCAAGTCGCTCGCGCACGCGTTCCGTATGCTCTCCGGGCTGTGATGGGGTAGTGGCTACTATACACTCTACAACTATATATTCTGCACTGCTCATCCTGACTTTCGAGTAACATTACTTCGTAACCGGAACGATAAACGGTAATTTTAAACGGTAATTGAGTAACGGTATGAGGAACCTGTCGGAAGCATCAGAGTGGCACCAGAAGTTCAACTAAGATCATCTTTAGGCTGCAGTCCGAGATGTACCATCATTATCGAGTAGGAGGCCAGCTTGCACTGGCTGTTATTTCGTCTGCCTTCCTGGTTGTGTTTCGGCCACGAGCGTCCCTGCTTTTACCATGTTCACACTTTCCATGCCTCTAACTGTCGTGGAGCGTGACACGCTTGATACGAGCGATCACCGTTTTTTTCTTCTTTCATTCATTGTTCGCAGCTAAACGTCTGGCGTCGAAGCTATCTTGCGTAGTGGAATGGGCTCACGGGACAGCTGGCTCTACAGGCGGGAATTATATGTGTGCAGGGAAAGCACGCAGAAGCGCCGATGTTTCGTTCAGGCACACTGTGTCGTTCGGTGTGTCACTGCGAGAGGCCGTGGCCACGTATACATCAGCGCCCGTCATGGGGCTGCCTCGCGTGCATCCGAAATGGTTTCCTTTCGTGAATTAGATGCAACTCAAAAGATGTAACCGAGTAACACCGTCGCTTCAGTTACCCTCAGAACAAGCATTTTTTTAAAGAAAAAACAAATGTTACTATGTATTTATTATTTACAAGTTTATATAAAACTTAAAGTGTTAAAGGACAAAACAACAAAACACAAGTTTTTCGAGAAAACAAAATATTGTCCCGCGTACACAATAAACGTGTCAGTGCGCCGTTACCTTTAGAACATAGTGAAAGGTTTGAAATATTATACACTTTTTGTAGATCGTTCACAAAATCTTGGTGCTGCTATAGCGGGAGATAGTACCATCACTTCGAACACGGATTGAGCGCGCCTCCGCACGGCCCGCAATACGCAACGCACGCATTGACACGCGAGATAGCCGCGTTCAGAACTCATTTTGTCCGAAAAAGAGCACACGCTGATCGCGCGCGCGTCTTGACGCTTTTGTAGTATATGCATGCCTGACACCTTTCTCAGATTTCCCTGGATAATGAATCAAATGAAGAAGAGTTAATTTCGCGACAGAAAGGAGGGTGCGCTTCCTTTCACGCTTTCTTTTGTCTCGCTTGGCTAATATAGTAGGCGCTCTCAGATTCGCTAATTTCGCGGGATTAGTCTACACGCATCTACCCGGCGCCATTCTGAAAGTCTGAGACAATAGAGACTTTTCAAAAGTGCGCGCCATCTAGGAGCTGCAGGGCCGATTATAGGCGACCGTCATGGCTTGGGACATGAAGACCCGTGTCCCAAAAATGACAACCTCCAATGTTGCTCGATGGGGTTTTGAAAAAAGTAGATTGGATCTGCCTCACTGACCCGGTGCACCGCATGTTTAATTTTGAGTTCGGCTTATATACGTGCTCGGAAATTTTTGGCGTGCACGCTTCCCCGCAAGGCACCGAGGCAGCTTTCATTATCCTCTATTTAATTGGTTCGATTAACGAAAAGGACGAGCGCCTAAGAACAGTCATGGTCAAAAGGCATCCATTCTTTTTTTTTTTTTTTGTCGCTGAGAGTCCAATTATATTAGAGGACATTACAAATAGGCCGAGTTGATCCGAAGATCATCAAACATCAACGATCGGTGTTCCTGGCTTCCGAGTGCATCGCCGTGCGGTGTACACGCGCGAACCCCCGAGGGTGTATACGACGATAGCCGTTGAAATTACACGCTTGACACCCGGGGTAACCTTGCGTGTGAGGTCTACATAAATACGGTAATGATATAACAGAGTGTGTTCGATTCAATATGAGTCGTTAAAATCGTCAGTCAAAAGGATAACAGCCTATACCCGAACTTCCGAGTTTTCGTGACAATGCGATGCGACTACACTTGATGTTGATCATACTTTACTTACGAGGTTTGAATACGTATGTGAACCAGAGCGTGCAGTGCTGTGACTCTCAAAAATCTTAAACTTTCTGAATTCGTATGTTTCGTTTCGTTGCGCTCTAATGCACACATTGTAAACTGCGGGTTTTTTCAGTTTTTTTTTACTGACAATGTTTGCTTGTCGCACCAACGTCCTTGATAGTTCAAGCCGGTGTTTGCTGGGCATATGTTATGTTCTTCTCACCAGCCGACACTAGCCATGCAAATTAACTTTGTGTGCTGAAAAGCGTCATATTCCCCAGAGAATGGAATATCAGAAGCGGGCTACTAAGCATACAAAAGCAATTCTGGCTTTAGTAAACGGGCAGTATATTTGTGGATGATGCTACAGGCCGTTATACAATCCGGCAGAAAAGCGTCATGTGATCAACCATACACGTCACGATAAAAACAACCATTTATAAAACTCGTCTCACATTTGGCGAGGACCAAAACGAAAGGAAACTGAGAAGTAACCTTATCACATAGGCGACTTTGGTAGTGCCACAACACACATGTTTCTGGAGGCCAAGCCTGCTGTCTGTCACTCTCAAATATCAAAAGTGTCCGAGTTGATAGTGTATGTACTACAATGTACTAGAAGCATTGTGTTTCTTGCTTTAATAAACTTAGCCATTGCAAGGGACCTATGCACAAATGGTCGTACGGTCTCAGCGGCAAATCGGAGTCCCTTCCTTTCACCGCTGAAACTGCATTACTACCGGAGCTGGATACCGATCGATCTTCTCGTTGGACGACCAGTGATTCACATATCAAGTGCATCGCGGGGAAAAATACAGACACGAACTTACGGGAGTTTAAAGCAACAGAGGATGATTTTCGCACGCCAACAAAACAGAAATCAATCTTTTGGGTGCTTTAATTATTCCTCCGCAGTACCACGCTTGGTCACAAGAATGTCATTTTGTGGGCCGTTGCTGAACCTCTAGCGCACAAGACGGACAGATTGCTTTCAGAGGCAAATTTAAAACAAAAACGAGAAAGAGAAGGAGAAAGGGGGGGAGGGGGCCGACAGTCACCACCTCCCCCTTCCTCGCTCTCGTCTCGCTTTTATGCTCCTCAAGGGCCACATTTTCAAGGAAAAAACGACATACACCAGAGATTTTGGGAATAAATGTTTAGTTTCTGGTCAGATGACAAATATTAGGTCAACAAAATGGATCTGGGCAAAGTATACCCTGTGACGTCACCACCATTCGTGGCGTCAGACCCCCTCCCCAAAGCTTGACCCATTAATCCACCCCGGACTCTTGCGAGGTTGTCTGACATGTGCGCGACCAGTCATTGGTCACTTGTCGCGCCATCTTTACATCGGGAACGCACTGCCAAGTGTTATTTGACGCTCGCAGAGTTCAAACCACTCCGCGCGATCGTTTTGTCCTCAACACCGCCGCTTCAGGCGCCCTCCAGAGGCATATGTCAGCGTCTCATACAGCTCCTCCATCGGGAAAATTGGTGCCAGAAAAGGCGGGCATCGAAACCGCCGCAGCGTCGTTTCCCATTTCAACGGTCGAAACGTGTTCGCTCGACCGGACCAACGCCGTCTTCGAAAGTCCAAAAAGAAAGACGCTCCCTACTTCCTTCCCGCTTTTACTATACTTTAGTTCAATATTTCCCCGTATTCGTACGAACGTTCGCTCCCTTTCTCAATCGACTAATGGCCTCCCGTCGCGTGCCAGTCCAGAAATCCAGCTCCATTTTTTAGACACGGCCCGTTCCTCTCCCCCGACTACGCTTTTCTATTACGAATTCATGGCCGGCCGCCGACCGACCGACCGGACCGACTCTCGCGCGACGCTGCTCTCCTCGCGCCTGGCTGCAGCTCTTGTTAGCCGCTTGGCTCGGAGCCGGCGCCCGATGTCTACCTGCGGCCGAGGGGGCGAAGCGCTCTCTCGCAGTGGGGGAACATGCACGCTGCCAGAAAGCTACACTCCGAGAGACCTGGAGGGTCTACTTTCCCATAAAGCACTTAGAAGAGCCAATCACCGCGATCTACGGGGGAAGGCCGATGATGAGGCTGAAATATGTATAGACCTCAAACCGCAATCTGCGCTGTAACACTGAGCATGGCTCGGTGCCAGAGCAAGGGCTGTCCTTTAAAGGGGCGGACACATTGCAAATACATCACACAAAAGACAGCCTGCATCTGAAGCGTGTTCCTTTCTTGCATGACGGTCACAATGGTAATACAGAAACATTCTACAGACATATGTTTGCAGCGTACATGGAGCGAGCATGCTTCGAACAGGCTTCAGCTGGGTCCGCAGTTATTTTATCTCATCGCGTCAGCAGCGTACACCGCGTATTTGTCTGTACGATGTGTGAGCCGCATGGTTGCGGCTTTAGGTCTAATGCATAATTTGAGCGTCGTCATTCGCCGAGCTACGTTCGTAGATTCCAGCGATTGACCCTCTTCAAAAGTCAATCGAGCAGCCTTGGTAGTCGCCATTGCTCGGACACGAAGCGCATGATTGAATTCGGTTCTTCGCCGAGCGATGATGCAAATTTCGTGTCCAATACTTGCCCAGGGTAGGGGAGCGAACAATGGCAGACAGGTGTTGGTAGGCGCGGACTTTTGAAAAGCGTCTATGCGGACTGTGAGTTCGTCTGCTTCTTTTGCAGGGGTCGAGATGACGTCAGAACGCAGGGCTCTGATTGGCTCTGATTGAAGGATAATGAGTAGACCTCAAGGCAGATTGCGTTGAGGTCTACCCACTATCCTTCAATTAAAGCCAATCAGAGGTCGGCGTTTTTTGTTTTTTTTCACGTCAATTATAACTTTTTTTAAAAGAAGCAGACGAATTTGCGCTCAACATTGCACTCTTAAAAAAGTCTGTGCGTCTATTTTCACATACAATACCTGGAGAGCCAATCACCGCAACTTACGGAGGCAGCTCGGCGAATGACGATGTCGAAAGATATGTTTAGACCAAAAACGCAGTTTGAGTTGTGACATTAAGCAATGCAAGCGTGACGTTTTGCATTGCTTAATGTCACAACTCAGACTGCGTTTTTTGATCTAAACATATGTTTCGGCATCGTCATTCGCTGAGCTGCCTCCGTAAGTTGCGGTGATTGGCTTTCCAAATATTTTGCGTGAAAATAGACGTGCAGTTTTAAGAGTGTGGGTCTCCCAAGTGCTTTGCGGGAAAGTGGACGCTCCAGATTTTTTTCAAATGTGCGCAGCTCCGTGCGGCCACCGATAGCTTCAGGAACGCAGGACGGGGCTTATTACGTTTCCTGCATCGTAATTCGTCCTTCGACGTTCTTATCGGCTGATGCTGTCATCTGATTGGTCACGGAGTGACGGTGCTAGGGACTAGCCGCACCTTGCGTTTTTAAATCTGTCGGTGACGAGAGCAAAAACAAGAGCGGAGATGAAAAAAAAATGTACGTAACACGTTACTTGCGCGTTTTTTGTTTTTTTTAATTGGTAATGAACAAGCGCTGCTTTTTACAAGCAGGAACGAGTTCTGTATTTTAGTAACTTTTGAACGAGTTACGAATATCGGTATCCAGAGTTACTTACGGCATCTGTGCTTTCTAGCTTCACCTTGGGAGCCATTACAGTAACCTTAAACGTAATGAGAAGAGGAAAGCGTTACTTTTGAGACCGTTACGAGTGACGTAGTTAGCAGTTGCGATATGCGCTCGTTACATGTAAATAAACTGAACCATATTTTCTCTTCTTTTTTTAGGAGTCCATATCTAGGTGAAAAGTATTCATGAATTTAACTGTGTTCATTTGACCCTTGTTCTTCTGTTTCACGTGTTTGCCGCCAGGCCACGGAAAGTTTCATCTGCCCATTTCGACAGGCGTGACCTCCCCGTAAGTTTTGCAGCAAGGGGGGGTCGCTTCCTCTGAAGTTGGGAATACGCTAAGATGTATAGGTGAAGAGCTATGTAGTGTCAAGCTTCGAAACCCCCGCGGCTTTTGAAGCTTTTCACGTTTAGTTGACACCGCGTTGCTTATTTTTTATTATTATTTCACCGCCATCTTTATTCAATGTGCGCTTGGTTCCAGAACTTTTGGAGCTTATCCACCGTTGTCTGTGAGATCTCGAATGCAACGGTCGTTGTAATCCGTTAATCCTTGCATTGGCTATGTTCCACTATATATCTAGTTACTTTTCTTTAGCTCGCCTGAGGGAAAGAGTGAGATCCTGACAATATGACTTAATTTTTTCACTAATCTTTTAAAATATATTTTGCCTCTTCTTGTTTTTCCGGTCAAATCACCTGGTAGGTGAAATATATCGTATTGCAAATAATTCCTCAATTCCTCTTGTATATTAACTCCTGCAGGTTGCGATCATGCACAAGTGTTAAACTCGAATATATCTGCGTTATCGCTATACAATGTGACACTCATTCAAGAAACACTTAACTCTACCAAAAATTTTTTTAATATTTTGCCAGCCGATTTGGTGTGATGTCAAAAAATGCCCCCCCCCCCCAAAAAAAAAACAAAAAACGAAAAAAAAACCGCAATTGCTTGAAACCGAAATTGAAACTGGAGTCGGGAGGAAGAAGGAATATATATATGAAAAGAGAGTTGCCGAAAGTCACGTGGCTGAGGAACCTTTCTTTTTAAATCAACGTACTTGCAGTTTTTTTAGAAGCCACAAAAAATTTAAATTATATTTTGTGTCCATTTTTAGTATTGAGTGTGTGCCTTCGCTGAACCACGACTTTGAACATTGTTTCTGGTTGTGTCTAAACCGTTGAAAACGACACGTGAGAGCGAGCGCGACTCAAACCGGCCAGTTCTCGTTTGGCGGTTTTCGGGCGGAAAGAAATCGAACTTCGAGTCGAAAATTGTGTTCTGGGTAGTTGAGCTCTCATATGTCATGCACAAATAAAAACCTTGGCGAGCATAAATACCCTTTCAGTGTCCTTTGAAAGACTCTGGTTAGCAGCCAGGCTGTAATGTGTATACTGTAATGTATGTGTTCCTAAAAGCACGGAAAAAAAAAGATGACAAATTTTAGAAAGCGTTACGTGTCACTGGCGGAGATACAAATCACCTGATTTAGGGCAGGCACAGCTTTCTGCATGGACTCCGGAATCAGTGGTTTAACCCTTCAGCAGGTGGGAACGTATTTCTAGAGCACTAGCATCGTTTCACGGATGTGCAGAACAGCATGTGTGAACGCTACATCAGCCTTAATATTGAGCCGTCGCCCGGCATAAATATATATTCAACACGGGCACATCTTCATCATCGTACGTGGTCTCTGAGGAGTTATATATATATATATATATATATATATATATATATATATATATATATATATATATATATATATATATATATATATATATATATATATATATATATATATATATATGCCGCGTGCCAATAAGTTCAAAGAGAAAACTTGCAGGCGGTATTCGAACCACGGATATTGAGGTGGCTCGTGTTTGCAGACATTCTTTTGTAAGATTTATGATGAGCAGTCTGACCTTGGCATGTTTCTTCCTTGCGTGATAGTTCTATCACGTAAATCATACCAACACTTTCTGCAGACACGTTTGAAGCATACACGGGTATTAGGCAAACATTCTTCGAATATGCTCGAGGCCGGTCCGCACACATTTCTGTCATCATGCCTGCAACGAACACTGCGTCTTTCGTATTCGATGTACAATCCGTGGCCTTACAGCTGGTATCCATGTCAAACCGTCTCCCTTTTCGAGGGCAGAACCAGGACCGAGGGATCCAGGCTCAGCTCACCGCCATCTTGATTTCCCCGCGTCCCTGACCCGGTGTCACCGCCACCTTTCACGACGGCGCGCCAAATCGCTTCTCGGTATCCCCGCTCGTCGCTTTCACTCTCCGTCCCGAGTCAGCGAACGCGGTGCAATGCGCGCCGCTGTGCCCCGACCGGGTCCTCGTCGTCCACCCCCTTCCACTTCTTTTCGCACGCTCTTGAAACAAAGCGAAAGCGGCGGCAGCGGCTAAGTGGCGTCGTTACGTCACCGCGACTTTAGCGGTCCGTAATCACGAAGCGGCCCAAAGGAGCTGTCCTGACCACCGCCGGACAAACGACCTTATGCCTCGAACAGCATCCCCGCCCCGACGTATGCACGGCGGACGAGGAGCTTCTGGAAACTCTCGCCAAGGACCCTGTCAGTAGAGCGTATACAGTCACTATGCTGCCTTTGATCTAGTGACCAGGATCTAGTGAGGCCAGCAAAACGACTATGACGCCACATTCAAACATTCTCACGGTGAGATTGCAGAAGTAAGCTCGGAGTAACGCGCAAGAGGACATTATTCTGTTTTGTTCACGTTCAACGAGGATGAGCTAGCGTGTCACCTAGCGCCAATAGCATCCGTATTTTGATACCTGTTTGACGAGAAGTTTTGGGTCTTAAAAACGGGGCCTCAGAACAAATAATCTAACAAAAAAAAATCAAAAACTGCAACGTTTTTTTTTTGACCACACGATTGTATTTACAGTATTTCACGGGAATTCGTACACGATTACAACAGTCTGTGCTTCTAGCATATAGTTGTTATGACTGTGATAACCACCCCACCACAAGGCGGATTGAGCCCTAATGAGAAGCTTCTAGAAATTCGCAATTTTCAGGGCCCTCGTAAACTTGTCCTGGGGACATTTTTGTTTTAATTAATGAACGCGTCATGACTGCGTTCAGTGCAAAATTACCCCCCTCAAACCCGCGTCTTTTTCGGGAACACCAGCTTGTCTGAATTGGGGGTGCACTGCCGTGCTGACAGGCTTCTTGTAAGGCTGTTTTAATATACCGTCACTGATGAAACCAACGTTTCGCAATTTTCAGTGGAAGACAACCGTTCTGCGCGGATTTTTTGGGCGTGACGTCTTAGCTAAGGCGGTCGGCAATTCGCTGCTTCAGAATGGCAAACCACGTTAAGCTAGGCGAAAGAATCCTAAGAAACGAACCGACGTCTCGCAAGTTTCTAGGAGAAAAAGTCTCTGGAAGCTCTCTGGAATCTCTGGAAGCTTTCAAGATGTTCCTTTTCAAGTTTTTTCCGTGCATTCCCTCTCTCCCCCCCCCCCCACCACACACACACACGTCATAATAAAGATTATTTTTCACTGATTACCTTTAGTTCATAATTCCTAAAGCGCACATTACCGACCAAGACTTTCCTCATTTTAGGATGACTTCTACGCCGTCATTATCGTCACGTGTACGGGCGCGCATCTGTCTCTCTTTTTATGTATATATATGTATATATATATATATATATATATATATATATATATATATATATAGGAGAGAGAGAGAGAGAGAGAGGAAGGATGAAAGGGTAAAAGACCCACAAACATCAAGTGAGCCCTCGCGTTAATTGAAAATAGTCAGCGGCAACACGCTAAGCTGCTCTGTAGGTTATTACTGCGGGTACTCCGTTCATGCATCGTTTGGCGATCCTTTTGGGGTCTCTTTTTGACTGCCGCTGCCCCAGAGGGGCTGCCGCTGGACATTTCTCTCGCCAGGGAACAGAATCGCGGACACCTCTGAGGCTGCTCCGAGGAAACGCTTCGAATGAGCGAAACCGCCTCGAAAAGGAAAGCTATTTTCAACTCTCGCTCCTCCGTCGCTTTTTTCTCCCTTCCTCTCTCCCCTTCTTTGCGGAGTGGCGACTCAATTGGCCGGCAAATGGATGGCTGATATCTGCGCTGCTCAACGGTGCGGTTCAGCTTTCGCAGCTTTATATTTTTGTTCCCGTTTCTTAGTTGTCAGCATTGTTTGCGCGGCTGTCTCGATGTCTAGCTTGAAGCGTTTGACCAGGTTTATGTGCAACGTTACCCCTAGCAGCTTTCGTTCTGGATGTGCGATTTTAAGCCCCATCGTACTGTATTTACCGCTCGTCAGACTGTTACTTCTTTTACGAAGCGGAATGGCCCATACAGAGCTCGACACAATTATCGGCAAACAAGACATTGCCGAAAAGTTTGCTTTGCGACAGAAGAATTGGTAGAAAGACTAACGTACTATCTTTACGGTTGTAGTAATGATCAATCGTGTAAGGTTGAAAAGCTCATGCGTTAGTATTGCCCTCTCATAACGGAGGAGAGCCTTGCACTCGAAGAGGCAAGCGCCAATATATACGTGCGGATTAGCACAAAAACAATCATTTTAAGATGATTGTAGGTGTGTAAAGAATTATCCACAGCAAGAGATAATAAATGAGTGCCATAAGCACGAACAAAGCAAACGCAAGGATACAGAAGTCCTGGTATTATAAACAGGAACAGTATAAGAGTCTCCTTGCTAAATGCGCAAAAAAAAAAGAAGAATATAACGAGGTCGTAATTAAACATCCGAGAAAAAACAAAAACATATTTACTACCGCTATATATGAAAAAGTCTGGACCGAGACTACATTTCAGCCGACTCTGATTGGCTCAATGAGGCCCTAGTTTTTTGCCTTTCGCTACATTACGCTAAAGGGAGTCAAGAACCCAAATTTACCGCACGAGGGCTTGGACACCACAGAGCTATACATATGCTTAGAAATGACGTCCGATCACTGCGACCGACACCCCGACTTTGTCTTTTAACTCGCACCGCGGAGCAGCGGTGACGAACACGACCACACGTCGGTACACTCTCAGAACTCCCGAGCGTCTTTTTTTCCGCAGAGCACTTGGTAGGGACAACCACTGCAATCTACGGAGTGCGCTCGGCAAATGACGGGGCTAACAATACGTGGAGACCCCAAAGAAACGGTCTGCGCTGTGGCCCCGAGCATGGTGAAACGTCATGCACAATGCCACAGCGCAGGCAGTTTTCTTTAACTTGTTACCCCGTCATTCGCTAAGTTCCTCTGTAGATTGCATCGATTGGCTCTTGGAAGTACTTTACGGAACAGCATGCGCTCCAGATTTCTTTAGAGTGTACGATGCTCATCCAGAACAAGTACGAAGAAGGGCGGGAACCAAACCAGCGAATATTCTTTGGATTCTGGAGGGCGAGCTTTCGCTTTCTCGGGATCCCGGCCATCCTACTTAGACGCTTATGAATGTCTTCACGGAAACACACTCGTAGAACGGCCCTCTCTTTTTCTGCGCAAAATGAAAGAACTCGGGCGTTTCTGCGATAAGTCTATGCACGGGTTGATATTTGGCGTGGGGTCCTCAAAAGCCGTGTCTACAGCTGCCAATGCATCAAACAAAAGACAGTGTGCAGGGGGACTGCCTGAAGCGTGTTTGTTCGAATAGTAGGACGGTCCCGTCAATTTGGGTATACCAAAAAAAAAAAAAAGAAATGTCCGCATGCATGTTTAAAATATTTATATATATGAAGGAGACATTATTTGAACAAGCCTGAGGCAGATGTTCCTGTCATTATGCCCGCATCGAACACCGTGTTTTTGTATCATGTGTAAGCAGCGCGATTGCGACGCGGAAATATCGGGATAATTATGCTTTAAACGTAAAATTCGAGAAAAAAAAAACAAAAAAAAACAGAACAAACTGTTGAAAAAAATTAATAGACCTCGCTTCTTCCTGACGTTAATTCCACCGAGATATGGGGTTGATGAACACTATCTATATATCTCTATTTTTTTAAGTACACTCAAGGTGTAAAAACTTAAAGATTTTTTTTTTTTAAATTGAGTTAGTCAGATTTTTTTATTTGAATCAGACATACTCGATTTAACTCGGATTTATCTGGCTTAAATTGCTTTAGGTAATTATTAGTAACCCTTTATCGCTGCATGTATTCTCGTGCTTGGCCGGTTTGATTGATCAATCCGTACGATCACTGATAACAGTGCGGAAGAAAGAATTACTACTACTTTAAAGTACAGTTTAAATGATAACTTTTTTTATCGTATAATCCCAGCCGTACTAGAACGAAAGCAGCTTGATTTTTCTAGTTAGCTGTAACGCCGCATTGCTCTGCTTTGCGTTCTGATTTGCTTGCAATAGAGCGTCATGTAACCGACAAACGAAGTGGAAGATGGAAAAAAAAGCTAAATTCTCTGATTTTGCTCAGAAAAGCAATGCTTTTTGCTCGTGTTGAATTTGAAATAAATCTCTCTTGCTTGATGATTCCTCGACTTAAATACAAAATATATGCGCATAAAATGAATCAAGTCAAAAACGAACGGCAAATAAAAAATATTTTTTGAATTATTTTTATGGGAAATGTTTGATGTAAATCATTATAATAAAACTGGCGTGATTTGAATTATGATTTCAATCACGACTCTCCACATTGATTCCACCCAGGGCTAAAATGGCGCATGTTCGACACATTGTAACACTCTCCGAATGATGAAACAAAAAATTATTGCGGACATGAAACTAAACATTCCAGCGAACATTCCACATGTTTCTAATATTGAGGGATCGGCTTTCTAAGCTTTCGTCGCGCCCGAAATATTAGAGCGTTGCTCGAGCCTGTAGTCACGGAAGTTCAAAGCAGCCACCGGATCCGCGATGCCGGTTCAGTTTTTTGTCTAAATTTAATTGCGAGTCGTTTCACATTTCTCGGCAGTTTAATTGGTACGCGGGGTAGATTGCGATATAGGAGATGCCTCTGATATGTCTTGTGTCGCAAACTCGATTTGACTTACATACAGCGATTTGATACGGCGAATTGGAATCGTCCTCACGAGGGACAATTTTTTTTAGAATCCCTCCCAGCGGGTGAAATTACAAAGCGTGGTTTTAGTTTTTCCGCGAAACGAAAACTGACTAGAAGATGCGGCCCCAATTTTTGATTCATTCGAGTTCAGAATCTTGTGGACCTCATAAGAGCTGGTGGCACTACATTCCGGTGAAGTCTGAGCATTTAGCACCGCGCTAAAAAATACATTCTTTTTTTTTTTTTTTGCGGGGAGAAAAACGCGGTTTGTTTTTCTCGGCACACGCTTTGTATATATCTCGAGTTCGGTGGGGATAACAAAAACCTTGCGTCTCGGGTTGAAGGTGTTCAATACTATCGCGGTTAGCTTCTTTTTTTTTTTTAAGCGATGCGCATGTATATACATAGAGAGGATTGCTTGGCGTCTGTCTGGTGAGTTTTCGCGCTTCCTCGCTCAAGCATTCGCCAGCGTTTTCAAAGGGTTGCGAAAAGCGCGCTTGGGCGTGAAGCCTCTTCCGCAGAGCGCATGCGCGTTTGAGGCCTCAACCTGGCCTTTCGCTCGCACACTCGTCGCAGCCGCCGTGGCATATGTGACTGGCAGACCGCCGCGGCACGAAAAACAGCGATGGACGCCATCATTGTGAGCCTTTCGCGTTATTTCACTCAATAGACCCCGGCGCGTACAGACGTCGGGAGCCATTGTTGGCAAAGTTCCTGCCCTATAACATGTTACACTTTCGAGCGACGTACTTTCCACCTGGCGGATTCTAGGGGCCGTCGCGATGACCGCTTGAACGCAATGGACGTGTCGTCCGCCCTTCTGTTCTGATCTGGTGAACAGATGAGGTCTCTTCTTTGAATCGGGCCATTGCCGACACACTAGACTCGTACTTCTTTACTGAAAACATAAGCTAGCGAGGACGCAACGCGAGAGGTGATACCCATACGTGAGGAGAATGAAAATCTTTCATTGGTGCATAGCGCGACATTGTTAACGCAGAGAAGCGATGTTCTTTTTCTTTTTCGTCTTTTTTCTTAGAATAAAAGGCTTTTATTAGAACTACTAATTATTGTGACAAGTGATCATCCGGAGTAGTAATCTCATCGGTAATCTTTGGCGCCCACCATTGCCCGTTAGAAGTAAAATGATAAAAACTGCCAAGCTCGTGTTTTCGATAAGCGTCGCGAATGTACCGGTGTGAAACTCAGCAAATCCTTTAGCTACAGATCGGCAGGTAGAACTACAATGGCTGGGAATCACCGCCCACTTTTCCGCTTTAAAAATATGGCAGACGAAAACGACGCTTTCGGCGCACCCACGGCTCCCCTTCGCAACAATTGTTCCTGACCACTTATTTAGAACTGCCATAAATAATCTATACTGCTCAGATTGAGCTGCAAATTGTACTACTGCCACTAACCCCCACTCCCCTCTGTAATGCCGATGGCCTTGGGGGTATTTAAATAAATAAATAAATAAATAAATAAATAAATAAATATAGACCACCAGGCTGTTTTACAAACAAATCCGCGCTCACCGGGTGTCAGCAACGCGCATGTGCAGAAACCAGAGTGAATCCTTCGCGCATGGACCGCACCGACAACAGCGCCATCCCAGCGCGGCGGTACGTCAAAGCCTCGTGTCGGTGTCTAGTCGCCGGAACGTGGAGTAAAGCAGGTGGTCTCGCGCTTGGATCTGGTCGCCATCGATATTTTGGCGCGTCGTGGGGATTTCGGCATGCGCGGCAAGTCTGGTCACGACGCCAGGAATGCATCGGCGTGCCTCGCTCCGGGAGCGTCCTTGCCACTCTCCAGACCGACCCGTATAGCACACTCATATCCGAAACTTCCAAATCGGGCAAACAAAGGAACTGTACCTGTGCTGCAATTTCCGGACTTTTATGTCGCTTTGTTTGTTTCTTTTTCTTTTCTTTGTTGTTTTCATTTTTTTGCGGCAGTTGACTACGTCGAGAACTCGCTTTGTTTTCCCGCCCGCTCTTCTTTTTCTCCCCTCTCTCGTCCCTCCTCGTCAATCCCTCAACGGTTCCTCTCCACTCGCAAAGCGTCGCTCTTGCCTTCTATTTTATCTTTTGGTCCGAGATTCCCTGTCGTTGTCGGCGTGACGCGGGACGTTTCTGTTGGTGCGTGCACGTCCACTTGGCTTTGTCCCTACTGACACAATGCGTCGTAGATATTAAAATCTACTTTTGTTTTGTTTAGGTTTTCCCTCCCCTCCCCTTTTTCCTGCCCCTGTTTGGAAGAATTCCTCTATCTATTTGTTGTGTATTCCTCCGCAGCCATCGCGCTCGAGCGGCGGAGCAGAACTCTACTTCCTCGAGGCCGACGTTATGAACTCCGGGATTTAGACCCGGCCATCTTTATACAACAGTTCTTTTTTAAGCGACGATACTACGCAAAAACGTCACTGCGCTTTCAATCACAAACTCAAATTTTACAACAAAAAAAGAAGAAAGAAAAAAAGCCTCGACACATGGGGATATTTTTTAATCTTTCTTTGAAGCTTTAGATTGTTTATGTTATTGGTTTTTCTTATGTAAAACTAAGCGAGCTCTTTCTATCTCTAAGCGTTGCATGTTTAGGATACTGGTGATCTCTCTTCGCGCCACCTCGCCACTAGAACAAAACAAAACAAAACAAAAAACGCACACGCACAAGCAATATTATAAAGAATAAGTAAAACAAACAAACATCAAGAACCCCCCCCCCCGCCCCCCCCCCACCGTTAGTCGCAGTGTCTTTGAACGGCGCCATCAGTCATTTCGAATGTGTCTAGCAAGTTATTTGAAGTTGGCGGCGATTCGCCGTCAGAATTCACGGAAGTCTGCCTTTTTCATATGGGCGCCATCGACGGCGCTGACGGGTTGGCGCGTGCCAGGCCCCACGCAAACTCGCGCTGCGCGGTCTACCCTACGGGCTCTCAGAATGCCCGAAAAGATTGCATGCGGGTTGCTTCGCGGTTCGATTCAGCTCCGACGGTTTGGGCATCCGATGTGCTTTTGTTTTATCCCGTAAAGTGATAGTCCAACGAGATCTTCAAAGCGCAAAAAAGAAAAAAAAACACTATTGTATCGAGGCTTGCATAAAGGAAAGTCGGTTTATACACAAACGTGACGCAACTTTAGTTACAGCCAAGAAAGACAACATTTTTTCGCCAAAGTACAGCAGTTGCTATACATATCCGAGTACGTTAGAATTTTAACCGAGTGGGTTTCACTCGTGACCTGTAGCTTCGAAAATAACGCCCCACTGTACCCTAATTTAGCGCTTTGCGTTTCTCGCGCGATATCTTCCTCACACCTTAAAAGTGGCACGAGGAGGTTTGCGAAATCGCCTAAATATGGCGATAACTCAGTCTGCTGGCTCTAAGCATCCTAGAAGTCCCTAAATTATAAACGATGCGCGACCGATTTTCCTATTAAATTAGCAATCAAAGATCCAACACACCGAGGTCATCTCCGACGAAGGGAGGAGCATTATTCCGGCAGCCAAGACGGCATTTGACCAATAAAAACGGGACATCTCGTTGAGATCGCAGACGCTGTTCTTAAAAAATCTGTATGTTTTTATAAGACGATAAAAACAAATAAGAGTAGTCAAAAAATTTTAATTTTTCGCGGAGAGAGATTATGATGCTGCAATAATCGTATCAAAAACACCGCACTATGTTTTGTTTTGTTTTGTTTTGTGTTTTGCGGGAGAAATGTGACTGGTCGTCACCTCTCGAGCGTGCTGGCTCAATTGAATGATATACTTTGTTAGTCCTGGCTGTATGGGCAACGAGCCTCGCACATTCGAGACATCACTCCGCGGTTCCACCGGTTGGAGGCGCGAAGATCATTCGCTCGCTATTGACTGACAGTGGTCCTTGTTTTGGAGCATGCTCCTCCCATGGCCGGAGACAATCTCGGTTTGCTGCGACCTTTGACTGCTTTTTAATAGGAAAATCGGCCACGTATCGTTTTGATTTAGGCATGTCTAGGATGTTTAGAGCCAGCAGAGTGAGTCATCGCCTTATTTAGGTGATCTCAGAACCGTCCTCAGGGCACGTGATGCAAATAAGTTATATGCAAAGTAAGTAAATACCGTTACGTATTTACACGGTCAACCAGTTAACAAAATCATGTTACTCGTTCCATACCGCAAAAGAAAGTATCGGAGTCCGTACTTCATTACCCAAACGAATGTAACGGGTTGTAGGCGTTCACATTGAGCTCGTAAACAGAAATGTATTATACCCAATAAGCTTTTTATCAATGTAGTATTTTTTAAACTTTATGATTTCCAGTTGAAATTGTTTATTGCATTCTTGTCTACCAACGTGCCGAAAATAGGCGGCAGGGACCTTGTTAAGCTGCGCTACTGCAGCTCTCCCTCTCATTTCCATACCCCCATTGTGCACTCTGAGAGCTAAATAAATTGAAATTAATTCAAGTGGCGCGTTTGGGGTAACACGTTACATGCAAATCTCGTACTATTGAAAGCACCCGGCCTTCTACAGTCATACATCACCTTGACAAAAAGGCGGTAGTGCTGAATCTTCAACGAGGGGGCGAACGGGGGGCACGGATAGGACGCGAGGGTTGCGTCAGTGTTCGGCCGGGACTCGTGCTTCTCTCTGATTGGACACGATCCTCGGCCGAACGCTGACGCTACACTCGCGTCCAATCCGCGCCTCGCGTGTGCCCCCCTAGGGGTGACGTTGAACATACTGCACGATGGCCTTCTACAGCTCGTCCTAAGAGACCTCGTACTCGTCCGCGCGCACGCCGAGGCTTTGGCGCAATCGATGCAACCTCGCACCGCGCGGCCGCAAACAACCCGCGGGCCGACATTGCTACCTAGCGGTCACTGCAGGCGGCAGCCATAGCCTTCTCTATACTCACAAGGCCTGGCAGTTCGACGACGGGGCCATAGAGTGCCCGGTCGCAGATTTGGAGTGGGAGGATTAGGTAGCACAGAGCGCTAAAGAGCCCTTTCTCGGGGAACCTGGACGTCAGCGTACAGCTTTTGCGGCGGCGAGTACCCGAAACACATTTCTTCGCTTGGGAGAAGAGTGTTTCGGCGTCTCGCCGCAGTGGGACGCCAGTCACCTGGCTCTCCTCTCATCCGTTGTCTGCGGCTCCACCCTTTCTATTTCGGCGGCCGCTTCTCGTGGCGATCTGCCAGGCTTTGGCAGTATATAGAAGGCCATGCGGCAGCGCGATGCAAGTGCGTCCCAATGCTTGGCGTCGCGTGTCCGCCGCATTTATCCCGAATTCGGGGGAACTCCCCAGACCAGCTCGTTGTTTGACGGGACAGCGCCGACTTGGACCGCTAAGTCGCACTCACACTGCCAGTACAACGTACGAAAAACAGTCTGCAGCCAGTGGCCGAGGCATTCATTGCGTGACGGTGCCATTCGTCATGCAAAAAACTGTCTGCGGACGAAGTATAAGCACTCGAAAATGCTTGAGGCGTGTCTACAGCGAAAAGCCCTGTCATTTGTTCGATAAATGAGCAGTGCCAATGTGTTAGCCCTAGGACAAGCTAATTTTGAAGGTTGTAATTTTTTTATGTCTACGACGAATTTTATTGATGTCATCAGACGTGGAGGGAAACATATTCCACCCCAGAAAGTGACATTTTTATTCCTTCGTAAGGAGAAAATATAAACACACACGCAGTCGATGGACACGCAGGTTCGAGACTTTAGAGTGGCGTCGCCGTAGTCGCCAACGATGATTGGCCGCTCCGAGCGTGGGCGTTAATGGAATCGGGGCTGAACGCGGATCCCAGGCCCACATGCCTGGTCCGAACGCCGTACAGCGTCGAGTACGGCACCCCTGCCGCCTAACTCAATCCGCCTCGGGGAATTTCGAGCTCGCTCGGACGGCGCGCCGGCGTCTTTGTGTAGTGCCTACATTTCCCGAGACGTGTCCAACTGCTTGATCGGTGTCGCGTGGTTTGTGGACCGCGTTTGCAATGCGAGCTGCGAGGGGTGACGAAAGCCTGTTGATACAGCACCGTTTACTTACGTTACGAAGCTTACGTACGCTTACGTTGAGATGCGGCCGACAGTCACCGCACAGCCGCGCTTCGTATACGAAGCGTTGCAACCGAGTAGACTGGCACGCGCAATGCAGAGAGCAAGTCGTCTGCTTCTTGCTCACGAGCGGCGGTGACGTCAGAACGACGCCGAGCTCTGATTGGCTGATTGGAAAAAAACAGTGGGTAGACCTCAAGGCATCGAGCATTGAGGTCTACCTACTATTTTTTTCCAATCAGCCAATCAGAGCTCGGTGTCGTTCTGACGTCACCGCCGCTCGTGAGCAAGAAGCAGACGACTTGCTCTCTGCATATTAAGCGCAGATGTGCCGGTGACTTGCGGCCGTATCTCGACGTACGCGTGCGTTAGCTTCGTAACGTTGGAAAGTGGTGCCGCGTGAACTAAAGTTGCTGTATCCTGGGAAAGTATACCGCCATTGCCTTCCCTACCTGCGAGCCGGACACAAACAGATACTAACATAAAAATGAGCCAAACCTCGCAAGACGATTGCCTAATCTGTTGACGTTGCAAAGGAAATCTCCGTTTTGGTCTATTTAAATCCTCGAAGCTTCCAGAGGGTCGTTCTAAACCGGTCGCGTCAAGATCACCATGGAGCATCATCGTACTGGAAGCGTTCCTTGCCAGTATAAGCGTCTGTGTTTGGCACTGTGTATATGCAATAAACTGATCAGTCATGCCCATCTCCACAGATCTCTTACAATTATAACGTTCTTCTAGCGTCATTCAAAACAGCAAGCTTATTTTTCATTGCCTCCAAGCAGCGACACACCATGTGGTCGTGGTACGAAGAAGTACGCTTGTTTCACCGGTCTGTGTGGAGAGCAAAATCTCCCTATACAAGAAACAATCTCCATAAAGCTACCCGTCACCAGCGAATTTAGATCGGCTCACGCAGGAAAAGTCGTTTTTTAAATTGCAAAAGCTGTCGATGGTTTGAGTAGCTCCCTTTCTTGAATCTATAGTCTCCCGCGTCTCTGCCGCCGGCGGGACGCGGCGGCCCGCGCACGCGACTCGTCCGCACTTTGACAGTTTAATGTTGCAGCGCGGGGGCCGCGTCTGGGGTCAACCGCGGCTAGAGCCGCCGGGAGGGAGGGAACCCTTTTGTGTTGGTAGCGACGCGTCGCTAGGCGACGCGGCCGTGGAGGGCAGCACAGCTGTATACGCCGCGCGTTGCCCGTAGCGGCTGCACTTTCGTGAAAGGATAGATGTTTACGGTGCTGCGGCGGATTCTTCCGTGTTCTATTCCAAAATACCCCGTAGATTAAAAAAAAAAAAAGTTAAGCAAGGTTTTGGTAATAAGTGCGGGCGCAGAAGAAAATGGAGTCAGGCTTGCGTATTATACGCTGGTCTCCTACGTTGTGTTCGGTATCTTGAGCCGCACCAAATGGCTAGAAAACGAACGTGTTTGTAGATATGCGGTACAGCGGAAAGCTAGCTTGTGTTTCCGAAATCAGGTCGGTGGACAAACGCCGGTGTCTGCCGTGCTGGTTGAGGCACCTACTAACAATCGCGCTCTGTCATTCGAGCTCCGCTTTCATTTTTCTGGAAGGAGCTTCATCAAAAGCGCTAAAAACGGCTGTATACGCACGAGCCATAGTGAATAAACAAAATTAATAAAGAAAACTTTGTGCGAAAAGAAAAGAAAAAGTTTTAATAAGAAGTGTGGGTCGGTCTTACGGATAAATCAGTTTAAAGTGTGTCGTTGGTTTATCATGTTCTCGTCATACACACAAAAAAAAATACTAATCAAGAGACACTCTAACGCTCGAAACAGGCCAATGAAGCCTCGGAATTAACTTTGATCCGCTGTTGGAGAAAGTTGCGAAGTGTGCCTCTCCGAACTCCGCTGTCGTTTCACTGTAAAGTGGACCGCGCCAAGCACTTCCAGTCTGCGGACCCTACCAGGTATCGCTTGACTCGGCGACCGGGCGTCGGAATACGCGTATTCGCAGCATCACGTGCCCTGCTTCCGTCCCTCTGATTTTCTCGGATGATCCGTATAACGTCCGCAGTAGTTCGCACTGCCGGGTCAAAGTACGTACGTTGCACGCAGACTCGGGATTTACTGCGGGACGCGTCTCTGAAACTTTTCGCTTCTCACTCTCTCTCACTTTTTTGTTTCTCGCGTGTTTTCAATCGCTCCCGGAGCGCTCCCAACTCCGGCATCAGTTCTTATCTGCGCGTCCGAGCCCGGTGTTCGATAGGTCCCTCGATCTCTATTAGCATAGAGCCCTCCGCGTGGAGGCACCGGGGGCAGCTTAATCCGTGCGGCTAATCCTCCCTAGTTTGCATATATATTGACGACGACGACGACGGGAACTGCCGGAGCGGAGGAGAGCGTCGGTCGGGGGCTCCCACCTCGGCGTCGAAGCGCGATGGCCCCCCCCCCCCGGTTTACGGACGCCGGCGCTCGGTGCGCCCCTCGGCGAAAGACGCCGCCCGTAACATCACGACCTCATTAAGGGTCCGCCGCGGCGGAGGCGACCTCGTCGCTGCCGGCTTCCGAGATACGGCGGGGAGATGCGCGCTGCCGGATTGCGGCTGCGCGGACGCGATAGCGACGCGCACTTTTGGACAACGGCGTCGCGGCGGAGCTTTAGCGAGGGCCTCTGGCCAACACCTCCGAGTTAACAAGGCCTGAGAGTTGTGCGTGCTACGTCATTGAGCGGAGGCCAGCGTGGACGTAGATTTTGATGTCGGTGCCGCGCCGCTGTCCCGCTGCTCTTACGCTACATACGAAAGACTAGAGCTCACTCCAGACATAATGACACGATGACGAAAATGACAGAATGAAAGTATAGATCTTTTTGCGCTGACGAGTTAACCGCTTGGTTACCTTTTTGCGAGCAGGAACGGGTAACGGGTTTCGTTTCAACGTGGTAACGTGTCTGTGATGATTAGTTACGTTTTCCCCAAGAACGTGTCCAATATTGCCAACCCGTAGACCGCTCGTTGGTGTATTTGCATCATGATCCGGAGGCAATGGGACAAACCAGGACAGGCATCGGAAAGTCGCGCAAAATATGGCCGCGCTCATTGCCGAGAACGACAACTCGATCCCACCTTTCTTAATACTTACGGATTGCTCACCCGAAGACACGCGAAATAAACGAGGGTTCATATGTGTAGAATTTAGCTACGTGGTTCCAAACAGCGTCTGTAGTTTCTACCTAGTTTTGTGTTTCTCTTAAAAAAAATGACCGCATCTTTACGTGGTGAATGATGTTGATTGGGACGAAGCTCTGGTGGTGCTGATGATACTGCTTTTGTTCATAGAGAGTGCTGATGGTGCTGTTTCTTTTTTATCGCCCACGCAAAAGACATCCAACGGGATGTCTTTTCGTTTGTTTTCATCCATGTCAGAAAGATAATGTGTGGTATGGAACGTGGTTATATACGCATTTGAGCATTTGACCGCAGCGCCCTCTCGTCTATAAACGTTGAGCCAATGCATGCAAAGTTTAACGCGATTATATACGCATTCGACCGTAGCGCCCTCTCCTGTATAGACGTTGAGCGGCTACATGCAACGTTTCATCTATGACATTCCCAGCTCTTGAGTCACTACCACATCTCAGAGCCCCCTACTCGTCCCGCAGTCGTGGCCGAGTGGTTTAAGGCGATGGACTAGAAATCCATTGGGGGTCTCCCCGCACAGGTTCGAATCCTGTCGACTGCGCAAACATTTTTTTTAATTTTTTTAAGGAGACAAATGGGGTGGCAACCGATATGAGCCGGACGCCGGACGGACAAGGCTAAACCCTAAGGAGCTTCGCCCCTAAACAAACAAAAGGGAAAAAAAAAACTAGGAATGCATCAAAAATTAGGAATGTAACCATGTTGGAACTTAACCCGAGACTGGGGTAGAAATAGAAACTTAAAAGTAGAAGGGACAGAGACAAGTGAAGAAGAGAACGTCTCAGTGAAGAAGAGAACGTCTTGAGACGTTCTCTTCTTCACTTTCTCTGTCCCTTCTACTTTTAAGTTTCTATTTCTACCCCAGTCTAGGGTTAAGTTCCAACATGGTAAATATCCACCAGCTCGCCTGTACTTTAACCGTTTTTTTTTTAGGAATGCAAGTTATTATTTGAGTGAGTAACGAGTAGCTTTACTCGGTTACGTTTTTTAGCAATGCGTGCACATCAGCCATGAGCGATGGAGTCTGGCGTCTTGCTGGAGCGGTGACGCTGCTTACGGCACATCATACGCGCAGACAATCCACATTTCGAAAAGCTAATTTCTGCTCAGGCGCCTGGCCTGCACCTGGTGCGAGTAAACACACTGTCGGGCTAATACTCGATTGTCTCCATAGTTCATTTTACGTGTCGTGCGCTCAGCAATTAAAGTAATGAGCGTCGCTTTATAGCCCGGAGCGTTTGCTAAATGTGTTCATCCAGTGTTGTTCGGCGCCACCTCTCTCTTCGCTTCCCATAAACGGAGGGAAACGTCGTTAGTGTCACAGTTTTGGACAATTAGGATGTCCCCATAGATTCTGCTATAGGGCCAAATTAACATTCGAACACGAGTAGAGGAATGATTTTTTTTAATAAAAGCTAACAATAATACTAAGCATTCAGTGTATCGGATTTTTTTTTTCAAATTTGGACGTTGATTGAATTAGCTGATGTCAATAGTCCTCTTCCTTATATGGCGGAAACGTAAGTGAGTTGGTGGTTACAGCGCTTTGTTTGTATACCTCGTCTTCTTGTTCTCCATTTATTTTGGACGCAGTTTTACTTTTTTCGTAACTCTTCTTCCTTATCTTCTGTCTCAACGATCCCAAGAACCCGGCGTTCTCCATCTTGTACATTATATCAGATAATCACCATCGTTTAGACGCGGCACCACGGGCCTCCATGATATGAGCCGTTGCCTTTCTGCGGTGCCGCGGCTCTCCTGAGCCAATAAAATTATTATTATTATGTTACTACGTTTCAGGGTGCAAACCCTGAAACGTCGCTTAACCCAAGGCTATAGTAAGTGCAATACGATGTGTCAATAACAATAATAATGCGGGACAATGCTTACCCTCATTGGAAGAAAAAAGATTTGTAAATATCGAATCTTAATACAAATAACTCGAGATATACAAACCTAACAAAAACAAAGATTAAGTAGACTTTTATTTTATTTACATTTAGAGTTATAATGTTTTTACGCGCTCTGCCTCTAATTTTTCATTTTATATTCCTTGGCGTGTATATGAAATCACTACGAGATTGTATACGTCTAACGTGCCAATACCGCCTAAGCAAAGCAAGAAAACTAAAATACCACGCGGCGGAAGAGACACTACGTGTTACGCGTACCACTCTCCACGGGGCTGAAGAGCCCCGTGGAAAGTGGGAAAGTTTTGGGAGAAGCCCAAAAATGCGGCGACGCGAAGCAGTCCCGGCAACTTGAACAAACAAAACGCAGCCACGGAGGAAGCAAACGGCGGCGCAGGAAGCCGACGACAGCTGTAGCTGCTCGCCGCCGCCTTGAGCTCACCCTCCTAAATACCGGGTTGTAACAACTTCTGCTCGAACCCGAAATGTATATATATATATATATATATATATATACAATACTTTCGCCGCGGACATGTCATCACTCTTTTCGCGAAAACCCACCCCACCCCCGCACCACCTCTCGGCCGGCGTTATTACAAACCGCGTGCCGTAGCTAAAGCGGCGACAGCTCCATTCCAGTCGACCTCAGTTCCCGCTTAGGGACGACGCACACGGAAGGGAGAGAGAGGCGAATAGGGAAGAGAGGGGCCAGGCCACGTAAACTATGTTCCCTTTCGACCCCTCCCCCCGCTCCCGTCCCCTCGTTTTGAAATTCGAAATACGGCAGAGCGCGCGGTCGGCGACAACGATCGAGGCGGCGATTTCCAATTCGAATTGCGAGGCTCGCGCTCCGACCGAGAGCTCGCGCGCCCCTGAGCCCGGCAGAGCGCAGCGAGCCAGAACTCCGCTTGGGACTCATTCCGTCGCCCCGCGTACACTCGACATTTCTTCCCGAAATTGTCGGGTGGAATAGGGACGAAGTGTGGCGGGGAGGGGTGGAAGGGGGATTTCGGGAGAGGGCGGACATTTTCAATCCGCTCCCCGAGAATCAACCGCGCCGACCGGCCGTCCCCTTGGTCTGGTCCCGTGCCGATGATGATGGCTGGGAGGGGGAGCCACCGCCCGCCCTAATTGCAATATGCTCGGTGCGTGATTAAGGAGAGAGTATTCTGCGGTGGATGTACGGCGCCGCGCGTCGTACTGCTTTAGTGCCTTCGCCGGCGAGTGGAGGGGCGGGCAGGAAAGGGATCGCCGTGTGTAAAGCTTTTGCCGAGCTGCATCGACGCTTCCTGGAAAACAAGCCCGTAGTGTTGGCTTTCCTATGCGTCGCCCATCTGACGCCAGCACGGGACACAGATTGGAAACGAGTGCTGCGCCAACGTTGGTCCGGGACCCGCGTTTTCAGCCATTCAACGCGAGTCCTATGCCTAAAGCCGCAATCACGGTGTTCTCGGCAGACACGAACAATCTGCAGGCACCCATCAACCATGTTTGAAGCACGCATGCTTCGAATCTGTCTGCATCCAGTTTTCATGTGACCAATGTGACGTCATACAAAGAAAATAGACGCCTCATAGAGTTTCTGCAGACTGTCTTGTATATGATATTTTAGCAGTGTGAGCGCAACTTAACGACGCGGGACAGTCCGCGTAAACATTAAGTCGACGCTTTTTTTTTTTCGAATTTCACTTCTGAAAAAAATGTCAGATTACCGTCTACGTAAAGCATTGTTCGCCTCGCTAGTTTTTTTGTGACAGCTTTTGATTTCAAAACGAGAATATCAACATTGATGGACATTGGTGCTGGTCAAGACTGAAGAAAGAACAAACATGTAGGGCAAAAGACAACACCACATCTTTCAGATGGAAGATTAGGTTGTGTTGTCTTTGTCCAAAATGTTTATTTTTCTTTAATCTTGAGAAACATAAAGAAACGGATCCTCGCTTGTCTGCACTAAGATTGACACACAGCTGGCCTTCTGACTTGCAAGGTCCAGTAGAGCACGATGGTGACGCCTCCCTGACAATCAATAGACGACTGTATGTGCCGTGACGACACGGGCTAAAAGTGCATTCGAAGACACTGGTGGCTCGGGAGCAGATTTCGAAAAGACAGGCACCTGTCTGCAGCTTTGGGAGTAATTTTGGCCGCCCTTATGCACTGCACGAAGCAGCTGGCGTGAGCACGATGGTCGGTCTTGTTTTCCCATTTTACACGTACCGAGTATTGACGTGCGCTAAATTATACCGCTCAGTTTTGTGCTGTCAATTAGCACTGGTACTGTTTCTTTATATTAGGGGGCCTTTGCGATCTAACACTATACTTCGTCTCACCGTACGATGGACTAAAGGCAAATGCTACGGACCGCCATATCCAATCAAGAGCCACTTAGAAATTGTGCGGTATTTAGCTTTTATGCACGTATCGGATCCCGCGTCTCAGATCACTGATCAGGGGATGGGTGGACAGTGGCTGGAGTCGAAGAGCACTGAGTGACTCAACAATTTTACGTCGCAAAGAAAGCCACTACATAAGGCTCTTTGCTGTGTCGAAGCTATAGAAATGATGCGGCGCTTTTGGGTTCGGAGCATTATTCGTCCACCCCCAATCAATGTTAAGCGTGTCATAGTATAGTGTGGAATGGGATTGGACCTGGCGGCCCGTGGCTTTGGCCTTTAGTCTATCGTAGGATGAGACAGAGTATAGAAGTGGAAAAAGATGGCGATTGCCCGTTCGTGCTAACCTTGTCGTTGTCTCTACTCCGCGCAGAGACTCGCGAATGTGGCTTCCACGCGGTGAACTTAAAGGTGAACTCTGTGCACCTATCACCGGCCTTTTTTTTATATAAGCTTAGTTAATGAGTAAAGCGAGTGGTATCGCGCCACATTGTTGATGCAGCCTCTGGCAAAAATAGGCTTCATGTCCTTTTGGACAGTGAAACAAGTGGTACATCGCGCCGATCCGCCGATCACACTCTTTTTGTTGTTGCTTATTTTCTTACTGCGAAAAGAACAATGAGTCATCATTATAAAATTATTCGAGACTGTAATAACAATAGGGAAACAACATTCTTTTTTTTTTAAGTGAATCGCGTAACGTTTTTATATTTTTGAGAATGCACCATCTATTCACATCGGTTCGACCGTGCAGAGTTATTTGAATGAATTCGGAGCCAAGCTGTCGGTCTGACTTCCGGCGGTGAAAATAAAACAACAACAAAAAAAGAAGACAAAAAAGAACCTGTTGGCTGCATGCCGAGCGAGCTCAACACCGCATGTCCGTTTATTAGTCCCTTCTGCGGGCCGTCCCCAGCCCCGTCCCTTTTGTTTGCGGCCCCACCCCAGAAGTGAACAAAAGGCGGGGAGCCTCGCATTGGGCAACCCTTGCCCATTGTCCGCTGGGTCGCCGCCGCGCATGGGGCCCTCGACCCGGGACCTGCGAGACGTGGGAAATCTTGCACGCACATAGTTCACGCAGCGCGCGCAGGTTTCATCCCCACCGAGGTTTGCAAGCCGGCGGGTGACTCTCGCCCGCTCGCGTAAGCAGGAGTGCTCGCCGAGTTACACAACGCCGCGACCTGGTGGCTCTAATCTCGAGCCATCCAGGGCCCGCCATTTGTCGCTATGCAAAAACGAGGCGCGAGGAACGAAGGGGAAAAAATAATAAAAAGAAATTCCTGGAACCACTCGATGGGTTGTCTTCGTTCTATTCGACCATGTGCCAGAGAGGTTCGCTTAGCGCGGACGTACGCCATATGTTGCGTAAGTGGTTAAGATGAAGAGTACTATAGAAGTGTTCGTTTTTTTTTTCTTCATGCTCACAAAAGGGTTGGGAGATCATTGTCCCTACAATTCTTTAGAAAGCAGCTAGCAGCTGTCGCTGATGCTCCGACGTACGTTCACTCTTAAAACATATGCCTCGGTGTCTTCTCGCCGCGAAGCATACGTTGGGCCACTAACGATGACCGATACGGAACGCTTCAAATCAATAAATACCACATAGAAGACAAGGCCTGCCCATGACGTCATCTTTAGTGGATCCCCCACCTGCCCCAAGCGGCAAGCACGCTGAAGCTCGACCAAAGTCACTGCAAAGCGGCGGACGCCAGGGTCTTGGCGTCGCCACGTGCTGACGTCGCGCTCGTTGTGAGACGTCGCAAGACGCGCTTTCGACGATGCTCACCAAAGCCTCGTGTATATACTCACAAAGCCTGGCAGTTCGACGACGGAGCCATAGAGTGCCCGGTCGCAGATTTGGAGCGCGAGGATCTGATAGCGCAAAGCATCAAAGAGCCATCTCTCGGGGAAGCTGGACGTCAGGGCCCAGCTTCTGCAACCGAAGACCCGAAACACACTTGTTCGCTCGGGAGAAGTGTGTTTCGGCACCTCGCCGCAGCGGGGCGCCAGTCACGTGGCTCTCCTCTCATCCGTTGTCTGCCGCTCTACCTTTTTCATTTCGGCGACCGCTTCTCGTGGCGATCTGCCATGCTTTGTCAGTATATAAGAGACTATGTGCCCACGCACTAATACTGACAAGATTATTGCTTTCGGTAAAAAGGGAAGGGGAGAAGGGGAGGCGCAGGCCTTGTCTGGTAGGTGGTACTGGTCACGTCTCAACAGGAAGTTTTAGGGAACTGTGTTTGCACATTCGATACGGTACGGTAAGCCCTCCGGTACGAAATGCGCGTGCGATACCGCCGAAGACTCGCATATGCGCAGTTCGTTCCGGAGGGCCCTTCGTACAGTATCGGGTGCGCAAAACCTGTTCCCTAAAACTCTGTAGTGTCGTGGCGGAAAATGCGGTTTGACACGAAACCTGCGATCTGCGCGGTGACAACGAGTGAGCGAAGAGTCCTGTTAGTGTTCACCGCGCAAAAACTGTGTTTTGGGGCCGAAGTGTCTTTCGGCGCTCGTCATTCGCTTACTCACGGGTATAGGTTCTTAGAGTGATGTAAAGTGGTAGATATCGAGCATGACCGGAATATATTTAGGACCGTATTTGGAGATATTCAAATATCTCTCGTTGTATTTCTACTTTTCATTCGAATATTTGTTTAAAAAAAAGTATCGCATTTGCGAGTAAATTTTGTTTTGCGGGAGTATTTTATATTGGCTTTTCAATTAATGTTAGCGAGATGTTTGCCCATCCCTGGTTGTGCATAGTCGTTAAACGAGTTATGCTTAAGAATAACAACATTTGGGCCATTTGTTACTTAAAAACATCGCTGCCCGTTGCGCGTTCGCTTTTGAGACCGGAAGAGATGGTGCGACCGACTCCGAGCTTAAGAGAAAACGTTTTGCTTATTCTCGTGCCGCCAGGCTCGTGCGTGGGAGCAGCGTGGTCATTAACTTCATCGGCAACTTTGGGACGATGAACCGCCACTATGCCTTTTATATGAAAATTTATACGAAATCGCGGGACACGCTTTTCTCGCCCCCCAGAAATGTCAAAACAATCAACAACCAAAACGCAAAAAAGAAAGAAAACGATTTTGCTTTAGTTTTTAGTTACCTTACTTCTAAACCGAGGAAGTTGCATTTTCGGATCGTAACTACCGCGAATTGCGTCCGCTCTCCACTAAGCTCCAATATGGCGGCTCCCGCATCATAATCGGGGAACGTTGCACCGATACCCTAAGTACAGCGGCCTCATTTATTCTCTCTATGGTTTGTAGCTATAGTACAGACAACGTAACGCCAAGAAGTGAAGAGCAGACCTCGATCTCCCGTTTCCTAAAGCCGCCGTCACTACTGGTAATACATCGTACAAAGACAGTCTGCAGACACTGTCAAAAACTCGTTTCCTGCTTGTCCTGTCAAAATTGTCGTTTAAAAAAAACAAAAAAACTTTCTGCAGAGATATTTTGCAGCAGAACGAAGAAAGCATGCTTCAAACAGGCTTGAGGCCCATACCCGGGTAATTTAGTTATTATGTCTACAAGGAGCACAGTGTGTTTTGTACGATGTGGAAGAGTGTGACCGCAACTTTGAAAGTGTTTTTTTTGTGTTTTTTGTTTTGTTTTTATCATTCGAAACCCCCTGTAGCCCGAGTGAATCCGAAATTTGGGGCTCTCTCTGGCGGTCTCTCCCCCGTGCCGGTCGGCGTCGATCGTGGCCCCGAGGGCGGCGCTTTGTGCCAGCAGCGACAGACGGCCCCGCTCCGAGGCCAGGTGGCTCCGGGCTCCGAGGGCTCGGAGACGTCGGCGCCAGGTGGTTCCCTGGGACGTCTCCTCTCCCGCCGCCATTAATGGACGTCGGGGCCGGCTGTCGCGTGGCCCCCGCCGCCGTCGCGCGCCTCGCGCAAGCGCGCCACCTGGAGCCCGGCACGCTGTCGCGCTGCCGGGACGCCGACTTCCAGTTAATCGGCGGCTGGCATTTCGATCAGTGTTGCGGCCGTTACCACCCCCCCCCCCCCCCCTCCACACACACACACACACAAAAAGCGTTATTGCATATTTTGTCAAAAATTAACGCGTTACTGATATTTGTTACCATCCTGCAAACGTAACGAAATACGCTTAGCGCTATATCCAAAATCTAACGAATGTTATCTTTCCGTTACTTTAGGTTTTAGTATTACCCGACAGCCATAAGCTGTGGATACAAACGTCGACAACATGTAAACTTTTACGCGGCAACTTGACAACATGTTTGTCGTTCGTATATCAAATTTGTAGAATGCAGCGCGGTCTCCATAACGTGTTGGTTCTATGGTATGAAAGCGTGACTAATTTTAGTCGATATGAGCGAGAAACGAGTACCGTCCAATAGTAACCACATTACTTCACTCGTTGGAAGTTTAGGAATCTAACGGGTACGTTACATGATACCGGTAAAAGTAAGACGGTACCAGTAACGTCGTAACTTCAAAACCTGCCCTCGGTGCGATCCAGGGCGGCGACGGTTAACGACGTACGCTATACATCTTGAAAATGTTCGCGAATTCACTTTCCCACGGCACACGAAGCCGGCCAATCACGGAAAGCAGTATAAGAATAGCAGCTAACGTCGACACTCAGAATCCGACTAGCGAATCCGGTAATCGCGATGTGCGCAGGGGTAGTGAGCGAGTGAAACGTCCTCCTTTTGTCTAATAGTATTCTACACTCTAAGAAATGCCCGCGCGTCTACTTACCCGCAAAACACTCGAAGAGTCAATCTCTGCGATCTACGAAATCAGGCTCAGCAAAAGATGAGGCGGAACATCTGTTTAGACCTCCAAATTAAGTCTGCGCTGTTGCCTTACCCAATGCAAACATGACGCTGTGCATTGCGTAATGCCACAGCGCAGACATCGTTTTGAGCTCTAAACGAATGTACCGCCTCACCATTCCCTGAGCTGATTTCGTAGATCGCGGAGATTGGGAAAGTAAATTTTTGCGTGTATGTTTACACATCCGGAAGTTAGTCTGCCTTAGTGGGCGCCTGGTGTCTCAGCTGTTGTTGAGCAAATTAGCCAGTGCGGTACAACCGCTAGCCTGGGGTCTTTAACGTGCACCCCGCAGCAGTGATACACCACCGCACGCCGGTACGATGCTCATCCAGATCGAAACGAGCAGGGGTGGGGATTGAAACCAGGATCCCTGAGTTCTGCAGCGCGAGTTATCGCTCCACGTGCTCCGAGCCGGTGTGCGGTAGCCTACTCGGCCCCCGATGCCCCACAAAAATTGGCTTTTTGCGTGTTTTGCGGGTAAGTAGACGCGCAGGCATTTCTTAGAGTGCAAGCTTGGTTATTCGATGCGATCCTTATACTCTTGGCCGTGACCTCGAGGTCTGCGGGAAAGTAAACTCAGATGTTATTTCGAGTGTGACTCGGGAGTAGACCCTGACAGTCTAAGAATGGCAAGGCGGGTGTGGGCACCTTAGCACCGCTGCCAATCCCATTGCGGCATGAGTCAAATAGCACGCCGAAGATGAAACTGCGAAGCGAAAAGCGTGACCCTAAGCAATCTCGTCCCGCACTCGTTAAGTTGTCGGTGGGTATAGAAAGCCACGCTGGGAGCTGCACTCTCTTCGCCTGTTGTCCTACGCCCCCACGTCCGTTTTTCCCGCCGTTGTTCGACGCTCGGGTCACGTGGCGTTCGTTAGAAGCGGTCATTTGATCTGGTGGCGATTCTACACCGCCAATGTTGACCGTAGCTGCGCGCTGGGATCGGCGGAGTACGGGACACGTTCTTCTGAGTTCTCGATCATTGTCCGAGCTCGGTTATTTCCGCCATTGCAGCGATTGGGACGCGTCAGCGGGTTCTGGGGGCGCCTTTAGTTTGTTACGTATGAGCCGCACGGGCTCTAATGCCGACGGTGTTGGTTCTGAAGCGTGACGTTTCGGGCAGTATGGAGTGATAACATTTTTACATGATTTTATTGAATGATAATAATCCGTGGAGAGCTCGCCTTCACCTTTGCATTACTTACATCATAATTGTATTATTATGGTTATTATTTAAAATACTGCGGACCTTTTTGAGCCCCGGCGGGTTACACGCACACGAACACAAATTGTAATACGGGTCTTACGCACACACGCACACATACAATGTTCCCCGTCATCTTATGGATAAGTAAGTAATCATAGTGTACAGCAATCTAAAAACATAAAACACTCAGCAGCATAGCGTTGAATTTGTAGAACTCTGTTGTATCATTAGCCGTCCAAGCGACTAGAAAGCCCGAAAAGCGCTTCTCGCGTTTTCCAGAAGGTCTGCTAGCCGGTGAAAACTGTAGACAAGCAGGTAAAACTGAAAATAACGTGTCACGTAACTTTTTTTTTTTGCAGTGGTGTGATTTTGAGGCGTACAGACATGTTTGCGAGAAGCGATAGAGGAGCACACATCATAGGCCTTCTATTTCCACTTTGATGATGGTTTTACGAGAGAGAAGGGAAATCGAAAAGTTTAGTCGGAAAAATACAAAAAAAATGTGTACCTAACTTTTTTTTTATTTCCCTATTTACCGAAAACGCAGCGGTGCATTCGGCATGCTGTTCACGGTTCTTCCTCTCATAAACAAAGTTTAATAGGCAAAGGGAGTGCAGCTAGCGAGAGAGAGAAAATACACTTCATTATAGAAAGTGGACGCCCTTTTTGCCAATAGAATAACAACCGATCACCAACAGAAATAAAGGGTGTTATGAAAGTTGAAATGTAAAACTTTAACTACAGCGGGAAAAATAAATTAGGCCATGACGTCACTCCTTCCTGCGATTGTAGCCTTACGCGAGAAAGTAGCGCGAGGTACTTTGCTTCCGGCGACGCACTCGGAGGAACCTTCGCTGAAAAATCGTGATCTCCGAGCAGCTGTCCGTTCCAAGAGGCGGAGAAGGTCACTCTCTCATCTCTGCCCTCCTCCCTCTCGTAATCTCTCTCTTCCTTTTCCCGCAAAAGCAGTCGCTTCTCGCTGGAGAGACCACCGCGCCGGCTACCCGCAGTGCATCCACGTGTACGCCCCTCTCTCACTTTCACTCACTCTCTCTCTCTCTCTCGCGCGCGCGCTCACCGATTCAGATTTTGGCACACAAACAGCACCTTCTCAAAGACTACATTCTCAAGTAAAGGAGATTCAGAAAGGCTCGAGGTAAATTTGCATGTTACATATTTTTTTTTTGGTTTCTCTCCTTTTCAGTGGCCACAGTGCGCGGAAGGAGGAGAAAATTCAGAACGGAAATCCCATTTATATGCGCGGAGGCCTCCCCCTCCCCAAATGATTTTAGCGTCGTTTACCACCTCCATTTTTGTTTCTCGCCTTCGGTGTGTGGAGACGCACACATAGGCGCGCACGTTGCGGTGAAGGTGGGGGTAATGGCGGCGCGCACCTTTTCTTTAGGTCTTTTTACGTTTGAGGGCTGTTTATCGTCCAGTTGTTTCTCTTTTTCTTTGTTGGGGGACGGGGAGGGGGGTGGAATTGAAAGAGTAGTGTTTATTCGGCGGCGTTTCCGCTCCGATTTGAGCCTTTATGTTCGTGCGCGGGAATGGGGAGTAGGCTTGTCTGGCACGCGATTTTCGGAGGGGGAGGGGCGTTTCTCGAGTGCCGTTCGCATATTGAGCAGTTTCCTTAATAATGGGCTTCAAGCTTTCTTCGATGGTTCTTTCTCTTGCTCTTTATTTTATATTCCTATTATATCGCCTTTCTGTCGTTGAAAGCTCGCAGCTAGCCGCCTTCGAAATACTCGTATACGCACCGAACACAGCATTAAATAGGTGAGCTCACGCCGCTGGTCGTAGTGTGTTTATTTCGTCGGTATTTCGCCCACCTTTTGCGCCCCGTTGACGGAAACGGGATGTCACATCGAGAGAGGAGATTAATTAGCTTCTCAAGAGTTTTTGATAATTGCTCAATGCCAAAGTATAAAATTACACAGGAACAATAAAATGGACTGGTTCCACATATTTATTCTCTTCCTCCCTGAATAGATAAAATATATCCATTAAATATCGTCAATTGGATAGCAAAACGATATCGAGTTAACATCTAGCTCACTTCGCTCAAACATACTGACACGAATGTCAGAAAAGTGTACTCGCAAGTACCGTTGTTGAGGTTTCTTTGTGGCGTTGCATTTTTGAAGTAGAGGCTGAATACTTCTTCCAGCTTTTTGATCGCAGAGCTCGGAAACGCTGTACTATATATACTCTGTTTCACTTTACAACGAACGCTAGGGGAGGAAGTGGCCGAGTGGGCTAACGCGTCTCAGCTCAGAGCGTGGAGCGAAAGCTTGCGCTGGGAACCTCCTGGGTTCGATTCCCCACCGCCCCCGCCCGTTTCGATCTGGATGAGTTTCGTACCGGCACGCGTTCGTGTGATCACTACTGCGTGATGCACGTTAAAAACCCCAGGTTAGCGGTTGTACCGCACTGGCTAAATTTCTCATCCACAGCTAAGAGACCGATTACGCGTTGAGGCGCATCTCCCCATCAAGGCTGTATAAACATAAAAGAGCAAACCAATTTTTTTTTTTTTTTACAACAAACGTTGCGAGACAGCAGAGCCAATCCAATGCCGTGTGAGTGTCAGATGACCTTCGAGAGAGACGTACCGACGTGCGCCGCTCATGGTCACGTGATACGTTCCCAGCGGTCCATTGGCTGGGCTGCTGCCCTCCGTAAGGTGAAATGAAGCGTAGAAAACATCAGGGCGTTGACGTAGTCGGGGCTGTCACCCCATGGGGACGACTACCGAAGAGAGTTTAGGGATTGGACACGACCAGTACGCGACCACTCCACTTGGACTGTTATACATTCATGAGCCGAACCCTTATGACCAACCCTACACTGTGGGAAAGAGCGCGCCTAGCTCAGGCGCAACCACGTTACCTACCATTCGCTGATGCGGATGGTAGCCGGTGGTGGCAGTATTGAGCTTTGGGGGACGCTTACATGGGCATCGCTCGGACCGATGGTTGTTTTAGAGCAGGGGAGGGTGCCACGAGAGCGCTGAACAACAACTACAGTCACTAAGGTGCCTTTCCCCGTGGCAGAACGTTCAAGTATCAAATACCCTTCTGTAGTAACTGGGTTTGTATACATTGAATAAACTGTTACGCGACAGCCAGCACTTCACAATATCTGAGTTCAGCTTCATATTTCGTTACTAACCCCTTCAGTTCCTCACCGCTTTCGCTGCGGCAAGGACCTGAAACATGGTTTTCAAACCCGACGAGAAAAGAAGCGATAGCGCGAGGAACACGAGTAGCACGAGCGGACATTTCATCACTCGGGAGAAGTGTGTTTCGGCGTCTCGCCGCAGCGGGGCGCCAGTCACGTGGCTCTCCTCTCCCCCATCCGTTGTCTGCCGCTCTACCTTTTCAATTTCGGCGGCCGCGTCTCGTGGCGAGCTGCCAGGCTTTATCACCTGACCGCGCGAGCGCTGCGCATCGCGCCCCAGCATCTTTCCACGAGCCTCTGAGAACGAAATTGACGAAACGGCATGGCGGAGCTTTTAAGACGGAGTCGCACCGCCCGTCCATCGTGCAGAAGGCCTGTAGACGCGGTGTTGACACGCTATTCGTTGCAGACATGTTTTCGAAGCGCTTGCACGCATGTGTGTGCTTCATACGTGTCTGCAGAAAGCTTTCACGCAACCAGTGTGACCGTCACACAGGGAAGAAAGACGCCTCAGTACCTTGTCAACACACTGTCCATTGTATGATCTATTATAGTTCGTTGCAACTCAAGACAGTAGGGCGAGGGAAAGAAAGACAGGGCAAGAGGAAGCAGACGGAACGCTGGAGACAGGAGGAGGTTTCCCCCTCTCCTCTCCAGCGTTTCGTCTGCTTCCTCCACCCTGGCCTTCCTTTCCGTCGACCTATATCTTCTTGAGCTGTAACTTACTATAGAATTGTGAGCGCACTTTGAGGCTTGAAGCTGCTCGGGAGTGTTTCGAAGGCATCGCTCTGCAGTGTACACAGTGAGCGGCTTTCCAGCTCGCCCCGGAGCTGTCTACTGGATCGAAAGAAAGGGTCCGACGACTAGCACGAGCTGTTCGTTGAATCGACGCAGCGCGTGTTGCCTGCCGGCTCGGCCGATGCGCGGCTGACCGGGGAGTGCGCCCCCTCCTTGTCCCTCGCTCATCCGTACCTCCGCCGCCCGCGCAACAATGCAGGCGGTGACGTCGAGGTGGAGCGGCTCTCCGTCCTCGTCACGGCGCCAGGGTCGAGCACCGCCGTCGGGGCCCCGCCAAGAGTGCAGGGGCGCGTGCATGCGGAGGGCCCTCATGGGTGACGTCCATTCAATATCATTAGTGCGGCACCGAGGATCCCCCGATGTCGACCGCCGGGCGGGGTCGGCCCTTCGGCTTTCTTTCCGGTCGTCGACTGGGGGACACGCTCCAAGGCCGGGGTCGACACACGACGGCCGCGGACCGCTCTAACGAGGGAGCGACGCCGCGCCACGGGTCGGCACGGAGGGGTCGACGCGGGGAAGACGCCCGGGCCTCCTCAGGATGCAGACTGTGCAACGTGTACACGAATGCTTCGAACCCGCTTTAAAAGGTCTGCAAAATTCAATTCCTCGGCGACCGCTCTGTGATTTACTACCGAGGTGCGGATAGGTGGTAAAAGTTTTGCGTGAAAATATCAAAATCTAAACTTACATCGTTAAAAAAAATTAAGTTTTGCGTAATTTACGGTGGCCTTCGCAGGCGGTGTCATAACGATGTCCGCAGACTTGTGAGTGCTGCCGACAGATGGCGCAACGTGATGTACGAGTATGCGGCACCTCCTTCGGTTCCCTTCGTGCTAGAAATGGGGGCCCGAGGCTCTGGGGGATTAATACCTCTTTTAGAATATAGAATGTTAAACAAAATCGCCACTTCAAACATTGTACATTACAAAAACGCGAATCGCTTTCAAATGTTGTAAAATGTTACTCGGCTCAAAAAATAAAAAGAAAAAGAAGAAATTGGCATAATGTTTTTTTATACAATATGTCTTGTATTTTAGAGCACCATCGCCAACGTTTATACCATATGAAAACAATCATGTAAGTATTTAATAGACAGTCCCTTTAATTGCTGCACCCCCATCCCCTATACTGTGCCAGCTCGTTTTTAGTTCGCACGGACGTGCATAAAAGTCGAACTTCTGTCGAAATATCGTCTGGCCTTAAATTAAAAGTTCAGAAAACATCGAACCTGATTGAATTTGAACCTCGTCAGATTCGCGATATACCCACCGGGAAATTAAGTTTGGCTCGATAGCCGGCGCAATCTTATGCGGAATTTTCGCAACTCTAAGACGTGCCCCCGGCCGCAAGTCATTGGTCTCGATCTCTAGCTCGAACGTCCAAGTGCCTTGCCGAACTGTGATGCGAGCGCTCGTGTCTCAATCGTTCGGTAACATATGGCCTTCCCAAAGTTGCCTTTTTTGGCCACCAGCGGCACTGACTAGCAGCCGACAGAAGCGCCTTCTCTTCACTGCCCAGCGGGGATAACGGGTGAAAACGCATGACGAATCACTTTTCTTTTTCGGAGGCCAACCTAAGGTATTTTTAGCTCTTAATGCTGCTATTTACTGGGCTTAATAGATTTACCTGCAGCAACCTGCACCTGTACGATGCAGGTAAGTGCAGGGCAATGTACTTCCGGTTCCCGTAAACCGAATACGGTAGTGGGCATCGAGTGCAACTGGTGCAGAAGGCGCGGGTAAAAAGAATGACCCCACTATCGGCGAGGAGATCAAACTATCGGAAGCGTTTTGTCCAGCTCGTGTCCTACAGAGATTTGCGTTTACCTAACACGCTTCGTCATTTCGCTTCGTTATCTGCTTCGATTAAGCTCGGGGCACAGTTTGGAAACGGGTGTCGCTTGGACTAGTGTTCCACTGGTGATTCACCGATTGAACTCATGCCCCAGCCGAGCGATGCACCAGAAGCATATTTTTATGCTATTGTTGTTCCCACGGGTTTTGTTCTCAACTTTGTCGCCAGAGGTGCGATGGTTAGAGCTCCTTATTTTTCGCCCCCGCAGGAGAGAACGGCAGGGGGAGATATACTAAAGCCTAAAAGTGAGAGGGAAATAAAGAAGGAAAGATGATATAGTATATATATTTCTGTTTTTTTTTTTTTGGGGGGGGGGGAGGAAATACGGCGATTTAATTTGACACACGCAGGTGTGGGAATAGGAAATGCAGAGCAAAAATAATAAACGTATTAGAAAAAGGTTTAAATTTCAAAAGTAAATAACGCTCTGCGAGCTCTGTAGAAATACACCCCTGACGTGAATTATGATTCCTAATTGGGATATGGAATATACTATTTTAAATAACGACGTCTATATCATAAATTAAGACAGCAGCAGAACAACACACCCATTTGATGTATCGTTCGCAAGTGGGTCGTTATTTTTTGCTTTTTAATACAAATTTAATCGTCCCTCTTTGTGTGAGGAAGTGGATGTAATTCCAGTCGTAAACCTGTGTCCGCCTGCTCTATCCTAAATAATCCAGAACCTTCTCAGACGCAGTTACCAAAGCTAACCGCAATAGTGTTACAGCACGACTGATATTTACGGTTTGACAGTTAATATATAGAACGCAAAGTTTTCACTTAAATTATAATATGAACTATAGAAGGTCCCGAGAAGGTGCCATTTAGCGTTGATCGGCGGCCTCTAGCAACTCATGTATTGCGGTAGAAACTTGGGCTATACTCCGTTCACCATTAAGCTAAGACTAGATGCTCCGCCTTCAGCGCGAGGTCACTGGCTTCCGCTGTGCTTCGGTTGCGCGTGCCTGCGCGTTCGCACTTGGGTTAGCAAAGACAGAAATCTCGCACTGAAGACGTAGCTTCTAGTCTCGGTATAAGGGTGAACAGAGTATAGTTGGTGGAACACATGCAGGCAAAAACAACGCTTTAAGTCGGTGGACAAGTAAACAAAGTGGATAGCTCAAAGCGGCGCAATCCGCTTTGCAGTGTGCGTTGGCCCTCTTGCTAAACGGTCCCTCAGTATTGAGCTACGCACTCACCGGACACGACCTCATTCCCCAGAGTTTCGAGCTTCAGTTGATCGTTTTTGGATCGCAAAATGCAACTCAGTAAAGCATCCTTTTCTTGGTATTTTTTTTCTCACTAAATTGTAGCTTGTAAAATCATTTAAAGTTAAGCAATGTGCTTATGCTCCGTGATGTATTTTAGCAGTGTCAATTTTTAAGATTACACTTTCGAGACAAACGCGTCTGAGCTGTCGATCTGCAGGTTTGTTCACAAGCACACACTGCCGGAACACAATACTCATATAGTATATGGATTCAGTGCTGTATATTGTAGCACACAAGATTCCGTGAAAGCAACCGGAAGTTCACACTTGTCCCGGAAGACACCATTTAATGCGGCTTGACTAGCCTCTCGACAACACGCTTTGTCACCTTTTATGTAAAGCTGTAATTTGGCACCAGGAAGGACATACCGTAAGTCTTACCCCACAAGACTTCATTTAAGCACTTTCACCTTGAGGCTTTGTCACACTTTTGCAGACTAAGTAGCGACCAGAGCGACATGACCTTATCTAAGCCTCTTGCGATCTCTTTAGGACCAGCTCCACATCGTAGCGCATCCGATCTAAGAGATCGCAAACGCTCAATATCTTAGCTCACAAGACTTCTGTGCCGCAAGACTGTGACGACCTTTAAGATAGTGCGTCGTATTCGTTGTCTTTTTCATGAGTGCCCTTGGCAATATATAATTGTTACCATGTTATTAAAACTCATGAGGCTGGGTGGGGAAACTTGATGCGACTAAAGTAGAATTTAAGAGGTCTACTGAATCTCCGCAATGGGTGCTATCCAAAGATTACGAAATGTGTGCCAGAAAGCAGCAGTTAATTGGCTCCGAGATGCCACTAAGATTAAACATCCGGGGCCCGAGTGCCCGAGCTGTCGGACTTTCGGTGCCTTCCCAACCGCGCACTGCCACGACGCGGTTATGCGCTCACACTACTCCTACACAGGGTCCTTCGTTTTCGATTAAAACCCGATATTTACACCCCGAACATGTTTCTTGAAATTGGGTTAAACTCGATTTTTCTCCGAATTCGGAGATCGAATTCAGTGACCTTCCAAATTACGCTGCTCCGAAAATAATTTAATAGTCCTTGAAAACAGAACTATAGTTTCTGTTGGATTCAGTGAACTGCAGTGGCAATGATCGAGTCCCAAAATTTCGCCTTTATGTCTATCGTAAATATATCCTTTGCAACATCTCTTTCCGTTTCAACCAGCGCAGAGGAAAAAAGAAGGAAAAGGAAAGGATGAAAATTGGCACTCAATAGTCAATACCTTGTTTCGAAAGGAAGAGCATATATTTTTTTCCTGCCTACTTGAAGCGATATTGTTGTGCAATTCAATTGTACCGTAAGCTGTGATGTTGAGAAAACGTTCTCTCAATTCAGATATGTCCAAAGGCCGGGCAGGCCTAGGACAGAGACAGGAATGTTGCGTATGCGGGAGATTATGCAAGCAACACAGAGTATTAAAAATCAAAATGTCCAAGTGAGCTCTTATACCATGTTTCAATGCTATCTTATATACTTTAATGATTTGATCCTAAGAAAAATGTACACATTAAGTACATATGTATTCGACACATGTTCGACACATTGTATTCGACACATATTCGACACGTGTACCATACATTTGTGTGCTTCCACCATCTATGCAGAAAGTTTTTGTATGACCATTAGTATAGAATTGTAATACAAGGAATGACTCAGACGATGTCTGCAGATCGTCTTTTGTAGGATATAGTAGCAGCGTGAGCGCGGCTTAAGCTGGGTGGTGCAGATTCCTGAACCTCATCATAATCCAACCTTTTGAACATAATCTCGCCCAGCGTTGCCTGCTTTGGAAAAGATATAGGATAGCCTCGGTTCAGGAGCACTGAGGACACAGACCTGCAGGACCATGGATATCTACTGAGGCTATCCACCTCCAGGTAAACACTCAGAATTTCTGAGGTTGGTGCGCGCAGGTCTGAGACGCAGCTTGAGACTCAGCTCGCGCTACTTGAGCGCTATTCACCCGTCTCAGCTGGACCTAGCAAGGCGGCCTAGTCCCTCCATTTAGGTACGCGTTCGAGACGGTGACTTCATCGAATCAAAGGGAGTATACGCCTTATATTCACGATCAATTCATCTTTTTGTGGTTACTCGGGAGCTGCGTGCATTTATCTCGCGGAACGTTGCGTATATATTGCAAATCCTGATTCGCATGGTGAGATTTTACTTGCGATTTCGCAAAAGCAACGTCAACTGTGTGGCAAAAAAAAAAAAAAGCCTAAGGGGAGTTGCGGTGCTCGACGTGGCGGCTGCGAATTCGCGAGCAAAATTGTAACATGTCAATCGGGATTTAGTTTATAGCGTGTTGGTGATGACCCACAGGGTTGGGTGGATGAGTGTTCCCTTCGCCAATTTATAGCTTTTTTTTTTGTTAAGATTCTGTTAAATGCACTCCCATATACATTTGGCCCTCTTGCATGGGTCATTTAACTCCCAGTATGTACCAATAAATAAGGGAATAAGCAACCAAAAAGCCGCAATATGTATAGCACCAATGGAGATGCCATATAAGATTAAAAAATGAGTGCAAACTACTGCGACGGCAGAACCCAAGTGTAGATATGAGGAAAATACCACAAAACAGTTGCACGCATGTTTCTTAAAAAATATATTAAATACGGCTTGTTTTTTGAAGAGTCAAGTAAACATCTAAATCATGTCGACCCGTTGCTCGGTCAAAACACGAGAATACTTATTGCCGAAATTGCTGCGGAGATTTTTTGTTGGAATGCAGTAGCTTTATGTACGGTGTTGCAACTCCGACAAGGTTCTCAACGTGTATCGAAATATCGATGCGCGTTAGTATATCAATTAAGTATGTATATAATTGTGATAATATCCTTGGGATATGTTTGCCGTTCAGAAGCTAATACATAGTATCATAATCGTTTGGCGTATCCCCCCCCCCTCTTTTCCGTATGCACAATTGAAGTAGGTGTATAACAGAAGCGTGCAGCCTGCTTCGCTGATTATAAACCGATCGACAGATACGAAAATGTCGTAAGTTCACTCAGGAATGCTGTCGCATCTAATACTTCCCGGCTTCCCATACAAAGTTGCGCACAAGCGTAAAAAAAATGAATAAAGAAGAATCAAGACCTTTGCCCTGGCGGAAGGTTGTTTGCACGCCCGCTGGGCGGTCGAACGCAATACCACAGAAGGCCTGCGCCCTTCCTCCTGCAACTTCATCACTTGTGGGCTCACGCAGCGCCGCCTAGCTTGCGACAGCATCGCCACCTGCGCGTCTCGCAGCGTTTCACTACAAACGCTACGCCGTAGCATGTGGCGACGTCAAGACGGACGCGTCTACCACTATGCGACGTCTCTCGTCGAACTTCAGCATGTTTGCCGCTGGGGGCGGGTCGGGAATCCACTTATAATGACGTCGCGAGCAGGCCTTGTTCCTCTACGTGGTATTGGCGGACGCGGCCGCTCGTTATAAGCGGTGTGACGTCACCGGGCGCCTTGACCTCCTCCGGCCGGGCGCTTTGGCGTGAACCCAGACAATGCAGGTTCACGACAATCGCGCGTCCTTTGGCGGAGGGACGCCGCTGGTGCTCGCCGTGGCCGACTGTTGCTAATTGGGACAGAGAGACGGACACGCGCGGAGGGATCGAGCCCGGCGCAACTCGAGCCGTTCCCCATGGCGCCTCTGAAATTCGGCGGGCACGATTCAACCGCCACAGCTCACGACGGCCGCCGCGGGGGCATAATTAGGGGTTTCGGAGTCTGACTCATTTCCGCACCGAGCGAGGCCCGTAGCAGTTTATGTCTCGCGTGTGCCAGGGTTACGCTGACGGTGATTTCTGCTTTGTCTTAAGATGTGTAAACCCATGAAAACTATGTTTAATTAATGAGTGGTTGCTAAGTAGTCAGCGCTGGGCGTGGTTTCTTCACTTCTCTCAGTTCGTCATTTGCCCTACGGCCTTCTCGGTTAATCTCATCGAAGCAGTATTATTATAACACGCGACGCCATACGTTTTGTTTTTTTAAATTAAGTTTAAGGCTACCGGTGTTTTTTATTTTTTATTTAAAATAATGCACAAAATAAGGAAGATAACAATATTTCCACTGTTCTCATCATCTTCAGGTCGTCGAACGTAAGTCGAACGACCCTACCAAAATCAGTCGACTTTAATGACACCTCGAGTGATTGTTGTAGAGCGCTTTCCGGCGTCAGTGCGCTAAAAACTAGGCGTGAGTGCGCGGTCTCACCATGAGGTAGGGCGGACACTAGTTCACGCCGAACAGCACATGCTTTCAAATTACTTCTCAAAATCTGCAGACTGGTGCGTCTACATTCGACAGTATTGTCGAGAATCAACGTTTTCTTCATTTACTGATACTGCTTGTCTCGTGTAGTAGCTTCCATCCAGTCTCCAGGTCTGTCGTAACATTTCTTTTTAATAACGTCGTCTCTCTTTCATTTTCTTTCTTTTTTCTCTCAAGCACTGATCCCGGTTTTCTCGTTGTGTTTCTTAATAAGTGAAGTATTTCTCTCCTCACTTTCTATGGGTCCATTTGGTAGGTTTATGGCGCCTCCAAGGTCCATCTCAGACGTACTATCAGCAGCAGCTCTAGGAGAATATAAACAGCAAACTTCTATCGTTGTCCCAAACCTTGGCATTCACTTGTTTCCTCTAGTAAATCGGTGTGCGGTCGTGGGGAGAGATTCTCATTATACACCGCAGCAAGCAGGACGCCACGTTGCCGCCATGTTTCTTCTGCTCGTGCGGGCAAGCAGGTGCAACTAAAGCCCCTTCATGTTTCAAAAGTAGCGCAAGGTGCGCCGATGTACGAGGCGCATGCAACATGCAGACCTTGGGAAGATCATGGCGGCACAGCGCAGCACTGAGCTAGATTTCAGACGCCATGTTGTTCCCAGAAATGGCGCGCGGCACGTGTCTCGAGCATTTCCACAACAATGAATGGCCCCACTTTTCTCAGGATAGAGGGGCCTTTAGGTGCAAATAGAGGCCTGCCAAGGTTCCCTTTACGCGGATGCTCTACGTGCTTACACGCGAGGGGGTCACCAGTCTAGACGATCCTCTACCAAGGATGCCCCTCGGCTGCAAATACTCTCGCTCAACAGAAGCAACTGTGGAGCTGAGTTGGGAAAACATATTTATTTAAGCTGCCAAAGCCACGAACTCCGGCTTCTAGCATTTGCTGTGGTACACCTTTGTGCACAAAATAGCTTGAAGTTTTAAGGAGAGGTTAAAAAAGCAAATTCGCGCTAAGGTTTAAGAGAGGACACGGTTTTGATTAGGGTAAGTTGGCCAAAGCGAAAAACGGAAAAGCCGGATACGTGAAATCAAGGCTTGAAAGCACTACGACCGAGATAACAATATCAATTTATTGATTTAATATACCGTATTTACTCGAGTAATAGCCTCACTGTTTATGAAGAAAACCTGAGGGTTCGCTTTTCAACGGAGCACGCAGATTGCCAATCACCGCGATCGACAGTATGGTTCCAGCCGTTTACTGGACAGAGATAACGTCTTCGCGCGAAGATACTGTCTGTGAAGATTGCATTTGTATGGAGAATCGTGTTCTCGATCTGGTTATTCGCTATGTTATTTATGCGCAACGCGATGATTGGCTGTATATGTGCTTTGCGGGAAAGTATACGCAAGGGCTTGTTCATAAATAGTGCGGCTATTACTCGAGTAAATACGGTACCTCAAATATCCCATAAGTGGGGCATTACATGCATGAGGTTTGTGGAAGTGAGACAAAGTGTCACCGCCACAATAGCTCCTTTCGCCGGAGGCGCCTCACTCCTATTGGCTGGCGTAAGCGATCATGTGACCACAGTGACAGCCAATGGCGGCATCGTCGAAAGTGGTGGTATGAATCTCGGTGATAAGTGTTGCATCGATATTCTGATCAAGGTCAGGAAAACAAGAAAGCAGGCTACCCCTAGTCCAAATACTGGGAAGAAGAAAGTTAAGAACACCTTAAAAGACGTTGTTTTAAAACGATGTGACGTATTTTATGCGCAAGATCTGGAGTTCACACGTGCCTGTACACGATCACACCTTCAGTCTGTAAAATGTTTCTTGCTGCTACCCGCCTCGGAAAACGACACAACGCGCCGGTTCGTCAAAACGTATAGTTATGTATTCACTGTTATTGTCACGCGCCACGACCCAATAAAGCCCCCGTGCATTCGGTGCGATGGCCTTCTATTAGCGGCGGAGCTCCACTCGCGTGGCCAATTGCACTTGGCCCCCTCGCGGTGGAAATGACCATGGGCGATTTAGCGTGCGGGCAACCTCGTCCCAAGTTTTGTATCCCCAGTCTGCCCGCCGCTTTCGTAGTTCCGGTTGATAGGGGTTTCTGAATAGTGATCACATCCAGGGTTGAGTAAGGACAGATGTCGCGAGAAACTAATACTGCGCGTGAATATGGCTCAACTACATCTTAGAGCTCCAGTTACAATATCAAACGGGAATACAAAAGCCTCCGTAAAAAAGCAGAAAAACAACAATTAAACATATATATATACACATGTATATATATATATATATATATATGTATATATATAATCGAAAATATGATAATGATTGAACTGTACTTGATCGGATGAATCAATGTCTTATGAAACTCCCGAAAGCCAAAATATACAGAGGCACACGCGGCGGCGTGTGCTTCCAGAACACCTCTGATTGGATACATTTCGCTTATAGTGCATTAATAAGACAGATAGGAAATGCCTGAAAGCCAAGGTCGAGTGGTGGTGTGGTTAGTACACCTGACCGGACATTGGGATGCCCAGAGTTCAAATCCTGGCTCCGCCGTATATTTTGGCTTTCGGGGGTTTCGTAAGACATTGATTCATTCGATCAAGTAGGGTTCAATCATCATCATATTTTCGATTATTTCCTCTTCGGAGACCGCCATACGATGATGAAAAATGACCGTGATGAATCGATATTGCCAACGATAAATCGATATTTCCATCGATTCATCGTTGGCATTAATAAAAACCCTTTCAACTGAAAATAAAACAAAACAAAAGTTGGAGTTGAGCTTGGACAGCAGGCGCTCAAGTTTTTCGTCGTTCCAGCTGCATGCCGTTCGCGTCTATTTAAATAGTGCAACGGCTTCCGCCAGCGGCGATGCCCCGGACGGGAACAGAGAATGGCAGAGAGCCCCAAATCAGCTGCTCAAACAGTGGCCCGACGGAAATTGTCGGCCGGCAAGCTGATGACATTTCGGCCTGCCTGCCAAAAGCAACGCTTCCGGCCCCGAGCCCCGCACTTGTTGACGCTCGATCGCCGCCCCGCAATTGTCGCTTCGAGTTCCCGTGCGCGGCACCGCGTTGTGGCCGTGGCGCCGAGGCCTCCCTGTCTATTGCATTCCTGTAATCACTACTCGAGTGTACCGGGAGAAGGCCACGGGGAGTGTTGCGGCAAGGGCCAGATGCCTAAAGCCGCGGCTACACTGCCCATACATTATACACGACAGAAGGTGTTTGCGATCGACTTAATGACAGAATTAGTGAACAGGCCTCACGCATGCCTTGTTCGCTGCTTTATAGATGTTTAGGTTTCGAACCGGTCTGCATACCGTTTCTGGATGATCATAGCCTTCTATATACTGACAAAGCCTGGCAGATCGTCACGAGAAGCGGCCGCCGAAATGGAAAAGGTGGAGCGGCAGACAACGGATGAGAGGAGAGCCACGTGACTGGCGCCCCGCTGCGGCGAGTCGCCGAAACACACTTCTCCCAAGTGAACAAGTGTGTTTCGGGTCCTCGCCGCTGCAAACGCTGTGCGCTGACGTCCAGCTGTTCCCCGAGAAGTGGCTCTTTGATGCTGTGCTTCAAGATCTTCGCGCTCCAAATCTGCGACCGGGCACTCTATGGCCCCGTTGTCAAACTACCAGGCTTTGTGAGTATAGAGAAGGCTATGGAGTGACCAATGCATCGTCTTACAAAGAACAAACACGACTCAGACATTGTCTGCAGACTGTTGTTTGTATGGTGTACCAGCAGTGCGACCGCAGCTTATGAGATGACACGGAAAAGCTGGGCGTGTGGGAAAACCAAAATGGCGTCGCTATCGACGATTTGTACTTGCCCAGCTAACGCACTCTTTGGGACCTGCTTTGGCCCCGGGTGTCTACTGTGGGTTGCCCGACCTGTGCTACAAGGGAAAGATCAGTCACGCCAAAGATCACACGTCCAAAACTTTTTCATAAGAAGGCACGGAACGCAGCTTTACGCGGTATTATACTTTCCAGGTTAGCGGTTGTCCAGCAGCGAAGACGAAATTTGAGGCATGTTTCAACGCCATAACGAGAAACCCTGGGGCTCCAGACTCGTCGGACACGAAGTTGAAGGCGAAAGCTTGCGGATGGCGAAGATCGGACTTTGGCGACAAAAACGCTACGTCATCTTCGCCGAAGACTAATCGGCGCGCTCTGGGAACTTCGGCCCAATATTTTGCGTTGCACGAGTCTAGGGCCTCTGATCTGGCGGCCGGTATATCTCTGCTCCAGTCGGTGAGCGTACTTTACGGACCACGTTCTGCCAATAATAAGACGGTAAAAAGACACAGCTTCGGTTGGAAAGCGCGATATGGGCAGGGAAAATGAGCAGGCTAAATGTTCCCATTGTCCGTTGGCAGATTTCATTCTCGAGAATAAAAATTTCGTGAGGGAGAGACATCTGCTTAACGCTCTTCGTATACAACACTTACAGCCATATACGAAAAAAGAAATTCTGTAATGTCACCTTTTTTTTTTTGAGAATGAAGGTTGATTAGTTTTGCGTCGTCTGTAAAAAAAGTTTGGCCCATGCCACGAAGGAAATGCTGAAAACCATAGCGCGGAACACCCGTCGTATATAGAAAGTCTCGTGTGAATGCGTCGCAGTTCGCGCATTTCTGCGACTGACCGCCGGGGACAAAGACACGGAGAGTGGGTCTACTCCCCGCTAACAAATCAATCTCGGCAGCAAAGCAATGGAACTTTTAACCGGTAAAACATGTGTATCTGCACTAACGACGATTCCCGTTTTTTATCTTATTAATTATGAAAACATTTAAAATCACCTCGCTAGTTTTTTGTAATTTTTTTAGTACACCTCAAATAAAAATCACCCATAAAAATGATGGGTGATATTTTCATACAGCTGCAATCGGAACATTGTTTTTCCGCGCTGAAGTAGGATGTCCAATAGTTAATTCCACGAGAAAGGTGCTCCAAAAAATTAAATACCCAATCGAAATAATTTGCGTAATGTCTTATATTTTGTATGGAGAGTTACTCGGTGTTTAATGTGGTCTCGCACGTTAGACCTAAATGGTGCCATTTTCGAAAGATCACTTATCCAGTCCGTACGGTTTTACCCTAGCCGTAAATTCCACTCTACGAACTCACTCCTTGTTTAAAGCCGTCCGAAGAAGCAGAAAAAGGAATCGGCTAGCCTGGCATTCATTGGTTCGTTTCTACCAGGAAACTGCAGAGGTTTGATGGCGGTTAAAAGCCCGCGGTGTTTTAACACGCCGTCCTTGTGTTACCGATGGCCGTGTTTCCTGATGACTGTATTTTCTTCCCGCAATAAACGCCGCAAGTCGTAGCCTTTACGTGCGCCCCTAACCAGAAAGGACATTTTGGCTTGTTACGATTGAGCGCGGTGAAATTACGGGGTAGGGATTGTGCAACAGCTTTCTTATTTGGGCTTCTTCCAACCTTTTCATAACGAGTTAAGGCCCATTCAGGCAGCAGCGTTTGCTCAAGTGTTTTTTCCGTTACATTATAAGTTACCGAAACATCCGGGTCTCGAATCTCGAATACTTTTTTGGGTAGCGCCTACAACACTGCAAAACTTCAACGCCAGGATCCAAGGGTGCGTTCAGCTGTGAAAAGAGACGTTGGGATGAAATGTCTGATTTTATCTCTTTGCAACAGTAGGTTTTAGGGCTTAGCGGGCTGGAGCCTATCCCGTACACCATCGCACACTGTTCGGTAGATATTTAAATAAATTTGAGTCAAATTAATTAATTACGATCTTAAGTCACTAAATACTTCCTAAGCTAGTGCCGAAATTTTGCTGACTGTAACTTACTGACTTCATATCAGTAATTAGTAACTGTTTAAACGGAGTAACTGAGTAACTCCTCGCAACTGTTACGACAACGAACAATATCGTCTCAGCGTCACGTGTTATTACAGCATGAGCTCTGTTGAGAGCGCACTGCTGAATCGATATCATTTTCGCGTTTGGAAGCTGAACCGCTGGTCAGAAATTGCAGCGCACCTTGAACACGAATAAAACGCAATTTCGTTAATTTTTTTTTTTGTAACTGCTCTGTAGCAGGATGCAGATAAAAACCGTATTGTATTTTTAGACTGATTACATCTCCGCTCAGGTTACTCAAGCATTAGCCTAATCCCTTCTTAAGAGCGACGCCTGTAGTCCAAGAAATGATTGATGGACTCACAGGCTTCTCGTGGCGGGAAAAAAGTTGTCCGGATTGGGACGTTCCTCGTCTCTTGGGAGGAGGTGTGCATGGCCGTTCGCTCTCGGTGCTTGGGAGAAGGCGTCGCTTGAGCGGCGGTGCGACCCGGCAGCCGCCAGCACGGAACATTTCGCAGCGTCACTTCTAAATGAGGCTGCTGGGTTTCGCCGAGATTGCATCGACCGTCGCATATGTAGAGACATCATTAGGTGACAGTCGTGCTACTCTAAAGATGCAATCGATCATAACTCTAGCAACTTACTTCGAAACTTTTCTTTCTCTAAAGTTGTCCAACGAAATTCATCTATAGCTACTGAAAAAAAAAGTTTATTAATTAGGTCGTTATTTTATTTCTCTCACTAGAAACTCATCTTTTATCATAACACTTTTTACCACTTGCCTTTCAGATTCGCAGAGCCATTTTTAATTCGTATAGGCCTTTTGCGTTACCCGGGGGGGGGGGGGGTCGCTGCGAAAAGAGACTTGTTAGTACTTGTTTTGGGTAGTACAAACTTGAGCGCCTCAAACTGCCACACATGTGGAGGCGTACCTGGTCTGGTGCGGGACGCGAGATCACGAGGAAAATACGAAGGAACAACAAGCCTTCGAACGCCGTCGAAGCACAGGTAAAAGCTAAGACCCTAAAGGTTTTCTGACTATTTAAACCCCCTCGGAGTTACGTTTCAGATGTCAGGGTGGTCCATCCTTAGTGTTTAAGTTTTCTCAGTCTCGCCGGGTATCCCCCAATAGTTCTGGCATTTGGAAAAGCCGTGCTTTTAGTGCGCAAAGAACAGGCAGAGAGAGGCAGGGGCAGGTCGGAATTGGCGAGACTTACAACGCAAGCCACACTTTGAGCTTTTTAAGGCGTCAGTGTAGCTCTCCAATTTCAAGTAGCGCACCTGGCGAGGAAAACATAATATTTTAGGTCGCCTTTCGGCCACGTGGTATTCGAACACCATGAAACGAAACAACAACAAGAAATAGTCTACATTCTTATCGTTTCAGTAGGACGCTAAAGCCACGAGCTGCACACGTGCTTTGTTCACTTAATTCTTTATCGCGAAGGCAGACGAGCCCTTGTATATGACGGTGTCTCGTGCATTACCAGAGGTTTGAGCCCCGCGTTACGGTACAATCTTGCGAATACGAATGGGCCGGTGTATGCCAGCATCACATGGTCGTGTTTAGCGGACGCACTTACGCCCCCTGGTAGAGGGAAACGGACCTATAGCTGTTGAGCCCGCGCGCTCGGCGAGCTTCCCCAGAAGCTTCCCTGTCCCCATCAACCTCATTTAACAAAGTTGCTTTTGCAGAGGACGCGCGGGAGCTCGCCCCGATCACGCGCTCTCCGAAGAGCAGGAAAGACATTCGGGAGCAACGGGCTCGAGCGATTATACGGCCTCCACCATACCCTCCGCCCATGACAACTCTATTGCGGGGACGCCGAAAGGAAAAGAAGAAAAGGAAATCCGCGGCTCTCTGGGTCTCGTTCGTGGCAGGTCCCCACTTAGCGCCCGACGACTCGAGTTTCGGCGGCCGGTGTCGGGTGGCCTCGCTCGCTTCGGACCAAGCGGCGTTCTCGCTTGCCTCTCCGCTCGTGAACACGCGTAAGCGGTGGCGGATAAACAGCGTCCTCTGTAACGCGAGGAAAGTTTAATTGTTGTACTGCCACTTTGCATAGAGCGACCCCGGTAATTATAGCGACCTTCTTTTCTGTATTTTCTTTCTTTTTTTGGCCCGAAAGGAAGTGGTTGTATTAGAGCGTAGACTAAATCAGGGAAGCGTTACGAACATCGCCAGTTCTGGGAGGCTCTTGGTAGAGATCTGCGTGCGTACAAAACGCCGGTTAGCCGCCTTCCACGCCCGCTGCACTCGCGCGTTGTTAGGGCACAAATCGGTGCACGAATCAGCGCATAGACACGACGAGAAAACATGATTCGGCGTTTTTTTCTTCCGCTCATCGAGCCTGTGCTATGTTATGACAAGCAAAAATGTTGTGTTCTTAGATCTGCTGTTGTGACTGAAAGCCTAAGAAGTACGCGCATGGCGTATAATGGTACGTTTATACTTGCAGATGGCAGGCGGATTCGCGCCAACAGCGAGCGGATTTTGGAGCCGGGTGGCGAAATCGACTCGTCGCTGCCGGAAAATCTGGATGTGGGTTCCGAACGGATGTAGATTTTCCGCCAGTGACGAGCGGATTTCGCCACCCGGCTCCAAAATCCGCCCGCTGCCTGCGCGGATCCGCTCGCGGATTCGCGAGCGTAAACGCATTATAATACGCTCACGCCCCTTGCTCGTGATTAATTTTTTTTTTAGGCGTTCTTGTTGGCGAATGCCCAAAACTCATTTGGTTGCGATTATAAGGGATCTCGTCACGCCTCGCGCTTCTTAAAATGTCATTGACCATCACCGGAAAGCGCGATGCTCGAAAACGCGCCGTCACAGCGGCGATATATAATGAAACCCACATGCGAGTGTGACGCCACTCTTTACCACATGCCGAGTTTGACAGTCTGTCCTAGCAACCTAGATTTATTCGCAACACTACCACATTCTGGTACAATTTTACTTGTGGTTTCTCCATAATACACAAAAGCAAAAAAAAAGAAGAAAGCTAAAGGTACAAAGAGAAAGAAAAAGAAAACATAAAAACAAAGTTCGTTGAGGAGAGGTAGTCCTGCTCAGCAGCATTGAGCCCGACAAGGCGAACCGTGTCGTCTCGTATCGAGAGAGGCCCCTCGAGCAGCGACGTCGACCGGGTACCTAAGAAGGACGTCACATGTTCCTGACTCGGCTCCGCGTGTCCCCTTTATTAATCCCGATCGGGGTCTTCTTCCCCGCCTCCCGCGGGGGTCCGACCGCCGACGAGTTCCCCGCGGGAGGAGCCGCACTGTCGCGGCGCTCGACGACCACGACGACCGAGGCACCGCTCCGAGTGAATGCGCGGCCGCGGGAGTCCGCCGCTCATCGGGAACGGGGGGTCTTACATAAAGCGTCGCGGGGTATCCGGATCCCGCCGAGGCGTTTTCATCCGGAAGCCTCGTCGATAGAATGCTGACTCCGCGGCGGGCCAATTCCCCCGGAGAGTAATCGCGTAGTTTCCGTCCGTTACCGCTGGAGCTCGGACCGACGGCGCTGTTCGTGTGGTCGAGCCTGGGCACCCGGAGAGGGGAGGGAGGAAAGGAGGAGGTAGAAAAAAGGTTTCGCTGCTGCTGCTTGATGCGGCCGCGCTTGAGGCACGTGTTGTCTTTTCTTCCTTTTTTTTTTGTTTCGTTTTTCTCTTTCTGAGGGGGGGGGGGGGGGTTGCTTCTGTGTGTGTGTTCATGTTCCCGTTTGTTTGTCTGCGTTGGTTGGTGTCTGCGTGCGTGGGCAGGCGGCCCTATTTCTTCGCCGTCTTCCATTTCGGCGACGGATGAAAATCGAGTGGCGATCAGAGCCGTCCGATTCAATAGGTTTGCTTTTGGGAAATAGTTTTCGACTGCCGCGGATGAGAAACCTCCTGGATGCCTATCGCAGTAACGGCTCTGAAGGAGCACTCGGACGCTTCCAAAAGGCTTCATTTTTAAGTTGTTTTCTTTTCTTACTTTCGTGGTTTGTCTACGGGTTAGGTTAGACATCTATACCTTCGCAGTTTAAGCGCGCTTTACATAGTTGATTACACACTTTTGATCGCGGCCTTTCGAAAGCCACACTTGTACCACATGCTAGAGGGTGTGACAGAGCACCTACTTTTGGACAGCTCGGCAGAAGCGTCATCCATCTTTCGGTTTCTCACAAAGTCCCTACCAGTGTTGTGTCGCGTAGCACACTGAACACCAATTATTGGTCTTCCACGAATCCGTTTATGCGGTAAAAGGGGCGAGCGGTATCGTGATCAAATCATAATGAAATCCGGTGGAAAACAATGGCGTCCACTCCTTTCAACCCCGAAACTGCATTAGAACGCGATGCCGATTACACCTTTCTGATTGTGATGAAACAGAGACAAGTGATGGCTGCTGCAAACGCATCTCGGGGAACGTTCGCGCTCGGAGTTTTCTTAAGTTTGCTCCACTCCCGTAGCTTTGTGTGCTCGCAATTCTTGCTACGCAATAGACTCATTGCTATATCACCCAAGCATCAAGGAGAATGCAGGGATTGGTGTTCCACGCGCCGCACGTGCCGGCCTCAGCAGTAGCACCTTTTCTAAAGCAAATACCTAAAACAAATGGCATCTTGCACGCGCGTTCGTCAAAGCTTTATTTTAATTATTTACTTCGAATCTTTTATACGGGGAAGGCGTGCGCGTTTGGCGCGTGGAACACCAATCCCTGCATTCTCCTGATGCTTGGGTAATACTGCAATAGGTCTATTCCTCCTTCGTCGTTTTTATTGCCTAATGCCGCCATTCTATTATCCGAGGAGCGATAATAAGATGCCCGGCACATAGAAGCAGCGGGACTTTCGCGAACAGCTAAGTGTGTGATGCCTTCAGCCGCGGTGACCCTGTTAATACACCGTACAAAGGGCAGTCTGCACACACTCTCTGACGCGTGGTTTCTTTCTTGTATGACTCTCCTCTCACGGTGGTCGCACGAAAACTGTCCGCCTTCATTGTTGAAGCGTACGTACGTATGATGCTTCGAAGATGCTTCGGGCGTGTCCGGAGATAATTCTATCATTCTGTCCGAAGCGAACACCGGTGAATTTTCGATGATATGTGAGCAATACTCCTCATACATTCACGTCTCGATTCCGCCCTTACGCGGGGTCCGTCTCGCGTCCCGACCGCGTTCCGCACAGGATGTGCTCCGACAGATGTTGGTCGAGGAGCGAGGATGCTGCGGGGACTTCCCCGGAAGGGAGCGGGGAGCACCGCAGGGGGGGGGGTCACGGAGGTCGGCGCCGCACCCCAGAGGGGGGCCGTAAGAGAGCACCCGCTCCCCTGGATGTTTCGGCGACGTGCACACGCTCCTCTTGACGCTTTTCTGGGGAAGGTGATCGGATGCGTGAAAAGGTCTCTCTCAAGGAGGACGAACTTTTCCTCTTTATTGAAGCATAGAGAATTCAAAGAAACCGAGGTTCGTTCATAAAGTCACTAAATTGAGGCATATCGTTCAACCTTCTAAGCTGCGTAATGATGTCAGTGCAAACAAAACGCCAACTTTGTTCGCGAAAAAAAAAAAAAAGGCCAGTTCGTTTGGATTTTAGCGGAGCACGCATTGGGCCAACTTGCCACTCGGCGAAGTCGAGGCCCAAACCTGAATTTCGATTAACATATCGGCGTGCGCGGGAATGACGAGCGGGACGTTTCGCTCGCTCATAAATCATATTTGTCCATGCGTAGATCGCGTTTCTCACTCGAACGTTTTGCTTTTTGGGACTTCTCACTCGCAGGACGCGCTCCGCAGATCGTATTTATCGAGTGACCCACATCGTGCTGTGAGAAAAAGTAGACGCGCAGGCTTATTTGTTATCGTTATAGCGTGTATAGGGATCTGTTCTTTGGCGATCTTCTCGGAGAACGCTTTAATCTGATTGGCGGCGAAGCGATAATAATTAGATGCCGGGCATTCGTCACGTCCTGTAGCTGTCGCTCACTATAGACGCCTTGTACACGCTCCAGATTACAGCCGCCATTGTCGACCTTCTCTTGACTTACCGAGGTACCGAGGTACTAAAGCGGGCGTTAACGAGCTTTCACAAAGGCCTGTGCTGGGAAGAAGGACACAGTTGAATCTGAAATGGCAATAGCCTGCCCTGCTGTGGTCATGATGAAGTCAAGTAAACCTAATAAGATAAAACAAAAGATTTAAGGTCGGTTATAGGGGCGTCTCATGCACAGCTGCTGCAAAGTGTCTATACCCTGTTTCATACTTAGTTCACGACTTTGTCAGAGCTGCTGGCGCGAGCATGGGGTTTTATTTCGCATAGTGCCACTAAATAAGCTACGCTTCAGAGTAACGACACTTGGCCATATTGTGGCTTAAAACCATGGTTGCCATTAATCTGAAGCTTTATCTGAAATCACTGGAAACGCTTATCCGCCCTCCACAAATGTTTAAACTGTTGGCGACAGAGCAAAGCAATATTACATGAGCTTCCTAACACCGAATCTAGTGCTGAGGAAGTCGCACTTTTGAATCATGACGATCGGCAGTTGCGTCTGCTCTGCATACGAGCCAAAATGGAGGCGCCCACAACAATGTCGGGGAACGGAGTGCCGATACTCTAAGCGCAGCTAGCTCATTTAGTGGCTCTAATTTCGCAGATCGTTTGCGCGCGTTCTCGCGCAAACGAAACCACAGATGAAGCCACGCGCTCGCGCCTGTGGCTTTGATAGCGTCGTATACTAAGGAAGAAACAGAGTATACATTATTGTTCGCATGGCGGCCTTTCCCTTGGGACGCACAAAGAGTAAAATGGGCGATGGCTCCTTCCCGCGCGCGCTGTGTCGCGCTTCGTATATACATGTCTGGCGCCGATCAACAACGCGCCAGGGAGGAATCGGTGACCGCAGAGTCGACCGAGCCTGCACGGTCCCTCATTCGCATGCCGGGACCGGCGTACGCGGCCGGGTACAGCCGGCGCGGCACGGCTCCCGCTGCCGGGACGGCCTCTTTGTTTTCCGCCGACCCACGCCACACACCCACGCGCAGATGCACATTCGCACGCGCGACTGGTGCCACCAGAGCGGATGCCGAACGCCGCCAGCCGTGACGAGGCGAGGTATCGCCGCTATACCAATACCGCCTGGAGAGGACAAGGCCCGCGCCTTTCCTCCCCAAACGTCATCGCTAGTAGACCCACGCAGCGCCGCCTAGATTGCGTCAGCAGCATCGCCAGCGCGTCGTGCAGCGTCTCGAAACGACTGCGACGCTACCACGCGGACACGCCAAGATGGACTCTCCTGCTTGCCGCTTGGGGTGGGGATCCACTAACGATGACGTCATACGCGTGCCTTGTCTTCTAGGTATGTGCGGAGCGCAAGTTCGTCTGCTTCTTTAGCAGGGGTAGTGGTGACGTCAGAACGCCGGGCTCTGATTGGTTCTGATTGAAGGATAGTGGGTAGCCCTCAAGGCAGCCTGCTTTGAGGTCTACCCACTATCCTTCATTCAGAACCAATCAGAGCTCGGCGTCTTTCTGTCGCCACCTCAACTCCTGCCAAGAAAGCAGACGACTTGCTCTCCGCATTGACTGGGCTTTACCATGTAGGATGGGTTAAGTCGGGACTCGGGGTACGATGTTGGACCAGTCTGCAGTCTACGTTTCGAAACACGATGGCGTGATCGGTGGAAGGGAGGGAACACAATCAGCGAGAATTTTCGTCTCGTTGCGCGTGGCTTGAAACGGTATACTATGCGCCGAGGAACTGATTGAGAGGAGGAAACCACAGGTGTCGTCAGAACCCCGAGCTCTGGTTCGAATGCCAGTGGGTAAACCTAGACTCTAGGTGTGCACACTAATCATTCGAACCAGAACTCGGCGTTCCTCCTCTCTTTGAGTTTGTCGGCGCATAGACAAAGATAACGTTCGGCCGCAGTCGTACTGCTCATACATCATTCAAAAGACACGCTGCTCGCTGTAGGCTCGATGACAAAATCACCTGCGGCTACGCATCGTGCCTGTTCGAAGCATGTTGGCTCCATACATATGACACGTCTAAAGACAGTTCTTGCACGGCCAATGTTACATGACCGCCATACAAGGAAGAAACACGCCTGGTTAATGTGTGCACACCGACTTTCACGTAAATTAGCAGTGTGAGCGCAGTGTTTAGAAGCACCGGTCGTGGCACGTTCACGCCTCTTGCTCCGTGATTGCTTCCTGGACGTTCCTTTTGGCCCGATGCCGCAATCTCGTTGGCTGCTGAGGGATAATAAGATATGGTCGAGAATCGTCACACGCCCCGCATTTATTAAACCCTCGGTGACTGCGTCAGATGTTCCCGTAGGCAAACCGCACAAAGATGCGCTTAGAACATCGATGGTTCGTCTTACTTTAAACGGCCTGGGCGACGAGCGATCGGTCTTAAGCCGGGGGTCAGCACTGCTTATGCATCGTACCAAAGACAGTCTCTATACAGATTCGAACGCAAGTCACCGTGATATCCGTGCTTCGAATGCCGAGTGGCAATGAATTCGAGGAGGAAACTTGGGCACGCGGCATTCGAACCACGGATATTGAGGTGACTCGTGTTTGCAGACCGTCTTTTGTACGATGTATGAGCAGCGTGACCTCGGCTTCGGGCACCCGGGCTGGTGCAGTCTGAGTTCCGAAATGGTAGGCGCACTTTTGCACAATGACACCGCGTAACCATCGGGACGCGGCACGACGCACGTTGCCTTTCTTTGTGGCTACAATGACTGAATGAAGACTACTAGGTGTACTCAGAGCATTGCGGGGCAGCACACATTAAGGACCATTTTACCAGGCACTACGAGTCTGCGCGCGTAGCGGCAGAAACTGTTCTCATGGTGTATTTTGTTTTTGCTGAACTAATCTCGACGCACTACTGTATACGGGTATGAGTAGAACGTAAGTTAGCTCTGAAGTGTGCTTCTCGGTTTATTTAACCGCCTTTCTTTACGTAAAAAAATGTCTGCCTTTGTTTTATTTCTGCTCATGACGTTTATTTTATAAAACGCTGAGAGGAAAAGAAATGTATTTCCTGAAAGTGAGTGATGGAGCTCCTCGTGTTCGTATTGCTTTCGCCCCTTTTTGCCAGTGAAACTGCATTGCCACTGCGGAATAATATGTATCACCATTATCATTGACTAAACATTAAAAAGAAGGCCAACGACGCGGTGCAGTATTCACTCGGGGCAGTTTGAGAGCCTGCACGGAGAACAGTCTGAGAAAGTGGCAAACTCAAGCTTTGTAGAGACCTACCGTATCTTTTTCGGGGCTCCTTTCCCGATCAAATATGCGCCGTATTTATTACGTGAGCCAAAATCCGCAGAAACTGTGTGGACGAAGAGCAGAAACGCGGATTGTGTCGTTCGAGGGGCACCGGTGTGCAGGCTGGATGGAGGAAGCGAGAAAAACGCGGCGAATACAAAGATAGATCACTCCGCCGTCGCCCCGCTGGTTGAAGGAAGTCAGGCCCAGTCGGCGAGCGCTCCAAGGTCCCCCACGCGGCCACTGTGTTACGCGGAAAAGTGGCGCCGCGACAAGGCACGATAGATGACCGGCGCGCGGGGCAGTTGGGCATTCGATGACTAGAGCTGAATTGATGGCCCTACACGCAATGTCCGCGTCGCCGTCTTCGGAAATCGGCTCCGATGGCTATGGACTCTTTCGATGAACTCGGTGGAAGGTCAAAGGATGATTGCAGACACAAGGGCCTTCTTTAATGTCCAACACGTATTCCCTTATTGCTACGGACCGCACGCAGACTTTATAAAAAAATTAAATTCCTGCGCGTTTACTTTATCCGGATCAATCGGTTAGCCACTTGATATACGGACAGCGTCCGGCATATCACGAAACAAAACAAGAGAAAAAAAAGCGAAAACGTAATTTGCGCATGCAGAGACAAGCGAGCGAAACGCCTTGTTTATTGCCCCTGCGCCGAGAGCTATTTTGGGTTATACCGTGTTTTTTTCCGCCCCATCATTGGATACACGCGCACCGTTCATCCCAGTGATAGGTCGTGTTGCGCGGGAAAGTGAGCTTCGCGGACATGTTTTGCCGAGAGCGTGCGTGGCGGCTTCCCCGCGTCCGTTTGTTCCGGTGGTGCATGGCGTCTCTTACGTCGGTGGTCTCCTGGCGCGGCGTAAATGCGACCTCACGCGCAGCGGGCGCCGAGGGCCACGCGCGCCTACGGAGGGAACCGGTAGAGGTCTCGTCGGGGGACGACCTCGGAAAAAGCGGCGACGGCGTCGTGACGCTCTACAGGTGCGCGCCGGCTGGCGCACGCGCGGGCGGCAGGTGCGGTGTCGGGGCTCTCGGCCAACTCGCCTGCCCCCTTCGGCGCGAGCTCGTGACGCTCGGGGTTTCGAGCCGGTCGTGAGCTGGCCCCTGCATCGGCGGACTGCGCCGAGCGCCAGCTTCACGATCGCTTCATTAGCCCTACGAGACCGCTACGAGACAATGGCGGGGTCCGCCTTGTGGGCTCGTGCACCTGCGAAAAGCGGCTCGACGACCTGGCCGCGTTCTGGAAATTGTGCGCTTACGGTGCGCGTACCGCTTCTGTTGGGCCAATGAGTACGTCGCTCGTGGTGACACGTGACGGTCTTCAAAACGGTGCGGAGAGGTCGTGCGGCGGTGTTAGGCTGACGGGGTGGAGGGGCCCGATCAGCGAGCACGCGTGTGCATGCCTTCCAGCTTGCTATCGTCCTGTGGGGGAAGCAGCGTGTCGCTCAGAAGGCACCTGCGGGAAGCTCGTTGACCTGCTTCGGCTTACGTGTTCAATTATCCCAGTGTGCCGCGAAAGGATGGAGGGCATCGGACCCTCGTTCCGCCTTCCGAGATGGGTTAGGAAAACTGGCATGCTCCGTGCGTGTGCTGCGGAGCATAGTGTCCTAAAATAGTGGAGATCGAGGATTCCAACAACACCCGTAAAGATTTACTTGAATTTATTATATCCTTAAAGGGTGCACTGGGCTTTGCATAAGGGGTGGCAAATGAAATACGACGAGTACAAAACATTAAAACAAAAACACAAAAAAGCTTACATGTTGCTACGATGTTTATAAAAATTTCAAGCGCGGCTCCGAAGTTAGATGATTTCTGAATAGCAACAATGTTATCAGGTAGGGAATTCAATTCAGAAATAGGTAATCGGAAGAGGTAAAAATTTTAGGAAGTTTCATCTTGGTGTGACCAATTTAAGTTTTTGAGAATTCTCAGTGTGTGGGTATATGTGGAATGCAACCGGGCAACGAAAATCTCTCTTCGACGGGTAATAGTAATACAAAGCGTGTAGTGAGGCAAGTCTGGTTATCCCTCTTCTCTCCGCGAGAAGAGAAACAACAAGTTCGTTGTTCAGTTCTGTAATGCTTGTGCGTGTGTAATTTTCGAGAATGAAGCGAGTGACTTTGTTTTGGACAGATTTAATTTTTTTATTAAATAAGACTGATGGAGGTTCCATATTAGAGATGCATATTCTCGCTGAGAGCGGACGAGGGCGATGTAAAGCTGAGAATTTTTTTCCCGAATAGCCATGTGCAGTGTTCGTTTTATGAAGGCAAGACTTTGGCTATGTGATCGATATGTGTTTCCCAAGAGATGTTTGACGTCAAATGAACCCCCAAGATATTTGTATGTACGTACATGTTCAACGGGCTCATTAAAAGAGAGTAGCTAAATGCGATTGTATTCCGCTTATTGTTAATATTTAGGAATTTTGTTTTGAAAATATTTATTTGCCACGAGTTGAGGTTGTTGCAAGATCTGAGGCGCCTTGGTGTGCACGCGCAACGCACGAAACGCCAACGACACCCCTTCCGCTTTTGCTCGCAAAGGTACGCATTCGATCGCTGGTATTGTAGAAATAAGCGTACACCGCGGCGCTCAACGGGAACTTCTACCGCGGCTTATTCGGCATATTTTTCACTAAACGAGTATGCGTCATTTTATTCTTGCAAGAAGATTCTGCCTAATATCTTCTTATCAAGAAGTTAGATGTTCGAGAACCCGCCGTCTGATTTAAAATCACCTGGAGAAAAACTGACGACAGTGACGGCAACATAATTCTTCGGGTCTGAATTTTATCTGCTGCCTTGGCATATTCTGACGACTGGCAACACATTTTTAATTGGAATGTGCCAGTTGAAGCGGATATTAAGGAAACAGTAAATCTTGGGCAATTAATTTGCTCATTATCACTTTACACTCTTTACCTGACGTCCGCCGCGGTGGGTAACATTATCCCAAAGAAACCAGTTTTTTTTATTTCCAGGGTCCTGATCTTTAATAAGGCATTTGAATGCACATAGTCCATACATGTAGTCGAGTCCTTACCGAATACAAATATAACAGGGACATGGAGTGGAGGCCAGGGTCCGAACCCGCGGTCCATCCATCACGACCCTATTCGATCAGTGCCGTACCGCACGTGCCTCCAGATCGCCTCTAATTGGGGACTTGCTTTTTCGGTGCACTCATAATCATAAAAGCCAAAACCTGGGTGGGGTAGTGCTGGAAATGAGTACACCGTGCGTTCACAACCCTGTCCACAATGAACATTTGCAACCTTAAGCAACGGTGGTACCCCTGCGTGAGAAACGCGCTCCCTGGCTCCTGGATGATTGGCATCATAAGGAGAAGCTCGTTTACATCTTCCTGACGTGTACAGAGTACGGAGTGAGGCCTTTATATTGGTCGTACTTCACAAAACTAGAATAACTTACGTGTAGCAGACCCAACTTCGTACTGCTGTTCCACGACGATCATCCAGTTGACAGCCGTTCTGATAGGCGCCAGTACTCACCCCTATAGATTGTAAATGTTGTCATTTGAAGGAAGTACTCAGTTTGTTGTGGCAGCGAGATTAGGAACTCTTTTCTGACTACATCACCACTGTCTAAACATTCACTCTAGACGTTTTGACAGCTAGACAAGGGCGGGGAAAAAAAGCACTCCAAAGCCCATCTTATATAGCGATTATACGAACATCAGTATAAAGCCTAAGCAATTTTTAGCCACAGTGATGATTTTATAGTTTATTGAGGGCAGAGTTCTTGTAATCATGGTTCAATTAATTTGCTAAATCTTTATTAACAAATGCAAAAAGACAAACAAGAAATGGTTGGGAGGAAATCGATTTTGTCAGGTTTTAATCTAAAAATATAAGTGGAAAAATTCCGGAAGCATATTTTGTTTTTTTATAATAGCAATGCTAATATTTAAAGAAAAACTCGATTCCTTGAATTTCGTTTGAATATACCCGAATAGGTGAGATTCAATGAACTTCTCGTCAAGAATACGCCAACGCCGATAAAAACGAATTAAAAAAAAATGGTTAGAGCGGGTGTTTTACTCCCACACTCGTGCCGCTTGTTTCTAACAGTACGTTCGTCCACGGGGTGTTTTCACGCTCCATCAGTTCACCATTGTCTTTCACAAATAACAAAACCTTGAAGGAAGCGTCCAGAGCTCGATCGCTATTCGCACGCGCCCAGCTGCGCACTATAACAAAGCTGCGGAGTATAATTGCGTCGGTGGAAAGTTGAAACCTAGCGTGCCAGCAACGAGTTCTGTCGTTGCTGGGCCTGCCGAATTCACCTATTCAGGAATCATGGTTCCAGGGTTTCTGGTATGAAAACACATGTTCGCATTCCATGGATTCACGAGCGGCCATGGCATGCTTTCAACCGAGACCTCATGAGAGCGCTCGTGCTGTGCACGCGCGATCTCTGCCCAAAAATCTCAAACCGGTGATTTTCTAGAAAGATGGATACCACCTAGAAGAGAAGGCCTGCGCGTGCAGGCATTGTTAGTGGATCCCCGCCCCAGGAAGCGAACACGCTGAAGGTAGAAGCGAGTACGCCGCAAAGCACCAGACGTCTGGCGTCCCTGCGTGAGTGCGCAACAGAACACAAGGCTTGCACCTTTCCCACCCATACGTCATCACTAGGGGATCCAGGCAGCGCCGCCTACCTTGCGCCTCTCAACGAGGACGACGCTTGGCACGCGGTGTTGCCAAGACGGATTCGTCTGCCGCTTTGTGGCGACTGTCGTCGATCTTCAGCATGTATGCCGCTAGGGGCGGGTCGGGGAACCATTAACGATGGTGTCATGTGCAGACCTTTTCATCTGAGTGATATTGGCTAGCGTCGCGCTCCTTGTGAGACGCTGCAAGATAGACTGACGGCGGCGCTGCGTAGAAACACTACTGATGACGTTTGGAGGGGAAAGACGTGGGCCTTGTCCCGGTGTTGGTCTGCCTCACACCGGGAACAGCTCCACCCGCAGCAGCGTACCCGCCGTCCTAACCCCTCTCTCGAGAAAGCCGTCCACTGCCGCCACCTGGACCGGCTGTTCACCGGTGGCAGCGGCCAACGATCGCGAACACATGTCGTTCTCCCTGCGAAAGAGAAACAACAATGGCGGCTCCTCCTCGCCCTCCTCCTTGGGCACGGCTGCTGGAATCGAGGGAAGGAAGCTGGGCCGCACTAGGAGTTCATGCAGCGCCCACCCGGAGCACCTGGCCGCGAGATCTCTTCAAAGGGCCTCTTCTGGTGTTGGGACGACCGCTGCGCCGCTCGCGCGTTCTGAACGCCAAGAACAGGCGTTCACACGCGCCGTTCGCGTGGGGCTTCAGTCATGATGTGCACGCGCCGTCGAAATCTCACCTGCTTGGAGGGCGCAGCGGAGGGAGGGGGGAGGAAAAGGGGGGGGGGTGTTCGTGTCACGTAACCTTTTTTCTGCGAAACGTACGTTTAGACCGAAAACCGCAGTCTGAGTTGTGACATTAAGCAATGCAAAACGTCACGCTTGCAATGCTTAATGTCACAGCTCAGACTGCGTGTTTTGGTCTAAACATATGTTTCGGCATCGTCATTCGCTGAGCTGCCTCCGTAAGTTGCGGTGATTGACTCTCCGAGTGTTGTGCGGGAAAGTAGACGCACAAGCTTTTTTAGAGTGTAGTGGCCCCGAGTGAGCTTGAGTATCACCTTAGATGCGGTATAACCGCAACCCAATAGCCTGCAGTCGTAACAATGCACGACCAACTCGCCATCTTGCCTGTTTGTCACATTAGTGATCACGTGACGTCAAGATGGCTGCGCCCAGAGGTGGGCCAGATCAGATTGGTCCAGATCACGGTAAGCAGGGCCCTCTGGGGTTGCGTTCCAATCTTACTCGAATGGCTCCGACTTACGCCGGTGGGTCATGTCACGTGACAAAACTGATAGAGTAACTGGAGGCGGGTAGGTTTTCGAACGCCAAGGTACAAAATACTTGCCCTAGAGTGAGATCAAATAAATTTTGGAACGCGTCCGTGCTTACCGTAATCTGGCCAATCTGATCTGGCGCGCCTATGCGCGCAGCCATCCTAAAGTCACGTGATCACTAATGTGGCAAACGTTCAAGATGGCGGCAGCCGGGGGGTGCCATTTTTGGCCGCTGGTTTACCGCTCTAAGTTCACTCAAGCTCGTTGAGTGGCCCATGTCCAATCGCTGCTATGACGACAATAGCCGAGTCGTAACAATGTACGAAACTCAGCGCGTGTCCTGTGCCTTGCCAACACCAGCGCGTGGCCATGATCAACATTGTCGGCATATAATTTGGTCCAGATCACGTGGCCGCTTGTTCTGGCTGCGAGTTGAGGCAACACCACCTAGATAAGCAGAAGGCCTCCGCACCGTGATCGTACCTTCATCACAGCGAGATTAACCCACGCTTGAGTTTGGGCACGTGTGCTGCGTCAGTTTTCGGCCGGGGCTCGTGTTTGATCAGCGCGTGGAAGGTCGAACTCGGACCAAAATGCCGAGTTTGCGCGATCCGACTGTGATGACGTTTCATGAAGAGAGAGGAGGTAATGCGGAGGCTTTGATTATTTTAGGGGGTGTTGGCTGAGGGGGTGAACGCTGCTCGTTTTTCTATAATTTTTTCTGTGACTTCGATTGCGTGTGGTGAAAAACGTACGGGTGTTTCACAGGTCATTAACGTCAGGGATCCGTTCCAAGCGGAAAGTGCGCAAAGTACAAAAATTGTTTCATCGCGCCTTTAAAGACCCCAGGCTAGCGGTTGTACTGCACTGACTACATTACTCATCTACAGTGGGGAGAAAACTCGCCCGTTGTGGCAGACTAAATTTTTGGTTGTATAAACACACACACACACACACACAGCCTTTTTTTTTTAGCGAGTTACAGTAATATGCGTAACTCGCCACCCGTTAAATCCAAGTGTGGTTTAAAGGAACCGCTACGTCAGTGGGCACGCATATTGCGAGGAATTGCTTTTCTGCTCGCCATCGATAGTGAAATCATTTATTTCCTTCGACCACTGTTCGGCACTCTATAAGAGAAGAACGCCAAGGGGGCAACGAAAACGCTGCTGCAGCCGTCGTGCTTACGATGACTTTCCGGACGAGATTTACTCGCAAAACTTTCGCGGGAGCCTTTAGAAGAATGGAAGTAGGGATGCAGCTGCCGGCGTGAGCGAACGGCGCCCCAGTCACGCTTCGACATCAACCATCCATTCGGTTGTCTAGACAATCTTGTTAGGTTCTGGGCGTGCAAACAAAAGCGCGCACGCATTCATTAATCCATTCGGACATTCATTCATTTCCAAGAACCGGCTGCCTGGCGCCCATGTTCCTCTACATCCCCGTGGAGGTTGTACTTGAAAGGGTTTGCCGGGTATACACGCTGCCGTACTACGTGCGTTCTCGCAGTCGGCGTTCAAAAGTTGAAGTGGAAAATGTACGGCGCGAGCACGCTAGACCGATCTTTGACGTAGGGTGCACGATTCATTTTCGACTGTTTCTGTTTTTTCACGTTTTTTCGTTTGTTCATTTGTCACGTATGATATTTGGTGCTCTTCGATGGCGTGCGTGCTCTAATTGCAGGGTTATGTTACGGCATAGAGCGACAATCATTCGGAGGTTTCTATACTCCTTTCACTCTTAAAAGTCCCAAACAATTCTTCTACTTTCAATAAATACCGCTTAGAATTATTCGTTGACGTTCCTTACATATAAAACACGCCCTAGAGTTTTTTTTTCTCCTCTCCCCCACTATGACAGTCTCAAAAAGTATTATTGAAGAAAGAGCAGGGTTCACCGCCTCAACTTAATCAGAGCATGCCGCCAGTGTTTATCATATCCACGCGCTGGGGTTGGCAAAAGACAGGGCACACGCTGAGTTCGACAGATTGTTAAGGTTCGGCTATCACCGTCATCCCATCGATTGGGCTCCAGCCACTACCCGAATGCACGTCGAGGCATCGATTATCACGATCCCAAATCGAATGCCGAAGCCGTGCTCCTGTCACCCGCGTGAGCCGCATCTAAGTATTGTTACCGCGGGGATTCCGAAGCACGATAACATAATCCAGAAGACCGCATTGTTGACAACGCCTACAATGCAATCTCCGCAACTTCGTCGTGAAGTTTTTCGAAGGAAAGACTGCGAAAAAACGACCGTTTTTATTCTCGAAAATACGCAGCGTTAAAGAAGCTTCTTAGTAGGACGCGTCGCGTGCGAGTATGGGAGGCATTCAGTGGACTCCAAATTTGAGGGCGATGTTTAGAGCGCATGCTCAGCACGAGCTCAGATTAACGGGCTGCTAAGACCGGCAATCTGTATGGTACGGAATGCACGTTGCAAAAGAACCGTGGAAGCTCGCCGTGAGCAATTGCACAGCAGTCGCGCACACAGCCATAGCCGCGAGTGAATACTCCCTATAGACCAACACGCGGCTCTGACATCACTCGGCTGCGGCGGCGCTGTTATCACCACGACGTGTGCGCAGACGCTTCAGTTCAGGCAGGTTTCTGCGCACGCGCAATGCCCACCCTGTGAACAAAGGCGGAATGGTTTGTAAACAACCTGTCTGTCTACACTTGGCTTCCTGTAGTGTCAGTAGGCTTCTGTAAAGTGATTACCTAATGTCGTTGCACGGACCCTTTAAGCTAAAGGGAACGTGAAACGGAAGCTCGCGATTCTTCTCTTCGGCTAGCGACTACCGCGTCAAGATTGGTCAGGAATAACAAAAACGACTTTGAACTGAAGGGAAAGTTTCAAACAGACCCGGAATGTTTGAACCGAGCTGGTAATTAGAGTGAAATTAAATTTTACACTTGAGCCCAACGGAGACTTTAGCCAGCTAAAAACCACAAAGGCTCAATGCTACGCCCGCCTTTTTTGAACTGTCGGCGGCTACACTCTGAAAAGACCCTGAGCGGACGCTGCACCACAATACACTCGGAACACCCATCGTTCGTTTTTAATGGATCGACTGATCAACCACTAAGAAAAGTGATTCTTCTCTCGCTCCATTCGATATGCAATTGTAGTGGCAGAAAGCGTGAAACAACCTTTTTGTTTGCTCCAGATATCGGCTTGCTTACTGGTGTTGCGATACCCCTCGCCCTTCCCATTTGATTAACCGAACAAAAGAGGATCGGTCTTCCGAGCGTGCAGACATAACCCGGGGCTGAGCGGACGATCGGGGCCCAAGCCCGTTGTTCTTCAACTGTTGGAGGGGGTGCACTCCCGAGCAATCTCGGCGAACGAGCGCCGCAATTAGACGTCATTCGCCGAGTGTAAGCTGGAACGAATCTAAGCGGCTGTCGACGGTCGTGTCTGTCCTATATACGCGCCATCCCACTGAAACAGCTGCGAGTGAGAAAATAGAAACAAAAAAGAAAAGAAGCGAAGCTACAACAACACAGTGGCTGCCACCACGCACGGTGCATGTTTTGCCGGTCGGCTCTAATATATAATGGCCGGCATCCCGGCGCGTATTTAGCGTGCGTAGCGCCGTCTTCCGGTTCAGAAAGCGACTCGACGGCGCAGAACATCTGCCGGATGTTATCGCGGGCCACTCCCGCCAGCGGTCCCGTCGCAGTTGGTTGTCCGCTGCCGACTGCCGCGCCGAGTCTCTCTGCCCCGGCGGATCGCAGAAGCGGCCACTCGATGCGTTGACTTGACCGAGCGCCGCGGTTCTGGAAAGTCGCGTCCCGATGTATTTGTTCTCCCGAAAGCAGCTCTGCAAGTTGCTCCGCGTGCGCTTGCCAACAACAACGGCTTGTTCCTCCGCGCACGAACGCGCCGAAGTCCCGGTGTCTCGCTCGGTTTACTCGGACGCAAACCGGAACATGCGAAAATCGCTGGCCATAATATTTGTGAAGGAATACGATAAACGACGAAATTAAACCGACGGGATCTGCAAATATGATTGTGTACAAAAGCCGTGAGAGATGAATAGCCAGTTCTAGGACGAAATACTTGTGTCGCAAAGTGGCAAACAGCATGTCAGCCACACTTTGAAGCGCAGACGCACGCCTTCTGTCGAGGCAGCCCTTCAATCGAAACACGATCGCAGCAGCCTGAGTACGCTAAGAACGGTGTCTCGGCAGTGTTGCGAACACCGGCAGGTCGCGGCTCGGTGTGGATGACTTATACGAACAAAACATAATTGTCGCCACTTTCCCTTCCGCGCCTGCCTGCATATAGGCATCCGCTCAACAATACCGCAAATATCTGCAGACGACACCAAACGATTCTAGTGCTGCGTATTCAGTGCTATAGTATTCTTGACGACCATTAGCCGAAGTATGACCACGCTCAGATTCGTGTTTTATTAGGTGCTTTTTAGGAAGGACGACGCTCGATTACCCGACATCACAATTAGTTTATGCAAGATTTTGCGTACAAATTTACGACACCGTTACGAAAAACAGTAACAAAAAAAGCGTACCATGAACAATGGCCCGCTGAAGTCGGTGGGAGAGACTTCACCCTTTCCACTTAGCAAACGGTAGTCACCAGACGTGATTAATGATTAACGTGACATGATCACGTGACCAACGTCTTGGGACCTTGGTGGCCATCGATGCCATACTCTCATTGGCTTGCGTAAGAGATCGTGTGATCATAGCGACATACAATGGCGTTCTCGTTTGAAGTCAAGGCAGAAGTCTCGATCCACAAATGTCTTATACGTATGACAGTTTTTTGACGTGCGACCAAAGTAGAGCTTCGCACGGGCCGGGCCAACCCGAAAGCCGGTACCAGGCCCGGTAATACGCATTATTCTCTTGCCCGGGTAACACGACATATTGTTTGAAGGCCAGCGAATCCACCGGTGTTCAAACAATAGGGCGCCCTATTGATTGAAGACCGGTGCCTTCGCTGGGTTTTACAGCGAAGCCACAGGAGTTAAGCCTTTTTCTTTTCTTTACTTTATTCTGAGGTAAGTTCGCTCTTAGCAAATTCGATAGAACAAATGTACAACCTTTGGGCAGCGCTGCACAAACTCGTAGCGCGATAGGTTAAGAAACCGATTTTTGCAGTCGATTTAAATAGCCTTGCCGCTATTTGAGACACCCGATATTTGAGTATACTTCAGTATACTTTGTACTTTATACTTTGGTATAGGCGTCTTCGCCATTTTCTTGTCGCCACTGCTGATCTTTGAGGGTGACGGGGAAACCCTCATCGCCGCCAAGCCCAGACGAAAACGAGTCCGCGAGAGTCAACGAAGAAAGTGCTTCCAGGCGCTACCGCGACACCCGGCGACCGAAATCTAAACGCCCACACACGGAAAAAGAGAAAATCTCCCTCACCGCCGCCACCGCGGTTCCTGTTATCGCGCTCCTTCTTAATGAGCTGAAACAACGACGATGGCAGTCTGTCGCTGGTCACTGCGCGTCTCTGTATGTTTGCTTTCCTTCGTGTACTTTCTTGATTTTTTTCCTCGTTGTTTGCTAGCTTGCTGCTTTGTTCGCGTGTGCATTGATTCGTCGAGCGAGTTTGTTTCGGTTCATTTTCAAATTCACCTCTTGTTGGGGCCAGCTGCGGCGCTCGTATTTGCTTAAAAAAACTGCTCCGATTTTTCCACTCTTTCTTTCTGCGGTCTGTTAAAAAAAAAAAAAAAGTCAAGCGAAAGAACCATTTCTCGCTGAATTTTTTTTAATTCATTCGTGCGCATTGACTCAAGATGTGGACGTGGACTGACTTTTTACTCATAAGGTGCAAACAAAACCAAAAAAAAAGTATTTCGGGATTTTTCTTTTTTTGTCTCTGCGTGTCATTGATGAGAAACTAGGCGCCCGTTTTGGGCTAGTTGAATCATGCAGAACAAATAAGTAACATTACTAACTCTTGCCTATATGGAAACTAATAAGATATATTATTCTTCAATATGGCGCGCAAGAAAGATAGTATAATTTTATTTTTCACGTTGTGCCAACGTTGTGGGAAAAAAAGGAAAAAAAAGCCAGACGTATTGCGAACTTTTTTCGCTTTCAAGGTGCACTTGTCCCACACGCTTTTCTCTGTGCACGGCGTCCGCACGGTACACCCGGCCACGCGGCAGCATCCCCAACACACCCTTCTTTCTTTCGCCGGAATTCAGGCCAGGGGCGCCTAGCAGACAATGAAGCGAAGCACACCAGTAGGCGCGCATGCGCAGTGGGCTGTAGAATGCAGACGTTTAGGTGAACCCAAGTAGGGGGCACGTACACACGGAGAATGCGAAATGCCATGCCTGTATTCCCAGCACTTGATAGGAAACCTAAAAGTGACCCATTACAGGATACTTCAACAAAATTCGAAATATAACTTTCGTGTTCAGAAATAGGCTGAATGTGATACACAACATCCATAAATTACAATCGCACCCTTGTATTTTGATCCTGATGAGCTGTATTTATCGTTATAAACGGCCCACTCTTGCAAGCGCTCGGAGAGCAGCCAGCGGAAAGCACGTCACGTCCGGCGCGATCGTGACGTAGTTTGTCTCGGATTGAGCAAGGCTGTGGCGAGGCCGACATCGTCAGGATTCCCTAGCCGTTCCAGCCACCGAAGCGGTCGAAGCACGCCAGCGATCGGGCCACCGCAACTAACCGCAAAGCTGCTTTTGTGCGAATTTTGGGTGACGGATAAATCTTCTATAATCTTGTAGAGGGAGAATAGCCACGTCTGGGACACACAAAGAGAGTTCCGTTGAGTGGGGATCTCTCCTCCCTCTTCTCTTGTGCTGACCGTAGAGCTGTCGTAATGACCTCAGGTTCAAAGCACGTATAATTCTAGGTGAGACAGTTATCGTCACTACCTGTCAAGGTTCCTAGCCGGGCATTACAAATGAGGCTTTAGCGACATCCTCCAGGTGCTCTTTGCTAATCGTTTAATGTGTTTTGAAATTCCTTTCCGTATTTTTTTCTACAATATATTCATGTGTCCGATGTGATACTGCTCTTTTGAACACGAACAGACCACAAAATAGGCGCCGAAATTTCGTTGTAGTACATCCCTTCGAGGGTTACGCGATATTTTTTCGGTAACCAAGCAGCCACCGAATGACGTATTCTCGACACTTTCTGACCGAGTAACGGGTAACGGAGATTTGTTACTTCGTTATTCTGTTTCGTATAAAGGACGTGTACGACGCCAACCCTTCACGCTGTCTTGTGCTGTTTCTGACGTCACGATTTAAAAGTGACAGAGGGAGGAACGACGACATGCGCCCAGTAAATCAGACAGTAATGACCGCACTTATTAATGTGCACGTCAGCTTCATCTGATTGTTTCTTCAGCGCTTTTCGGAAGCATTAAAACGATCAAAATCAACGAGGTTTGTTCAAGTGACATCTCGGCAGTGCGTTTTACTTTTTTCTACTTCATCAATGTTGTGTATTCACGTCGGCACCAGCAGCTTCAAGTTAAAGTGTAACGCGAAATGTGATGCGTTTCTTGTGAGACCGAGTAGCGAGTTACCTAACAAGATCGAGAATTGGACCAGTGTATAGTAATCTTTAATGACTCGGCAGTGCCACGGCACCGCGGAAAGGCAACAGTCCGTACCATAGAGACCCGCGGTGCCTTGTCTAGTAAGGGTGATTATGCGCTGATATAATATACAAGATGCGTTGATGGCGTTGAAATGGAGCTTGTGGGCGAGTGCGCGGGTTAATGTTGCGGGTGATGAGGGCTATGCGCACTTATTTCCCCACCCACATGGCAGCGCAGAGCCACTACTGGGGTAACCCCTAAACCAGCGCCAACAATACACGGGCTGGCCTCTCCGCAAAACAACAACAAACCGCAACAGAGAAAAGAAGAAAGGATGCATGCCGGTAGTGGAGAAACGGGAGAGGGCAAAATACAACAGTGCCGACGCAAAAAAAATTCCTGTTCCCGCTTCCCCCCCCCCCCCTTTGACGAGGGGGGGGGGGGGGCCGTCAAAAAGAAAAAACGAAGACGAGCGCGTTTGTGTTTTCGGATATTACCACTGCAGGGGGCGTTGTTTGGCGGTACTCGAGAACGCCCCTGCGCGTGCCCTCTTCTTTAAACTTCTTTCCCCTTTACAGCGACCACGTTCTTTCGTGATCTGGCAGACCAGAGCCTCCTTTATACTCACAAAGCCTGCAGAACGCCATGAGACGCGACCGCCGAAAGTGAAAAGGTAGAGTGGCAGACAAGAGTCATGTAACGGGCGCCCCGCTGCGGCGAGACGCCGAAACACACTTGTCCCGAGGCGATCTAATGTCCGCTCGGGCTTCTCGCGTTCCTCGGGCTACCGCTTCTTTTCTCGTTGGGTTCGAAAACCATGTTTTGAGTCCTCGCCGCTGCAAAAGCTGTGCGCTGAAAACCAGACTCCCCGAGAAATGCTCTGTGCTACCAGATCTTCGCGCTCCAAATCTGGACCGGGCACTCTATGGCTTCGTCAATCGAACTGCCAGGCTTTGTGGGTATAGAGGCGGCTATGGGCAGACCTTCTAGGATAAAGGAGGCTATGGTCCTGTCGGTCGGCGGTTACGGTGGCGTCACACTTTTCTGGTCACACTATTGGTCCTTGCCGCAGAACTCGGCGACGCTGCGCATTCGCGAAACGTGTGGCTCGGTCAACTTGCAGCATTCGCTTGCTCCGTCCTGGCACTGGTGGGTTGGAACGGAGAGCGAAGGGCAAGCCTCCGAACAATACTACCCAAAGTACAAGGCCTGTGCATGACGTTATCGCTAGCACCCAAAGGGCAAGGCCTGTGCATGACGTCATCGTTAGTGGATCCCCAAGCAAGCGGCAAACACGCTGAAACTCCACGAGAGACGTCGCAAAGAGGTAAACGCGTTCGCCTCGGCGTCGCCGCGTGCCAGCGTCACGCTGAAAGTGAGACACTGCGAGACGCGCTGGCAGCCGACACTGACATGAGCTCGACAGCGTTGCTTACGATCCACTAGTGATGACCTTTAGAGGAGGAAAGGCGCAGACTTTATATTCTATGAGATAGTTGGTATCGCTCCGAGTCGGGAGAGACTGAAGTGCCGTTATACGGCACAAAAGAAAGCGGCTTCTGCTCCGCCGCAGCACCTTCGCAACACACGAGAGATGGGCCGTTGTTTCCCCCGAGTCACTTAGGCGTCTCACATCCAGTACGTTTGTGCGTGCGTGCGCGTGCGCAGCGAACACATTTGATAATGAGTGCGATTACGTACGTGGGGAGCGACCCCTTGCGCGCTGCTAATTTATTTACGAGGAGTAGGGGTAATCCTCTTCGCCGCGGGCGCGCCGCATCGACAGTGCAGCAGGAACCGGCGCCGCCAGGCGCCGCATGCGCCAGCAGCGCCGCCTGTGAATTGGCGGGAACGAGAGAAAGGCGCCGGGTGGGTGCTGTTAACCCGGCCGCTTTTTGGCCCAGGTTCGGCGATGCTCCCGGGGCAAACTGTTGTTCTTCTGCCGCCCGAGAACAAAAGGTGGTGCGCGTTGCCCACGGACGCCGCAGGTGTATTGTTTCCGGGAGCGGGGTTTGCCAGAGAAACCGTCCACTCGTCGCCCATCGGACAGCGCTGGAACTGGCTCAGAGAATGGCAGCTTAGGGATGTTCTTTGTGCGAGTGGTTGGGTAAAGGCTTTGAGACAGACCCGATGGGAGGGATGCGGCGCTTGCCCCCGCCTAAAAGGAAAGTTGCGCGTGAGCCGTTGTTAATGTCTGTATCGGCTTTGGCTCTGGCTCGCAGTTTTGGTTGTTTGCACATTTGCGAACTGTATACCTTTTGGGGAAGGCTAGTAATGTGGCACGCCCGCACGAATCGTTCTATGGTCTAGTTTTAAAGGGACGGTCAATTTTCACTAATGCAATCGCGCAGGTGATTTTTTTCTGTTTTCAAAGATTGTGTGGTTAGTGATGGGTGTCTAGTTTACGGGTTCGAAGTACTCAAACTTTCTAATTGCCGTTCGAAATATAGAGCGTCCATGCCACCCGATATGCCGTGAGGGAGGGACATAAAATACCCTCGACTCCCTGCAGCCCACATGTTTCCTCCTTCTGAACCATTTCGTCTTCGATGACGTCATCAGGGGGCCATGTGCAGTGGTCTCTACATTTACGGTCACAGAAAACCCTGAGGCGAAAAGAAACGACGAATTGCTTGATCTCTTAACCTAACTCACGTTCATTATTCGAGCAGATAATTATGGCCTGCCATTTTTTTGTACCTTATAGCGCTCTATTTGAATTAGTAAGCACAAGTGAAAGCCCCCTTTTCTTTTTCTTCTACACAATTTTGAGCAGCCGTTATTTAGGCCCCTCATTCGCATTCAGCGAAGGACTACAAGAGGTTTTGGGATCGTAAACTGGATGCACAGTGGGGCGCCCGCGCAGATGGCCTCTTCGAATTCACGTACCTGGTGTTTGTTTTCTGCCCCTGATTCGCTGGAGGCCTTCTCCCAAATTTGTAGGGATTCCGGGCACAGCAGGACGTGCAGCGATGTTTTTAAGAGTGGGACTCCTTGCGGTGATTCACATGCTGTCGTTTGCTGGAACCGCCTCAAAATAAACTCCGCGTGACGAAAATAATAAGAAATTTAAAAGAAAGGACACGGAGCTCAACGAGGTCCCATTAAGTTTTGTCGGACTAAGGTGGCGACAGGAACGCATACTCGCTCACCGTTCTAAGTGAGGCGTGCTCTCTCTTCCTGCTCTTTTACGAGCGTAAAAAGGACACGACGGAGGTCCTGGTGGCGGTTTCTCGCGATACAAGCAAAATAAGCAAACCTTTATACACATTTTCAGGCAAGAAAAGAACAAGAGGCCGGGCAATAAATAAAAAGTAAAATGAAAGGAGCAAGACGAAAAAAATAATAAATGCGTAGATGGCTCCTCCTCGTCCCTATTTCGCCGCGAGCGTAGTGGAGTTGGCTACGCACCCGGTTGCCACGTGGAGGAAGAGGGTTCGAACCCAGCTCGACCCGGGATCTTTCTTTCTTATTCTGTACTCTTCTGGAAGGTTCCAGCCCATACTCGGCGATCATCGAGTGTTCTTGTTCGGAACATTCCTGAACGCACCTTGTATATAAACGCACTGCCAACGCGCAGCCTCGAGGCAGTCGCCCTTCCGTCGCCGACGTAATATGCGCGGTGCTTTCCTCTTAAGTACGTCTCATGAAACGATTCACTTCTCAATTGATCCACCCTTTTAATTCGTGACAAATATCGGCGTCTAGATTTCTGAGGGATTGTAGGGCAAATGAAGCGAACGCCCCAGTATCTCCAGGCGGTCACAAACCGTCAGTACCAATCAGGACTTTTCGAACCTCGCCTATACCCTGAAAGCCCGGATTCGTCCTTCCTTTATCACCCTTTTCTTCTTTGTGCTACTCTTATTCCGGTCCCCGGCCGTTATCATTTCTTCTTTTGATCTCGCTACCTGGTTGTCGCTCTTTCATCCATCCATGCCGATCCCTTTCTTTCTTGTTTTGCTCCCTTCTGCTTTACGTTTTGGTACGCGGCCTTTTCGCTTTTCCTAATCACAAGTTTCTTTGCTTCCAGCTTCCTTCCAAGGTGACATCCCGTTTTTCCTTCCCCATCCTCTGCTTCCCTTTTCCCCTTTCTCTCGTGAAGGCGGGCATCAGCTTTACCCTCACCGTCTCCCCTTTCTTTTGTGCAGCCTGGACAACACAAAGGCGTCCCTCATCTCCTCCTTTCGCGGGAATTTGAGAAAAAAGAAAAGAACATTTCGGGCGGAGATTTTATTGTCACCACTTTTGAGCCCTCGTTATTTTTTTATGTTTTTTTATCGTCATCCGTCGCGACACAAGACGTCCACGTCGCCGCGTCAATGCTCCCTACTTATCTCCCCGTTGCGCTTTCGTCTATCACATTTTTATATTGATTCTAACCTCGATGTTTTTATTCGCCCATGATTTTTTTTTCGTCTCGCTTACATCTGCTACCGCTTACTGAACATCGTGCATTCCCGTCTAGCTGTGATATTTTATTTTTTCTACTTTTTTTGTCGCGTCTCGTTCGTTTTATTTTCCGCATTCTGTCAAGTTTCAATTTCGGATTTGAACCAGAACAAACGGCGAAACGCATCGACACGCGCGCGAGCATATATATATATATATATATATATATATATATATATATATATATGCACAACGCGCATACGCGACATACAAAGACACGGGCCGCACACACATAAACACACACAGACACGTCAATGCAGAAATACGTATACACATACGTAAGCAAGCATACATACGCATTCACGCTGATGCCTTTACGGATCCACAGTCGAAGCGCAAGAAGAGATGCCAGCTTTCGTTCTTTGGACGACGGGCCCTCGGCGTTGACGTGTTCCTCTACGGTCTTGCGCATATCAATATCGCCAGGCGAGGCAACTAATAGCTTCGTGAATGAAGGAGAGCTCCGAGGGAAGGAATCTGCTCGCCCGGCACTCGGTCTCTTGCGATTCAACAGTGCGTTCGTTACGTGAAGAAGAAATGTACCGCCCTCGGGTGGGGTGCTTTCTTTGTTGAGAGTGCGGGTCGAATATTCTTTTACGCGCAACGATCGTTGATTGAATCACTGCGATCTTTAGACGGTTCAAATTGTTTCAATGGAAGTCAAAGCGCAGGCTATTCTACGAGACGGCCAACGAGGAGATGCCAAACAGCCAACGTCACGGTGTTCGTCGCCCTTCCGTGCCTGTATCATGTTTGGCTAAAGCAGTCAACCACAATGAATACCTCGTGACCTGGCGCATAAAGTTGGTGTGTATGTCTTCTTCTGCTCCTCTAGTTGCTCAGTGTGCACTGACGTACGATGAAAAAAAAATTAAAGGAAGATTCATTGGTGGATCTTTAGGGAATGCGCTAGCAAGACCCTTTCGAAACGCCATACACGTCGCCATTTGGGAAACGCGAACTGCTGACCCCTTCACTTTTCTGTTCTGACATTTTCTTGTAGCTTTCTTTCTTGCTTCCTCTATTTTTTGCTGCCTCTTTTTGGCTTCGTTACGGGGTCAGTGTTAGCGTTTCCCAAAGGGGAACGTGCGTAACGTTACCCAAGGGTCATACTAACGCATTCCCTAAGGATCCATCAATGGATCTTCCTTTATAATTTTTCCAGCGAAGCGGGCTCGCCGAGCCGGCTTCGCCCCAGCCTCTGTCGGACACGGACCCACGTCGGCTTGCCGATTCTTGCGCCGCATTTCGGCCAGTTGAGCTAGGCGCTGCTTCCACTCCTCTGTCTCGTTCGCCCGCCTTCGCACGCTTAGCAGCGGCATGCGCTTCCTGACGCTGCTTTCGCTCTTCATCGGTTTCCCGCGCGGGCATTGGCTTCCTCCTCGTGACGTCGCCTCCCGCTCGCCTTTGTCCTTCACTACTCTCCTCCTCTCCACGCGGCGCGCTACCCTTTCTACTGTTTTCTCCGCAAATGGACGGCGCCAGCTTTTCGCTGTCATGTAGGTACTAATGCCAAGACATTATTAAAGTATAGGTGAATTACGAGAGGAAAACAACTATGAAATGACCTAGAACTGCTGTGCTATTACGTAATGCTTCGCCTAAAACATTTTTTTTTGTCAACCCTATTTATTGTTGTGATCCCTCTGTGGATCTCAGTGGCTCGCCCATCACGGGCTCTGCGGGAAGGTTGGAAGGCAGGTAATTTTTAGGGCCGGCAGTCGCCTGATATCTAGACATTATATCCCTAATGGCTCTCACTACTTATCTATATATTTACTCCTATCTAAATCACACCCCTACCTTTTTTTGTCTTAATAAAAGTTATCTGTGTTAGTTCAGACAGCGGAAAGTTTGTCTGCACCAATGGGCGTTTGGTGTCTTCCTTATCGGTGAAAAAACTGACCAGTGCAGTATCACTTCTAGGCCGGTGTCTTTAACGTTTATCACGCAGTAAGGATACACAAGCGCACGCCCGTACCAGTCCAGATCGAAACGGACAGGGGTGAGGATTGACCCCAAATACTTAGGGTTCTGTGGATATTTAGACAGCCTGTAGTTGGTCAGCCATTTCAAAGTTACGACGAGTCACTCGCTGTAGATGAGAAATTTAGCCAGTGCAGTACAACCGCTAGCCTGGGATTTTTAACGTGCATCACGCAGTAGTGATACACGACCGCGCGCCGGTACGATGCTCATCCAGATCGAAACGGGCAGGGGTGGGGATTGAATCCCAGGATCCCTGGGTTCTGCAGCGCGAACTTTCGCTCCACCTGCTCTGAGCTGGGGCCCTAATCTGGACACTTGGCGAGAAAGTTGGGGAAAAATCCGGCGGCCGTGATTGAGCAACGCAGCACTTGACCTTGGCGCCGGCCAATCATAGCCGCCGGATTTCTCGCCGACGTTTCTCGCCAAGTGTCCAGATTAGGGCCCCTGGTGTGCGCTAGCCACTCGGCCACCGGTCCCCCGATTGACCCCAAAGCACCTGGGTTATGCAGCGCGAGCTTACGGTCTACGTGCTCCGAGCTGTGTTGCGCTAACGCACGTGGCGAGCGATCTTCATGAGCATTGGGAAGGTTTGGGCCCTCACGCTTGTGGTCTCTCAAATAGCTTGGGTCGTCCGATTGCGCGTGCTCGGCGAGACACGGCAAGCTGTCTGGGGGACCCAAGCTTTGTGGCCCCATATTCTAAAGCTATCCATTGTACCGGCGTGTGGTAGAGTAATAAATACCCGTTAAAGATTCGCGGTTAGCAGTTGTACCGTACTGGAAAAAAATATACCTATTGGTAAATTACCCAAGCACCAAGAAGCATGCAAGAAACGTAGTTACACGCGCTGCAGGTGCTGGCGTTGGCAGTAGCATTTCCTTTGAAGCAAGAATCTATTACAAGTGGCAGTTCTCACGTGCATCCGCAAACGCCTTTTTGTTACGATTTCTTTAAAATCTTTAATATAGGTAAGGTGAGCGAGCACAGCGAGTGTAACTACGTTCCCTGCATGCTTCGTGATGCTTGGGTAATTTAGCAATAGGTCTATTGCTCATCTACAGCGGCACACAGACTCGCCGTATCTTAAATGCCAATCGACATCGGGGATTTCTAAAAACTCCTCGTCGCATTAGCTTTTTGTTATCACCATTTTAGAGGAAATCTTTAGTTTGGATTGAAGCGACGTTTGGTACTCATATAGCGAATTGTACTAAACAAAATGCGCTTTTTCGGGATAAAGACGTCACCCAGGGGCAAACGAGTAAAACTCAGGCTACAATCAAGTTTGCAGAACCTATCTCCATTACGCCATCAGGGTGCAAAGCCATAAAAGAATAGAGAATAACTCTGAACGTCACGGACACTGGTGGACGATACAAACATTTATGGCAAATTGCTTGGCAATTGTTTTGCATGCGTGAAACATTTTAGCATCAGAAACATTTTAGCGATACACGAAGTTTCACTAATGCAGGGTTGATAAACCTGGCGATCTTCCAGAGCCTTCTATAGTCTCGAGATCGTCTCCCTCAGCGCGCCCAGGCGGTCGAGTTCCTTCTCGCCCACCCCTCTGATCACGTGGCCTTCCCCGTTAACCAATCAGCATCGAGCTTCGCGGCTACGCTTATCAGGCTTGACTTACCAGGCTTCACGAAATGCTGAGCACATAATCCATAGAACGTTTCACGCTAAAAAAGCTATTTTAGCAGTACGCTACCACCTTCTACACTTTGACTATGACACGGCTCCTGGGGCGTGCTGAACAGCATTCTTCGAACACAGTCACAGCGCGAGCTCAAAGTTGCAATGCCTCTCCGCAAGACAACGGTTTCCTTAAAGTGTCTAATATATGTTGCTTCTGACGCCAAAAAAACGAACGGTAGACGGCCGTTTGATGGAAAACAGCAAAAACATGCGCAAAACTAAAAAAAGAAAAGAATATTGCCATGGCGAAAAAAATTCCTGGAGAAGGGAAACAAGAGGGGCAAAGGACAAACAATTGCATTATAATCATTGCCATGGCAAGTTTTAAAGTTGTGAAGGATTGCCTAGTTATGTTTGGATAGATTCACTATTACACCCAAGTGTGAAAAGAAATAAATTACAGGCACTAAATAGCCAGTGGCTATCTTTACAGCTCCACGCAAAACGGGTAGAAAAACATGTTTTATTCAATGTTTGAAATTAGTTGTGAGGTTGTAATGCAGTAGACTTGCCCATGCGTGTTTCGTTTGTACAAACGTAATTTTGTTTTTTTTGTAGGGAAGGAAGCAATTGTGTTTACGGATAGTCGAACATATAACAAGCTCTCACAAAAAATCGCTGCAAAAATAATTGATTTTTTTTTCGAGTTTTCTGTTCGTTTGTTAACATCAGCTTTTGTTCATTACCAATTATTGTTCTGTGAGAAGGTGCAAGCGCAGCTGTCTCGACTGAACAGTAATTTGTCAGATCTTCCTTTCAAAGGTGTAGCGTACGGAGCGTAACCCGATGGCTTGATCAAGTTCTACGAGTTACACTGAAAGTTTCACGCGCAAACTGCTTGGGACTTTGGAACCCCGTAACTGACTGTCAGAAATACACCGCCACCAAACTTTCGAGAAGACTAAACGGCGTCGCGTTGAAGAACTCGCTATATGCATGTATCGTTGAGCATGTTGCAACAATAAGAGGTCGTAGCAGGTTGATTCGGGTTAGATAAGAACGCAGAATCGTGCACCGGCGCCGTAACGCGCTTCTGTTGGATTATCGGGTGTTTCCGTCAAACGGTAATATCTTGTGATCATTGTTTCGGGATACTGGGACAATCGGGAGGCGACCCAGTTCATCGACCTAGCTGACTGCAGTTTAAATTTGTGTATAGCTTGCACTTGTAGAGTTCATCTTCTGAATGATCCGCTGTGTTGTGATACTTTATTAACGCAAAATAATTAGTTTGTTTTTCTGCATAAAAATAACATATTATTTTATAGTCGAAATGTTTTTCACTTCATCGATTTTTTAATTCTGGGAAATATAACACGTTTACCTCTTGGGAGCGCTGCCTCAACTATCGCCGAAACCGACAGGAAAGTCGTTGACTAGGTTAAAGGTTGAAGCTCCACCCACCGGTCACAAATTATAGTGGTTATTTTTATCGGGCTGCTTTTCTGTCTGATAAAAGGTCACACATTTCTTTTTAACAGCCAATATCTGAAAGTCGAATCGGACGGAATATGGCAAACGATTCTTGAATAGAAGTTCATATTTCTTAAAGAGTGATATTACGACATTAAACTTTCAAATATATTTGTTATCACAACTTCAGGTCGTCCAAATGATTTTTTTAATTACCTTATTTGGTCCAGCCATAGGTAGTTAATATGCTGGACATGCTGGAAACAAATCGGTAAAATTGAAAAGAGGTATTTGAACCAGCCCACAAGATTAATAAAGAAACTGACAAATTTAGATTCTAGTTCACATTAACTGAAGAGCGTGTCTTAAAATATTAGTGCGTCCGTAGTCTGAACATGGTACCAGCAGGGAGATACACTACCAGGAGGTCCTGCGTGTAAAACGGTCGTCCTTCAGTCAGTTTACCCAAAGTGAGGAGAAAGGGCATCGCGACCCAAAAGACTCAGTGGCGGGGAGGCGTCAACCCTTCTTGCCACTCAAGCCGCGTGACTATTGGAGTTGAAGCACGACATCGATCACGATTCTCATCGGTTTTACTGAATAAAAACAAGTCCAATACTTAGTGTCCTCAGTGTGTTGCGGAACAGTATGCCCACTCATGGACTTTGATGGCTCATCGCTCTTTCAACACGCCCACACTTCCTACGTCTCTCTCTCTTCCTCCTCCTTGCTAACAAAAGTACTCTAAAGAGTGCCAGTTTCATAAGTACCATGCTTACCGATTGCTTTGAATTTTTTGTCCTATGCATCCTATGCGCAGAGCAAGTCGTCTGCTTCTTGTGAAGGAGTTGCGGTGATGTGAGAATGACAATGAACTCTGATTGGCTTCGATTGAAGGATAGTGAGTAGACCTCAAAGCAAGCTGCCTTGAGGGCTACCCACTATCCTTCTCATTGGAACCAATAATCGAAGCTCGGCCTCCTGACGTCACCACAACCCCTGCAAAAGAAGCAGACGAACTTGCGGTCCGCATTGTTTTCAAGTATACTCATCGGAGGTATCGAAAAGATCTACTGAAACTCCTTAAGAGCCACAGACTTCCCGTTATTTCCATAATTCTTTCTTAATCACGCTGGTCTGTCTCCGAAAACGCCGACCGGTTTTTAGACTGAGCTTTGAGATTATTTCCTCGCCGTCTCGTATATGCGGCGGCGGTACGTAAAATATCAAAAAGTTTCGTCAAAAAGGAAAGGGGCGGGGGAACGTAATTAAGGTCCACTCCCGAGGCTCCCTTTCGGGATCCATGTACCGCGGAGCAGCCGAACCGCGTATCCCTGCAAGCAGCGCGAAACGAGTCAAAGGGGACAGAACAATGGCGGCGGAAGGGGGAAGGGGGAGGTTGTTATACCTTCCCGCTGTCTTTTGTGAGGGTTTTGCCTGATGGGGCCAAGCCTTTTTTTTATTTTTCGCTCAAGTGCTATAACGATCTCGCGACTGACGGGCCACATGGAGCTCACCGTTCCGCTCTCCCTTTAGCGCCACAAAGGAAAAAAAAAGTCATCGCTGAGTTTCCTTTGGAACACGAAAACGCACTTAGAAGCGAGCCCAAAACCTTTCGCCACTGAGGTACCCCGAATACTTAAATGACCTAAAAAGAAGCGTATTGCAAAGAACAAAGAAAGAGGCGATTTTCTTTATTATACAATCTACGTCGTGCCTCGGCGAAGCTAAAGACGTGGCCAAGAGGGAGGCAAAGGGAACCGAACAGCTGCGGCCCCAGGTTTAGAGAGAAACAATTGCGAACTGATTCACTTCCCCGAGTAAAGATTTCTTTTTATCGACGGTTCAGAGAACTCCCCCTTTTTTCCGAGGTGAGTCTCCCGTAAATGGTCGGGTGACTGATTTTCTTGGGAAGCGTTTCGTCAACTGTGAATTTTATCTCAGCCGAAAGGTTTCGAAACTCAAGCTGCAGACGCGTGCATCGTGAGTTAAAGTCTCAAGCCGGCTTCGATTTGGTAAGGAGTGGGACCGGCGAGCATGCGTGTAAGCGGACGCAATAGGCGGACGCAAAGAGCGCCTGTTTCGAAATGCAATTCGAATAATTCCGCGTGCTGCCATCTTTGTGCACTGGGCTGAGATGAGCATGCGCAGAAGCTTTCGTTCGCGCAATACCAGACGCTTCGTGCGCTTGGACGATACACGATGGTGAATAGGATTGTTTTCATCTTTCGCTAAAATCATCATTTATTGCGATAAACTCGTTCATCGCCAGCCTCTCCTATGGCTTTCTCGTTGCTTTTGTGTTCAGCGAGCGACCTGGAATCTACCTCGCGATCCAATGTGCAGACAGCGAAACCGGTATGGGCACCCTGCGTCCGCTGGGAGCCGCTACCGATCGCCCAGCGCACAGCGCCGCGCGCGGCCGCGTTTAAGTCAGCGTAGGAGAGCGGTAGAGCTCCGCCGCCGCTCCCCGCTGCTCCCGCGCTTCCGCCAATGTGGCGGCCCAAACAGGAATGCCGACTTTGCAACACTCACCTGTGTACCACTGCAGACGTGGTGCGACTGCCGAGGTCGCTCCCCGATGAGAACGCGCGACACCACCGCGAGAGGCTCGCGTATCGGGCACTGAGTTAGATCTGCAGGGTGGCCAAAGGACCAATGTGTGGGTGTGGCTTTTGTTCCATTTTTCTTTAAATATTTTCACCATCAATTCAACTTCGAACAAAAACCAGACATGCATCTTCGTTCTGAGAAACGGCGTTGTTGTGCCCAATGTAGGTATGTCTGTCTGGAATTTGAAATCTGCTAGGCGTGCCAAAAGCGATGGTATTTGTGCAGCAAACTGCAGATATGCGATTGTTCTGAAGCTGGTATATTTATCTATCATTAGAAAAGTCCGTGATGGTTACTAATGCATTGAGTTGAGTTATTTGGTTCTGTGAGTTGGACGGTAAGTTTATGATCCCCGTAAAACATATTTTTTGCTATATTTGCTCGTAATAAAGTCGTCGGTTGCATATCCGAAGAAAACGGCGGCATACCCCTTAAGCAGGTAGGTCTGCCATAGCTGATTCTTTAACCGCCACAAAACGAGCACATTTTACATTTGACGATGGGACGTGGTAACCCCAAGAAAAAACGAATAGTTATCTGCAACACATACGCAAAGCGGAACTCCAATGACTTTGAAACGTCATGCCAAATAGGAATGGAGTTGACCATTTTTTTTCTTCATCCAGCGCTATGAGGAACACAAGCATTGCACCCGACGAGGCTCCCCCACCTTGTACTTGCAATATAACCAAAGACGCTCAGGGGGAAATTTCTTCTTCGAACACATCATTGCGTTTCTACCACGGTAGAGAGTGATCTATCACAAAACTCGAGATTCACTTTAGGGTCTCCCTTAAGCGCCCAGCTATACGCCCCGTTTGTTTCTATTCATCAACTCGGAAAAAAGAGAGACTCTAGAGGGAAGCAAGCTCTCCGTGAGGACTTTAGTACCCCACGACACATTCCTATACCCTCATCATGGACCCCTCTGCCATATAAACAACTCGCACAAACCTCCCAATCTTCCAACACACACACACAAGAGAAAAGCATTTGAAGCAGCAAAGTGTTAGGCTGTTCGTGCATCAGACAAAAGACACGGCGTTTACTGCAGACTTGATGACAAAGTTATATCTGTGCACACGCCTCAAACACTGTAGAACACGACAGACAGCTTTTGTAGCGCTAAAATTACAAACAACCTAAAAAAAAAAGCTTCATAAGCGATTACACAGTGCAAATGAAACTTACCGCCACCGCCGCATTCCGTACAGAGAGAGAGAAATTATCTTCATGTGCGCATCGGAAACGTGCAAACACCTAATGCCCCATCAAGAAAGAAAAAAGGAGAACAATATAGCGCCATTTTGTCGAAAGCCCGGAGAAGAGCTACTACCGTCCATGGCGTCGTTGTCCAGAAACGCTCAACTATAGCCGTCGCCTCCGCGTTTTCACAAGTCAGGGATATATAGATATATATATACCAAGGCGGTAAGTGAAAAATGACACCGAAGAACGCTATATATATATCTGGTATCTGTAGAGAGTACGAAATATATATACATGTATGTGAACAACACACAAACAGCGGCCGAGCTACTGCAATCGCACCGGTCTGCACAACAGCGGGGACGAAAGTAGCAGAAGCGTACACCGTCTCCTCTTTGTTGAATGAAAAAAATGAAGCAAAAAATTAGGCGAAAAAAAAAACTCCCAAAAGATAACGGCAGTTTGAAAATTTGAGAGGACTCATAAGATAAATCACGCTGCATTTCGCGGCCACCTCTCGTCGTGGGCTGTTCTTCGGTCTTCGTTCTTTTCACTTTTTTTTTTGAGCCACGAAGAAGTAGAGGGTGCTTTGTAAAGTGGGGTTTCGTACAGCTGTGGCTACACTAAGGGACAAGACTTTGCGGCGTTCGCGAAGTGAAGTACGCGCGTGCACAGTTTTCATCGGCTCTCAAGGTGCGCGAATGCACGGGTAGCCGTAGCTTAGGCATAATAGCTTAAAGGCCGACGTGCAACCTCGGTTTTCTGCAGGGAAGACAATCCTCTTACGCCCCCTCACCTAAGCTGCGAGTGGGGCAAGCTAAAAAGTGGATAGGATAATGGAAAGGAGGAGGCGGGCAAAAGTGGAAAGCGCGAACTATACGCCGGTTTTAAGTAATTTGAGGGCCGAGTGTGCCATGGCACCTTTTAGCACGTGGAAAGAACCGTCGCCCCGCAGAATCCTGAGATTACTCCATGGCCGGTTCGCTGATCGCTTCGGGTATATAATATTATGCAGAAGATATTTTTAGGTCATGTGACTGACCCTGGCGAGAGAAAGTACCTATAGTCGGTGACAGGTCAAGAACGAAGTGGAAGCTCCTCCCACTTCTTTCCACTTTAGTAGAGCAAATGGTGGAGAGGAGATCGCCTCCTCTCCCGCATTCGCTCTACGAAAGTGAAAAGAGGTGGGAGGGTCTTCCACTTCGTTCTTACTTGTCACCGACTATAGCGTCCTAGCCGACTCCACTCAGCACACGTAAGATTTGCCTGTCGTTTTCTATAACTCTCGGCTAACACGACCTTTCCAGAAATCATTTTATATGCCACTCGTTAAGTATACGAAAATGATTAATTTCACCGTACATTTTGAGCCTGTTCACCCCTTTTCTTTGCGGGCCCACTGGACCCGAATAATCGAAGCGAGGTAGGAATTACGCGAGCGGTTTGCCTGCAACGCTCGGTGTGTTTAGTTTATTTCCCATACGAAACTTGTCACGTGACCTCAAATTTTTTTTGTTGATGAGTTAACCACTAAGAGAGATACCCGTATAACCTGCCACCCCCCCCCCTCGGTAGATTCAAACACCTTCCTGTTTCAAGCTGTATGAGCATCGTACCGGTGGGCGGTCGTGTAATCACTTAATAGAGGTTCACGATTAAGGTCTTAGCAGTCGTACTGAGCTGGTCAATTTTATCGCCATACTTAAATGGTCGACTGACATTTCGTCGCCTAAACACGCAAATTTTTCTTCGTTTATGCGTGGTTTTCTGCGGGTGACATAGCAATTCTTTCCTTCCCATGGGGGAGCACGAGACATCAACACTACGTACACTGAACACAGAGAAGGCTAGCGAAAGGAGCTTTAGAAGCTGCTTCAAGCGGACGTGCTAACAGGATGAATCAGACCAGTTAGAGCTCTCCACGAATTTCATGTAGCAAGAGCTTCCCCGATTACTACATATAAAACGCGGCTGCGCGCGCAAAGATAACCTGGCCTACGTTCGTTGAGCTTAACAAATGGGAAGTAGCTGAACGCTAGAACCCAAACCTCCACTTCGCTTTGGGGCTTTGCGCTGATTTCTGTAACATATATGAGCGAATGCCCATTTACGAGCATGCGGAGAAGTTGGTGTGGTCACTGTCGCCTTGTATGGGTATCGTGTTTGCGCTCTTAACCTCCCTCCCTTGGGTTAGTACGCGCTGTGCCCTAGTGGCACATAACCGCATCAATTGGTCGTTCACGGTCCAACGCATCGTACGAGGCGGACGTTCGCTGTAGCGACACTGCCGTTGCCGCGGATAGAGAGAACTCTGGGTGTCCGCGTTAAGCGGAGGCTACGCCTCTTAATGTGGACAGGGGAGGGAAACGAGCTTCGGCCGCAACTCAAAGTGCGCTTAGGACCGGATAAAAAATGGTCATCGATTTCTCTTCCATCCCACGTTCCATTTTCCCTCGTTCTCGCCCTTAATATCCGGCTCAATGTTGGAGCGAGCGGGACATCTGCCAGCGTTGAACAGTCTCCGCTTACCTGAACGCACGTTCGACTCCCATTTTCTCTCTTGGCTTTTTTTTTTTTTTGGGGGGGGGGGTGGGGAGGGGGAATTTTTCTTTTCTCCTTTTCCATTCCCCAACGGTTTTATTTACTGTCCCTTCTATTCTTTTTGTATTCCTTCCTATTCCGATCGTCCTTTATCTCCCTCTCATTTTTGTCGTTTCTTTCTTTTTTTCTCGCTTTTGGGGAATCGAGGTTGTTGTTGTTGTGCATGATGGAGGGACACAGATTCCCTAGCCACTCGAGTGATCGAGCGAAAATGGACGCTTTTGCCCGGTTGGATAACGACGTTCGTTCGACTCGACCGTTTCCTTCCATATCTTTTGATGCGCTCCTGCGGTGGTTAGAAGCTTTTTCTTTTTTGTTTCCCCGCTCCCACCATTCCCTTATACCGGAATATCGCGATGGCAACTTTGCATTAGAGTGTTCCAAAATGGGAAAAGTGCTACGTAGGCCGCCGTCGGTTTCGCTGAGTTTTTTCGGGGATCCGCTAAATACAGAACGACCTTCACCCAACTTTCAGCGTCTGCTTGCGCTAGGAAGAATTGGCTGTATTATATTGCAGAAAATCAACTCAGTGCGGCGCACCACCGGATCTGCATTTTCTACGCTCAGCAAACCCGCGCGCTAACTTTTCATTTAAAAAAAAAACTGTGCTTTTTGTGATTGATTATTGGAAGAAGAAAACGTTCGAAAGCGACAAAAAACTTTTTTTTCATCAGGTGCCCGTGCAAAAGTAACGCCCTAATGGTGATGTGGGTACTTTATAAATAAATGGTGAAAGAAATACGTAGATATAGCCTTAAAAGGCTTCGAACGTCGCACAAGTTGGAGGGAATTATATTAACGGTTGACGTCTAGCGGAGCAGGGCGGTCCGATAAGAGCCTTGGCGATAACCGGACAGAATGAACGCAAGACCAAGCAATGCTTGTGAACAGACACAAAGCATCCATTCATGGTTAATCTTTTCGTCTTTTAATAAACTACTTTCTTCACAGCTTATTGCGTCTCTAAAGCGTATACGTTTTGTCCGCATTTACTTTTTCTTGTTACATGGCTGGCTGGAAAGATGGTAAAGGAGACAAACCAAAGAGTCGCTATAGTAAACGATGGAAAATGATTTATAAATGACCACAGTACGCGTAGCGAACTTGTTTTTCTTTTCTTGAATATTGGGTGCCGTTATCTTAACTTTCCGCTCAAGGTAAGACGAACAAAAGAACTATGTTTTTGTTTTGCAGCGGGTAATCACAAAATGGAAAACGATAAAGCGAATAACGGGTTTCCGGGCTTATCTAGGTTTTTGTTTGGGGTTGGTTGGTGGCCTATTTTAGGGTTGTGTTACCCGCTACTCTATCAAAAACGTGAAGCTTTTAAAGTTAGAAAAACCGTTGGCCGATTAAACATTGTACAAACCTGTCGTCGGTTCTCGGCCTCCCTGAAATCGAAACTAAGGTAGATTATGGTGTGACTGTTTACGATGCATATTGCGTTGTTCATACTGACCGAGAGCAGCTGATGTGTAGATGACATCGAGACGAGCTATAAAGCGTCCACACCTGACGGAACAGACCCAAGAGTACTGGTGGCGACGCCGCCTAAATATACAAAGGAATGAAAGCTGCAGAGTGCGTACCGTTCAGATGTCAATGCAAAGGAGAGTAGCGGTCATGGGTGTAATTCTGTTGCCACCTGACGTCAATCTGCCATTTTGTTAGATGTCACCGCGAAGAAACATAAGCCCCTGTGCACAAAGTTTTGGAGGTGTCAAGCGATGCCTTGAAAAGGTTGCCTTCGGCACGTGCCACACAGAACATAATAACAAGATAGTTATTGAGGTACATTAATTAAAAAGTCATTTACTCCTTAAGAGAAAAATTTGAAGCGAATGGCAGAGGGGAACCTTTTAGGTTCGTGCCATATCATGGCAGTGGTCATTCTCCGAAATGCATTTCACCGTCACGAAATGTGTAAAAATAAAATAAAGACAGTGACGCGGAGAATGGTGGCTGCCCTGGAATCACGCGAACATCGGAGATTCTCATCTGCGTTTTGCAATAGTTTCTATACTTTATTTTGTTTCACTGCGGAGAATATTTTTGTTCATCTGTCACGCTATCGTGGAGACCGCACAAGTGAAAGCTTGCTGCTACTATAAAAAGGTGATCGGACGCACACGGTCAAATTGCTAGAATGTTATGCCAATAGACCATTTGCTGTCTTACCCAAGCATCAAAGGAGAATGCAGGGATTGGTGTTCCACGCGCCACACGCGCACGCCTTTCCTGTATAAAATATTCGAAGTAAATAACCAAAGAAAGCATTGACGAACGCGCGTGCAAGATGCCATTTTGTTTTAGGTATTTGCTTTAGAAAATTTACTACTGCTGAGGCCAGCACGTGCGGCGCGTGGAACACCAATCCCTGCATTCTCGCCCAGGCCTGCTTTTGGGTAAGGCAGCTGGTGGTCTGTTGTGTTCTCTGCTGCCAGAGGACGTTTGCTCAACATTCGATCGATGGCGCTTGCTTCCAGCTGAGGGAAGAGACCAATTTCACCAGCCAGTTTCATTACTCCCGTTGCTGTTTTCATGCTTCCTGTGAACTATTGGCGGCGAGATGTTTTTGGTGGCGCCCTCCTATGGTTACCTTTCGTGACGTCATTACCTTGCGAACGGCAAGTTTGAAGGTGTTTGCAAGAGCATGGTGGAAGCTTGAAGTCACTAACGCACTCTCAAACCAACACTGCCAACACCGTCAAAATTGAAGTTCTTTCGTTCCCCTTGTTTCCGTCGATGGGAAATCCTTTGCTGACGTCATAGTCAGCACCCGGCTGGCAGACCGATCGCAGCGACGCTTTCGGCCGCTGCCGTCGTCGCCGATAGTCTTTCTGCTCGCGCAGACCTTCCGCAAGTCCCATTGCACAGAGTACGGAATGCGCTGCTGCATCGCTGCGCCTGCCCTGGGGACTGCGGTTGTGGCGGTGTTAGTCATGCCGTGCAACGCTCAGTGAGATGGCTCAAGTTTTGAGCAGCGCACCGAGCGAGCAAAATACAATATTTGGCTCGCGTTTCGAGACATCCGTCATTGCGCTTCCCCACTACAATTTTTTAAACTCCATTCCATTCTAAACGCCGGCGTAGCAGAGGCTACAAGAGCGAGCTGCGAGCTTTCAGTGCCCCTGACAAGCACGCGCGCTCGTGCAGTGCGAGCATCGTTCAGGACGACGTGCTTTTGCGAGTAGCTTCGGCTTCGCTATCACTTAAAGTAAAACATATGTGCTCGCAGAACTTACGAAAGAAAGCAAAGATGAAAGGAATGTTTAATGGGTAATGGGACGCTGCAACCACGAGCTGCATAATACTTTTTTTATTTTTTTAGCCGTTTTGTTACCGCGCATCTACAGATGCTGACAGATTCTTGTATTCGAACGTGGCACGTCCAAAATCGAATGTTACAGCGTCACCCGGATGGTGCAGCCAGCATAACATGGTCGCGTCTTGCGTAAGTCTTCCGGACGAGCTCACGCCCCCTGCCCCAGAGCAACGGGTCTATTGTAATGTCACTGGATCCAGAGCCGTATATACAGAGAGTTTGGCCATTCATTGGGAAGTATAGGACGCAAATGAGGAGACGCCATTGGCCGAAAGCGTGCTGGGCGTGTTCAATGGCGTCTTCACAAATTCGAATGTGGCCAACCAGAAGCCGGAAAAACACCCTGGCGGTGGTCGCGAGAAACAAACTTAACAAGTGCGTCGGATTAACTCTCGGCCATTGAAAATATGGTGCACGTGATGTTTCAATTACGGTATCCAAAATCATGACGGAAGGGTGCGACTAGTGGAACGATCGACATAATCCGCACGCCAGGCGCCGAGTGCCGGGAATCTGCCGTCCGAGCTGTCACACTCTGTCCGAGCAAAACAGAGTTGAGCGGACCATTCATTTCTTACATCTTTCTGCATGACCATAATCGAAACATCACCTGCACCCTATTTTCAACCTTGATGGGTTACTACATTTAACTCTTACGCGCTTATTAAAACCACATACCCATGATTAAAACTGTTTCTCGCTACCACCTCTAGGGCATTCATTTCAGCTTCGGGTTGGACAAGAGAGGGTGTCAAGCCCTCCTTCTGCGTCTGGTACACGTCCTGGTTCTGCCCGAAACTCCCATTGACCAAACTCTCCCTATACACGGCTCTGACTGGATCAGAAGAAAGTAGAGCCAATGCCCCCGAATGGTCGCCTTTTCGATCTGTGGAATGAACAGTTTCTCTTTGATCTCCTGTTTTGGCGAGCAAATTCAAATTGGCGGTGAAAGTTTGCTTTATAAAGGTATGGATTAGATACATAAATTTTTGTTATCAACCTGGATACCGCGGCGAAACAAGTCCATAGATTCGCACCGCCCCCGCGTGCAGCGTCGGTGCTTGGCGGCATTTAAAAATAAATTTCCTCCTTGAAATACGCAAGAATTATATCATTGTAAGAGATCTGCTTTAATAATTGTGTATGTTTAGACAGCCCGTAGTTTGTCAGCCTCAATGGGCGTCTGCTGTCTTAGCTGTAGATGAGAAATTTCGCCAGTACAGTACCGCCGCTAACCTGGGGTCTTTAACGTGCACCACGCAGTAGTGATACACGACCGCACGCCGATACGATGATTATCCAGATTTGCGGCGATAAGCGTAATTGATATGCTGATTGCATATAGAGTACCAAAAACTAATATATTGTCGAGAAACGCATTTAGCGCATTGATGGTGCATAGTGATATTGGTGCTGCTCGTTCACAACGACCCTTTCGAAGCTTTGAAAATTTTAAAGGACCGAAATGACGATTGCTAGAGCAAAATACACAGATCATTAGATCGCCTTGCAGCGTTTTGGCCGTCTGCATGTTGGTTTGTGTTTTTTTCCGGCTAGCAGACGGGGAAGGCACTGGTACTACTTTCTTAGGATCCAGTGACTTCAGTCTCTTTTAGAGTCACTGAACGAGTGGTGAAGATTTGCGATGCAAATATCTTTTTATTCTCTTGATATTTTTTTAAACATAAACTAACGACAACACACGCTTAGAAGCTTCCAAACATAACGCAGTAGCTTCGTTGTTTCAGTTGAAAAGAAGAGAAACATGTTAAATACAAAAACGTTTAATTATTTATTGATACTCTCAGCCCAATGTTGGTCTTTTGTAGCAGTGGTAATATATAGAATACAGAAAAAAACACTCATTCACACGAAATGTACAACAAGGAAAAAGCAATTGTGCGAGGCTGTCAGAAACCCCGTGACCAAAATTGAGAAAGAAATACTAATTAATAACCTAAACTCAGTCCTAGAGGCTTCTGCTAGAGCTTCGCGTGAATGTGCATTAGTAGGCCAAGAAGAACGATATAATACCCAAAATAATAAAAAAGTAAATACCAGAAGCGATAGACCCGTAAGCTAAAGCGAGAGCAAATTGGGCGCCTTTCTTGGTGAAGTAAGGGTGGAAAGAAAATGGTGACGGGGGTTACATGCCGTGTGTCTGCCACGGAGGGGATTTTGGAGCAATCCCTTCTACCCTCTTCACGAAGGAGCCGAAACAAAAGACCAAAAAAGTAATAAAAAAATAAACCGGGGAAATTCTTCGATAACAATGCTACGTGTGCCCCCGAAGAAGCAAGTATCCCACCCTCTAAATACATTCACTAAGACAAACAAAATGAAGCAAACCAAAAGAAGACGTGCCGCGTAGCGCGGTACCGAGAGGCGCAGTGGAGGTGCGCCAAAAAAACGAAGGAGATTGGGGAAGAAGAAGAAGAAAAAAAGGGTTGTCTAAATAATGGGGAGCATAAAGAAAAAAAAAAGGAAAGAAACGAAAGGTGAACGCTAGAGCAATCACGATAATGCTGTTCCGATCGGTATGGGATAGAAAGAGGAGAGAGTGGGGAGAGAGGTAGACGGAGAAAGGGGGCCAACGTTCGTCGACACAAACGCGCACGAAGACACCGCGCGCCAAAAGACAAGGCAGTCCCCCGTAATTGGATTACGCTTCTATTATACCCTCGCCCACGCGGGGGTCCCCTTCCCCGCTCCCCTTCCTCTCTCCCGGCGTTTCCCTTTTTCTCCTCTTCCCATCCCCTCCACCGTCCATCTTTATCTCCGCCGAGGTTCCCCCGCTCTGCGTTCGCTGCTGCTTCTCGGGTCCACGGCGCATTTTACGACCGCGGTTGCGACCGCGGGGACCGACTCCGACACCCCGGCAGCGGAAGTTGCATTCCTTCGGTGCCAAGGGGGCGGGAGCTCTGCGCTGTCGAAAACACAGAAAGAAAAAAAAAAAAGGGGGAGAAAGAAGGAACAAAATAACGAGTACGTTTTCCCCTGAGAAGCAGTCTTTCTTTTGCATCTCCAAGTATTGCAAAAGAGCCCACCTCGTGGCCGCTTTCTCATACTGGCAACGAAGCCGGTATAGCACTTGCTCCGACCGAAAGAGAAGTTCCCGCTTAAAGAAAGTGTATATAATCTCCGACCGCTAAACTCGGTGTCAATGCCGATTTTTTCTTCTTCCCACCCTCGGGGTGTCGTCTGCTTGTCTGCGCTAGTGTAGTGCCCACCGCGCTGCGGGGTACCTTCCTAATTCTTCGTTTGATCGTCTTTCGTTATTCCGAGGTCTATTGTCGTGGGAACAAAACAGGCGGGCTGTCGGTGGATAGTTGGGTCTCAAGAGGTTTCCTGCTGCTGGTCACTTTTTACGGCTTCCTTCGAATGACTCTCTTCGGAGCGTTTTATGGTTGTTGCGGAAACAGTGTCTGGTCTGCCGAGACACCTTCGGGCATGTTTGCTTTTAGGATTGCCTCCACAGTTTTAGCGCAGCTGTATGATGGCTAATTAAAACTACGTAAGTTATTTTGACTAGCTTCGACTGCCGCAACAAGGTGCCTTTTCTAGTTCAAACGAGATTCCAGTCTCGACATCTTATCCTAGTTATATTTTTGAAGCAACTTGCGAATTAATTTAAATTTAGTTATGATATTTATGTCACGACATCTGCGGTGCTTTTTGCCGCTGTCTCAAACCCTCACCTTAAGCAGATTGCGGAACCAAGACAAAACTGCACCAAATATCGTCTCCGCGTTTTAAAAGTGAATCTTTGGTCCGGAATCGCGACACAGTTCAACATCGCGGAATACGTAAAAAAATTGATTGGAAAAGATTGTGACTAATTGAAGCAGTACTTATCCGTAGAAAGATAATTGTACCTAATGATTAAATATATTTCAACTTAAGTTACAGTATACTGTAGCTTAATTACTTTCCAAAAGTTACCTCTGCTTTTGAGCTTGTATCTCAAACCCGTTGCAGTTACAGTGACTTGTTTTTGTTTTGGACAATTTTGGACATGGGAGTTTGCGCTGGCACATTGAGGAATGCTGTGAAGGGCGGGTCTTTGAAACAATTCGCTAACAAGTCCGATTGTTCCGAGTTCCAGTCGCTGATGTCACCGATGCACCCTAAAGCCGGGGTGACACTGCTCACACACCATACAAAGACGCGCCGTTCGCCGCAGGCACGATGACAGAATTGTTTGCGGACACGCCTGAAGCATGTTTAATGTATGTTTGCTTCATACACGCGTACCTTTCGAACATGTACGCATACATTCCTCAGATAGTGTTTTCAGAATGTGTTCTTTATGACGTATTTGCAGCCTAACCGCGTCTTAAGAAGTCTTTACATACTGTATTGCTTGCGGAACACCCCGACCCTCTCTACCAACTCGGTTTCTGAGTATAAGACATCGATGATTCTGCACGCCTTGGGTATATCTACGCCAAACCGTAAAAGGCAATGAAGTTTGGAAATGTTCACTCGACGCGGAAAGATATCGTATGAAAAACTTTGATGCTTTAATTTTGTTGAAATTGTGTACTGTTTGGACGGTTTCACCAAACGTATTCGAAACAGATGTTTACTGGCATCCGAGTGAAAAACAAACGAACAAAGAAAAAACAATTGAGATAGACGCCTAAAAGGGAGCCCCCCCCCCCCCCGGGCACCCCCCCCTCCCCTTAAATCAGTTTCACTAAGGTCTGTTCCTCTCCGGTCTCGTGCTCTAACAGCGTTGAAAGTTGGCCAGAACGCCCGTGTCTTGATTACGATCCACGAGTGCTCCATTCTAATTTCTCGATGATGTCATGTTCTCGCCGGCTGCTCTAGATAATATCGCTAGTGATCTACAGTCCCCGACACGATAAAAAAGGCAGGGCGGTGCATCAGCTGTTCCGCACCCATCGCGAGTTTTCGTGTGCACGTCTCGTTAGCTTCGAACGTGCACACGACGCGGTCGCAACACGACGGAAGGCAATCAGCGCGTGCTGCAGGCCGAGCGTCCGACAGAGATGCCGTTCCCATACTCTCAGTGACTATAGGCCTTTTTTGTGTGTGCCATCTTTGTTTTGTTGGATTCACGGCGTGTGTGTACGACCGCGCGGTCACGTCCACTTCTGGGCTTGTGTCTCACGGTGTTTCATTTTTCTCTTTCGCAGGTAAGCCCGACTCGGATACTTTTTCCCCAGAGTTCCTTCCCGCGCCGCTCTTCGGTAAGTGCCTTTTCGAGAAGGTCGCCTATCCCAAGCAAGAAAGGGAGAGAGAAAGGGAGAGAGAGAAAGAGAGAGAAAGAGATGGAGGTACAGACAGACGGAGAGAGGGAGAGCAAGACGCGTATGGGACTGTCGTCACTTCCCGCGGGCACGCCGGCAGAACGCTTCCCCAAATCCCCAGACTGCTTTCCGCGTACAAGCGTGGCGGAGGAAAGACAGAGGGGAAAAGGGGAAGCGGGGCGAGGGGGGGGGGGGATGAAGGTGTCTCACTTCTCGCTAAATTCACCGTTGTCGCGGATAAAAAAGAAAACAAAAAGAAGAAAAAGCACTGGAAACAATGGGCAATATTTTCCCCGGAACTTACTCGACGATGAAACGCAGCAAACAAACATCCTCGTAAAAAAAAAAAAAAGAAGAAAAAGCAAGAGAACAAGTATGGCGACGACGCCACGAAGCTTTCGCAGAAGGGTGGGATAGGCAAGGGACGGTAAAGGTGGAATTAAAGGGAAAAAGAAACCGATGAAACGATAAACGCGGGAAAGGAGCGAGCGCAAGGCGGGGAAGGAGGTTATCGATTGGCTAATGCGAGGCAAGTGGTGTATTACACTACAATCACTCCTCTCTCGAAACCCCCCCTCCCTTCCCCCGCCGTGTTTTGTTTTCGCGGCGCACATATTTCGCGCTTGTGTATTTTACCATCACTCCATCCCCGTTTCGTTTTAATGCCGTTGTCTGTTGACGCTGTTTTTATTGTTGTCGGTGTTGTCGGACTTTTTACGGGAAATTACCGGTGCAGTTCGCTCGAGTTCAGTGAGTGGCAGCAGACTGGCACGTTTTTTTTGTTTTTTTTTTTCCTACCGGAGTTAGAATGGGAACTCCCTAATGCCGTTTTGCTCTGCTGCAAACAAACACAATAAAACAGAAAGTACCAAAATAAACGCTTGCGCCGTTGCTCTAATTCCAGTTGAGTTTCGCTTGACGTAAACGAGTTGTTTGAGCAAATATATGCCGAAGGCGCGTCAGTTATTGTGAGTTTCGTTGGCACGACGCTCTCAGAAGAGAACAAAGTTATCCTAGTGCATACAATCTCTTTCTCAAAACGCGGGCCAAATCAGTCCGGCAAAAGTCACGCATCGCACTGATAAAAGTTAGTCTAAGATAGTTTTTGTATACCAAGTGGCAATCCAAAGAAGCACTTAATTGCACCGCGGTGATTATGTCTTTCAGTGTTCCCGTCCCCGTGAGCGTTGTAATGCTTCCAACGAAAGTTCATGATGTATTTAAGAACGGCAATCAGAAGCCTACTATTATAGTTGAGTATTCTTCAGTATCTTTAATAATCATAAATTGATCCTAGAAAAAAAAATTACATTTTTGACTGACTTAAAGGAACACTGACAGGGTAGATATGATTGCCGAGGCTTTTAATTCAAACATGACCAATAGGAGCCCAACTAACGAGTAGACATTTTGAGGCTCGAAATTCGTTTTCTTTCCGCCCGAAAACAGCCGGGCTAGAATTGGTCGGTCTTAGTCGCGCTCTCTCACTTTTCCATGGTCACGTGGCGTTCAAACTATAGCGTACCAAATATATTCAAAGTCGTGGGTAATTTAAGGCACACATACATTATTAAGAAAATTATATGAACCCACATTTTGTGGTCTCCAAAAAACTGCAAAAACGTATATCGAAAAAAAAATTTGCACAGATCACGGGAAGTACAAGACTACGTCATTCCCAATATGGCGACGTACCGCGGGCTGGACGACGCGATGGCGGCGCACGACGGAACAACATTGCGACGGACTTAGGGCCGCTACTTCGGAACTGTCGTTCGTGGTACAGGCAAATCAATCTTCAAACGTAGAACATCGAACGGAAGGGATATAAGTGCGAAACAATCGTGCGACAAACGGTGCATGCAACTGCGTCGTCGTCGTCGTCTTCACACATCGAAAAAACGGAGGAAAAAAAAAGAAAGAAAAAAAAAGCGCGTCGAGTGTAGTTACATGAATTCCGGTAACTCTCGCCTCTTCTACATTTCTCCCTCCTGCTCGACAGACATCGCTCACATGTCCCGGCCATGAGCTCACGTGCTCACGTCTCGGTTTCGGTTTTGAACAGTTGAGTTTTTTTTTTTTACTTTGTTACAAATATACGGAATTCTGTAGCAAAATATTGATTGGGTAATGTCCTGACACCACATTAAATCGCCTGACAAAAAATTTCGAACGAAGTTTCGAGGGTGTTAGTGTCCCTTTAAGTAAGGAGGAATACCCAGACAAATGAATAGTTATTATTTCAAATAGTGCAGCGACCCCTCTTCGTCGCAATTAAATTTAAGCTAGTCATTTGTTTTCTAGAAAACATAGATTTTAAAAATCGCCCCCAGCCTTCCCCACCTCACGTGGGTGGCCAAACACTTCCATCTTAGAAGCGAATCTAGCTGACGGCGATATCTAAGTGTCGGTGCGGCTGGGAAATACAATCAGCGCAAGGGACTAAGCATGGTATTACGCCCGGTTCTCGTCGCTCCGCAGAGCAACTTGCTTTTCTTTTTTCTCCTATAATTTTAACGTTGCGCCGAATCATTCGCTGAACGCGCTCCGTAGATTGTAGTATCTACGGAGCAGTTTGCTCTGAATTATCTTTAGAGTTGACATCACAGCGACCACGTTTCGCCACGCTCATAAATAGGATATTTGATATATAAACAACAACGACGAAATTTGAACACCGTGAAGGATGTACTGAACAATGCACGTATACACAAATAAATCCTAAGAGCCTACACAATCATCAACGTTCGGACCAGGGCAACCAAATGCGTCTGAGTGAGGAAACATTCCATTACGTCTACTCTCAAAGAATAATATACATACTTAAAATAAATTACTTTTTGTACCATAACAATTCTAATTGAAATGCCCTTCTTATAAAGCGAAATGTCATAATTAGACTAGATTTTTGAGGCAGCTTATTCAACTAACTTCCTCCCATTTACATTGCTGGTACTGGGACCACCAGTCCCTCGCTCTCCCCACTCTCCCCTCTCCCTCTCTCTCTCTCTCTCTCTCTCAGTCTTCCGCTGGCGGGTGTCTGCCCCCGTGCGTGCATAGTTGAACGTGCCACTGGCAAAGACTTACCGTCTACCGCCGTTGGCACCCGCTAGAAAACTTTTCGTTTCTCGTCTTTGTGGGCTTTCCTCCTCCGTCTGGCAAAAAGATGTCGACTCTGCGGTTCGGTTGAAAACAGCTGTTCGCATTGAAAAAGGTAGAGCCCTCCTATATTTCGTTCAGCTCTAAGCCGACAGTACGGTAGGAGCTACGCACTCGCCGGACGAATCAGCTGCCTCCCTTTCATCTTCAGATCCCGCTCCCTGCGTGTGGGCACAGCCAGGAGCGCGATCAGGCCGAGAAAGATGACTGGTCTAACGTGCACGTGGCTTCCGTCGCACTGTCAGCTTAGGATAACGTAGGGGCGAACGAAGCATAGGGAACAGCGTGCACGCGGGGAAATAGGAGCGGATTAATAAAGGCCTCAAATCAGCACTGGGAGAAATGTTGGAGCCGCACGGCAACGTACGCATTTCTCCCACTCCATTTCGCTTTTTTCTTTTTTTCTCCCCCGCTTTGTACCGTTTCGGGAAACCGCGATGCCCGCAGAGCATCGTGCGGCGTTCTGAGGCAAAGAAGAAAAGCGCGCTCTGTCGCTGGCGCGCTGCCGATTTTTCGGCCAGACTCGTTTTCCTGGGGAACGGTTCTTAGGAAATGAGAGTTCTTTATCTCGCTGGGGAGGATTCCGTTTTCGCGCATTCCCTCTCATCAGGTCTTTCTGTTTTGTTTTTTTGGGCATACGTCTTGATGTCGATTTACTTCTTTTTACTATTTGTTCAGTCGTTCAGCCCACATTTAACATTTTTCCATCGGGGAATATTACCCGCGCTGTCAGCTGTGCGGATGATTCGCGTCTAATTTTCGACGCGATCATTTGCTGTGGGAAGCGCATCAACGGTATTTCGATGTCATGGTCTGCTAAACCCCGCCTATGCACGCATTCGTTACCTTTTTACGTGGTAAGTGTCAGTGACGGTCGTTAGTACGGATAGAAACCTCGATACACTTAATGTAAATAAAATTATATTTAATGGGGAAATCTTGCCCATTTGATTTGATACTAATTTGCAACATTAGCAGCAGTTTGAATTACATCAAGGTCCTGGGAAAAAACGAAGAAAAACTTGCCCGTGAAATCCTCGAGGCATTGTCCATCGATGAATGAGAGGATGTATGCGTCGGTGCCTCTGGCGGTGCACCAGCGAGAAAAACTGTCTCTGTGAGGGTACTGAAGGACACGAAGGAGCTCCCGGTTTGTAAATGAGGATAGTAGGGGAGGAAGAAGACTTTAATCCAGTTTGCAAATAACGAAGAAAAGGGCTTCGATTTCGGCTGTAAATACTGATAGTAGTAAAGGAAGAATAAGGCTTCAATAGGGAGTATTCACTGGCGGCCATAGCTGTGTGCTCGAACGCTGAGCGCGTGCTGATGGCTAGCTTCCACAGTTCCTTTGCAACGTGCATTCCACACCATCAAGATTGCCGGTCTTAGCAGTCTATTAATGCGAGCTCGTTCTGAGCATGCGCTCTGAACATCTCCCTCAAATATGGCGTCCAGTGAATACCCCTATACTGTCGATAGTCAGGCGATTTTCTCTTTGTGTATTTATACGTGTTCAACTGGCACCACCCGTCCATCAGCTTACGTTGCTCGCGCGCCTGAAGAAATATATTTTGTGCACTGTAGGCGATTTGCACGTAACAGTATGCATGTATTTCAGAGACAAATTAGCGGGTACTTCAGCGGGGAACCCTCACGTACTCTATAGCGGTTGATAAACTACGCCTCTTTCGATACAACGTGCGGGCTTCAGAAAAATCGATCATTAAGCCGGAGTGCACACCGCTCGTAAATCGTACAAAATAGACGGCGTTCGCTGCAAACACCATTACAGATTTATATGAGGACTTGCCTCGGAAATGTTTGAATCATGTTTTTTTCCTACTTGCTTCTATCATGTCTGCAGACAGTGTTTTATGACCAATGTGACCGTCATACAAGGAATGCCTCAAACAGTGCGCGCAAACTCCGTTTTGTATGACGTTTCAGCAGTGTGACGGCGCCTGTAGAGTTGCTTGATGTCATTTAACGAGTGATTGCTGCATCCGAAAGGAGCGAAGTTCATCGAAGTCCGATCGCAGCAAAGTTGCGATCAGAGACCACCATGCCCATGGCGCTCCCGTAAGTCGCGATGGCGTTGTTGCGAATATTGTATTTATTGTTACAAATTTCTGGCGATCGATCTGCCGCAGGCAGTCCCCATTTTCGCGATATCTCGTTGTCAGCATCTGCTGGCGCTGATGGTTAACACCTCGTCAAGCGACAGCGTGCAGAAGTGGTGTTTCGTGTGTATTGGCAGCCCCGAATCCGTTCTAGCGACGCTGACTTTCCTGCTAGCTCTCGGCTATCTAAAGAGTTTTAGTAGAACGTTACGACACCCCCGAATTGACGCATGTGCAAAAGAGCCGGCGGAGTATCGGGTATCGTTATCGTAGTCGTAGGAAGGATCTACTAAAGCTTTGTAATTGTATCTCTCGAAGCGCCGGTGAACGAAGCGAGACAGGCTTCTTACTCGGCTCGATTGGTGGCCCCTGTACCACCGACAACTGACGTCTGGTGCTTCAGTTTGCTCACATAAAAGGTGCGGCGGGACGTCTGGGCTGGGGACACCTAAGACATTTCTAGAAAGTCTGATCAGTATTCATAGGGCCGAGATCAACAGGCCCTATTCTTCGTTTCAACTTAAGTCCAGGTAATGGGACCAATCAAGCAGCTTCAAAGGCGCAAGTGACCAGGGCTCTTTTGTGTACGATTGCTCCAGCGATGATAGAACTCGTACAGAACATGACGAACACCGCGCTTTTGCCGCTGTTTGATTGTCATCATCAGCTCGTAGCGTCGGCTCCGTCTGAATTTAAGTTGAAACGAAGTATACCAACCGTCCATTCCACTCCTCCTTTCTGGGGAAAAAGAAAGCAAAAACACTGCACAAGTAAAAAAAAAGTAATTTAATTCAGGACTGAACGTGAACTGAACGTGAAACAGTAGGACTGAACGTGAAACAGTAGGACTGAACGTGAAACAGTGTTTTCGAAGTGCTTCAGATTCGTAAACGAAGAACTGAAATTCAATAAACCATGCAGATATAAGAAAAAAAATTGAGGTCTTTTCAGGAAACGTTGTTTATTCTTAAGCTGCGCCGGTGTTTGTGAGCTATTCAAAAGTAGCTACGTATCCTGAGTACTGGGAGGTTACTATTCCTCTCGTGCTATTCACTATCTCAAAATGCATACTACGTATTGAGAAAAAGGCAAATGTAGGTGACGCTAGACTTGACAATTAAATTTCTTCGCGCTTTCCACTAGTGTGGCGTTACTAGGATACAGGCTTCCGGGTCAAGCTTGCAGTCTACAAAATCATAAAAAAAATTGGAAAAAAAAATGTGGCGAATGTTTTTTTCTTTTTCTTTTGAGTGCTGGAGTGAGCATTGAAAGCATTGATTTCTCACCGCGAAATTTATTGTAATCGATTGGGAACACCTTTTAGCGATCAAAGAGTGTGCCGCTAAGTGCGTTTGCCTGCCGCTAACTTCACTTAATATTTAAAAAAAAACGAAAAAAAAACCGGTGCGGTACAAATTTAAATACATAATAACTTCAAGAAATATAGATATTTTGACATAACATGCGGTATCTGTTGAGCCAAGTCTTTCCATATCTAGTGCCGATTCGGAGGCAATTCAGTGACCCCAACCGAACATGCAGGAAACGGATTTCATTGTTTACGAAAGCTGACCGTCTGCTCACAATACACGCGGTCGAGCGGAGCGTGCTTGCCACGTCGGCTAGCGAAGTAATCTTGTACGAACCTAGCCAGGATGTCGACAGGGTGCATGGGTGGTATCTCTTGTAGAGACCATAATCGAGCAGCTTGTCCGAGCATGGCTGAGCCGCTAAGCCGCGTATGCCCTCTTAATAAAGTCTGCATCGTTGGAGGCACGTTTTTACCTTGTCACTTTGGTCATACAAAAACTGTCCGCAGACATGTCTTGAAGCATGTGTAAAGCAAACGTGCTTCGAACATGCTTGAAGGGGTGTTCGCAGATACTTCTGTCTCGTGTCTGCAGCCACTATCGTGATTTTTGTACGATGTATGAAACAGCCTAGCTACAGCTTAAAAAAACAAAAGCCTTTAGGTTTGGCGTTGGTGTAATCCTGTCTCAGACGTAAGGCACTCGGGGCTTCAATGGGAAAAATGCACACTTGTTCCGCTTTTGCAAAAGCGGGTTCCTGCGCCTGCTCAGTGCCGTGAAGCAGCACGTTATTTCTCGACGCACTCGTACTCAATGAAGCCTCGTATGCTTTGGCGTTTCGCGCCTTTTATCAAACTCAAGTTTCACTCGAAGACCGACCGCAGCCGGCGGTGTACGCCAACACGCTGTTTACGAGGAAGCCCGCTTTGCCCACACCGGGTGTGGGCACTGCACGATGCGCACAAACGAAATTCTGGAGGAGTGATGTTTCTGCGCGTGCGCAGTACCGACAGCAGCACCACCGGAGTGGCGTGAAGTCATGAGTAGAGTTGGTCTATACGAAGGCGCACTAAAAATGCATTGTCACGGCGCTCTTTTTTTTGCAGGTTATTTACTTCCAACTAAACTAATCACGTACAAAAAAATTACGGTGCATTTACTGCACGTAACTGGTTTAATCAGTGATATGAAACAGACGAGGTTGACGAGTGACGTGACGATGTCCTTTGGTGCAGCTAGATTGACTCTATCGGGTCGTAGCGTCGGCTGCTGTCGCACTTCGAGTGCGCCCTCTGGGCGCCGCCATCTTGCTGTTAGTGTGCAGAGGTCGTCCGATAGTCGAGCATCGCCGAAGCTGTGAGAACGCCTCGGCAATGCTCGACTACCCGACGATTTACCGACACCTGCAGCGAGATTGCGGCACCCATTGGCAGTACTTGCAAACCTCTGTAGACTTTATTCTTTTTTAATTTTTCGTTCCTTACGAGAATACGACACTTCAAACACCAATCACGGACGGAGGTAGCGGACCGTAACTTGGAGCGAGGGGGCTTCGAACGAAGCGCGCGACCGGCCCGTCCACGTGCCACTGTTAGCCAAAGGAATTAGCCATCGGTGGGTCATTGCGAATCGAAGACGGCAACAATGGTGCCGTGCTTGGGGAGGCGGGTAGGGAGTGGGGGCGGCGACGGGTCACGTCCGGGCCAAGAGCAGCTTGCGAAGCACGGGTTCCAGTAATGCCAAAGATACGAGGCAGCGAACACACTCGGGCGTCGGGGAGTAAATTACCCCGCAACCAGGCAGCACACTCGAGAGAAGGCCAGAAACGAAGATTTATCGCCGGCTCTCTTTTATTTAACGAAGCTCTCGCGAATCTCTGACCGGCTGTTCCTCTCTCTCCCCGCCCGTCTCCCTCTGATCCCTCGTTCGTTCTCTGCACAGCATCGCACAAAGGGATGCTCTTCCTTCCGGCGCTCTCCCTAAGCCTGCCGCTACCGCTCGAAAATCGCCGGGGCTTAAGGCCACGTAGTTGCGTCTTCACTCGCGTGATGAGTCTCCAGTCCGCTTCGCCTCAAAATGGACCGCGGCCGAAGCTACGAGCCGATAGCCGAGCCAATGCCGGTTTCGCGAACCTTTTCATCACGTGAATTTTGCCATTAGGGTGCAGCGGGACATCGGGGACTCGGGAAAACGTCACGTGACGTGTTCAGGGCGAGCCAACTGAATCAAAACCACCGTAAATAATTGAGAACAAAACAAAACAACAGTTTCACGAGATACGATGTTGTAATTTACCACGTGGGTGGTATGTGCTGTGCATTACATTTTCAAAATATTCGAGAAGAAACGTTCCTCAATCAAGCGGCACGTATATTTTAATAAGAACGTTTCCACAAGCGGACTTAAAATTAACTCTTTTTTTCTTTTCCGTGGTGGTGCGAGAAAATCACGCTTGGGACTTGGAGGTATTTAATTAGACGAGTTAAGAAACAAGAGCAAGGTTAGAATAATTTTCTTCCTTCCCTCATTCTGTAAGATCAGACGCGTTGAATGACCCCCAAAAATGTAATTTTCTTAAACCTGCAAAAAAAAAAAAAAAAAACCGCTTGGCGGTTATGTTAGGCGAGATAGTTTTTTATTTTTCTAAAAATCAAATACACCACCTAGCCGGACGTCGGACCTACACGGTAAATACACTACCAAAGCACGCGAAACTGATTTTTCGATTTATTTAAATTGGGTTTGATATGTATGACTTATCGGGTGTAACGACACGGCACTCGACTGCTCGAGAACGCCATTAGCGACAACCGCGGTTCACCTTCGGGTGAGCCACAATGAGTGCCATCACTCTTAGACACAAGTGAGCCCCTACTGGACCAAGATGCATTCGGAACAAAAATGATTTGGCGTCTTTTAATCGGTTCAGCCGACAAGAAAGGCGATCGATTATACATTGTAATGATGAGAGTAATTGTATATATGTTTATACATCTAAAATAAAGTCAATCTTAATGGGCGTCTGGTGTCTCAACTGTACATGATGAATTTAGCCAGCGCAGTATACCCCTACACCCTAAAAAATAGGGGTGTATAGGGGCACACCCCTTGTCCCATGTGTAACACCCCAAAACAACAATTCCACGTTCAGTCCAGAGACGTTGAACCGACGAGTACCAGCTTTCAAGAGCGGCGTGATAGTCGACCGATACAACTTATTTAAATAGCCAGTGTACGCACTAAAGGCTACAGAAAGACGATCAAAGTTTTTTGGCCCTGTTGCAAAACCGCCGTGTTTTTTTTCTTTGTCTTCTAGTATTTGATACGCACATTAGCTATTTAGTACGTTATATCCAACAGCTATCAAGCCGCTCCTAAAGAAGTTGGTATCGCCAGCTCGATGTCAGTGGACTGAACGTCGAAATGTAGTTTTCGGGTGTTGGATATGGGACAAAGGGTGTACCCCTATACACCCCATATTTCTAGAGTGTAGCCTTTGTTTCGAATGTGCACCTCGCAGCAGGTGATACACGATCGCACGCCGGTACAATGCTCATCCACATCGAAACTGGATAAGGTGGGGATTGAAAAAAGGATTTTTGGGTTCTGTCGTGCGAGCTTTCATACAGGTGCTCCGAGCTTAGGTGCGCTAACCATTTCGGCCACCGATCCCCCGATTATATATTGCACTGTTTCCACAGTTAATGGCCAAAATGGTGAACGGCTTTTTATCGCTAAGACCACATGGCCAATGGTGCGCGATACTGCTCGCCTTTCTCATGGACCAAGCTTGTTAAAGGAAGAGGTAGCGATTAACGTTCCGTGTGCACCGCGTTGAAGTATATAATACATATGAGGGAGATTTCCAAAGTGCATGCTTTGCACGGAGTGGGCTAGAGCTACTCGTGCTCTGAAAGCTACATCACATCGTGTTATGGGAAGAAGAACAAGTAAGCAAGCAGCCGAGTTGATTTCAACTCCCAGATATACTTAACGGGAGACGTCTCAAGGCGTCTCAAGACGTGACAGCATGTCTTGAGTAGGGCTGGGTGTCGATTAAAACTTTTAACACGATCAATCGCCACCCCTTAATTGACTCATTAATCGATTATTCGGTTCCGCTCATTTCCGTGCGTAATAGGTTTTAAAAAGATCAAAAGTACACTTCTTTGTGTCTGATGAATGTACGATGAACGGAACACTGCTAAATTTCGTATTTTAAATCAACCTTAGTGTGTAGTTAAGGAGAGTCAAAAGACACCCACACCTACGAAGTACTACCTCAGCTGCAAAGGCAAACGTTTCGTTGATATTCTCCGGCAGTGCGAACTGCTTTGATTGTTCGAAGCAGACTCTGGTGCTCTAAAGAGAAAGTCGCACGACGTTGAAGTAGCTGGGACACTTATAATAACCTTCTCCCCGTGTTTAGAGTTACAAATCTCGCCCATCGAGTTTACTTTATGGCAAAGTTTTACCTACAGTTTGCCTTCACGCAGGTGTACTCATCCACGTCTTCGTAGTGAAAGTGTAAAATTTGTACCTTTTCTTTTTGTCAAGATTTAACCGATCATTTGTTGAAAAATTATCACAACTAAAACATTAATCGATTAATCGGTAGGTTAATCGAACGATGGCCCAGCCCTAGCCTTGAGCCGTGCTCTGTGTTGCCCCGTTTTCATCCGATAACTCCTGATTAAAATATGTGCCATTTTGGGTGGCGTTGTTTCGTTGCATTTTTTCAAAGTTTCGCAACTAGGGACACAATTTTGAAGGTGGCGTTTCCTACACAAGTGGCACGCGGGTTTATGATAACGGTTATGTTGTTGGAGGTGTAATATGCCATTAAAGGTAATCCTATTTGTTTCGATGGAACTATTCAATTACCAAGTATTCCTAGGCAAAGCATGACGCTGCAACGTATTTTCCAATCTGTATCTAATGCCAGGTTTTTACAAGTTTAGGCGGATTTGTACGCCCAAATCTTCGTCATCAAAGAGCAAACGCATTTCGTGTCAGTCGGTGGATAGGAACAAGCAACGGCTACTAGAAGACACTCCTAAGCGGCCTGTGCGGTTGGGCTTGCGGGTGCGTGGCGGAACTAATGCTGATGGCCAGCGGAAGATAATGATGTACCTCTGAAAAGAAGCAGACTTTTCCTCCTCTCCTTCCTTTCCCCGGCCCACGTTCTTCTTTACTGGATTCAGTCGTACTATAAGTTCTTCTTATTTAGTCTTTTCTGGGAGAACCGTTGAAGGCACTGATTCAGCTTGCAAGTGACCAGGCCTGGTTCACACACAGCTAATCGCTGCCGAAGCGATCGATCGCAGCAATGCGTGAACGCTCGGCGGCGAATTCTTGCAGATTCGCCCGCCGATTCGCAAGTGTGAACTAGGCTTGTGCCTTTAGCCTCGCCTGCATGCGATATCGCTATACTCCGTTTCATCATAAGTGCGGGAGCAGAAGACCAGTTGCGCCAGAAGACACTTTATTGAAGTTCATTTCAGAAAAGTTTTTCTGTCGTGTTCTTCATCTTCAGCGTTTGGGATTACGTCCTGTACGACGAGTGCTCTTAGTGCTGCGATGAACTATGCGCGGGCTGGGCTGCGCAGATTGCACACTGGGAAGTGGATTTCACGGGGCAGCGAAGGCTACGGTACGAGATCGTGGCTTTGGCGTGTTGTCCCTCTGAGCGGCCGGTCGCTCTGGAAAGGAACATTTCGAAGCAAGTATTGCGGGCTAGCTCGCACTTCTAGCGCAGGGATAGCGGGAAAGTTGCCTCGAACGGCACTTTCATGGCAGAGCGCTCGTTGCTCAGGGTGCGCGAGTGCACGGTTCTCTAGAGTCTCCGTCTCCAGCACGAACTTGTGGCCTTCTGCGGGGCATTCCTAACCTGTCACTCACTGTGCTGTCACTGACGATCGAGCGCAGATGCCTGGCGTCCTTTCGCTGTGCTTACGCAAGGCAGAATCATCGCAGGCTTCAAAGAAACCCATAGATAAACAAAATCACGTGTCAGGAGTGCGGAATCTGCACGCGAAACCAAAAGGGAATCGCCTCCTTGGCGGAATTAAAGCGTGTAGATTCCTCGGGAATGTTCATTGGATTGAATCCAAAAATCTCGACGTAAATTGTCGGTGAAAAAAACAAAAAACAAAAATCGAGAAAACGTCAACTATTGGTGACTACAACAAGTCTGCACGGCAAAATGGGGACCGGAAGAGCTGTTTCTTTTTGGTTTGGTTTTTTACACTGGAGTTGTTGTGGTGCTTTCTGCAGGGCCCGTCGACTTCCGGTAGCCCACCCCCTTTTGTACCTCCACGTTGGAGTGTGCCGCACCTCACCATTATAGTCAGGAAGAAAGGGAGGGGGGGGGGGTAGCAGACAACGGCAGTTGTTGACCGTGCCCTAGCAACCGCAGGGGTTCTGGGGCGACCTCGCGTTCCCGGTTTCCTCTCGGAATCCGCCTGAAAGGATAAAGAAAACGACAACATATAGAAGCGAAAGGTTACTGCAACGTGATGGGAAAACCGGAAGCCAGTGGTAAGACGGAAGCGTGGAGTATGCCGGAGAGAACCTAACCGGAAGTGTCGTCTCGTCCCGGAAGTGTAAACGCAAGTTAGTACAAACATGGCGCCGTGCTAGCTCTCGCTTCCCGCTTAACGGAGCACATATTGCTCCTAGGATCTAAACCTAGACCAGTCCTTTTCGATCAGTTTATTTGTTGCTTTACTGGTATTATACCGTATAGACCAACTTAGTTTTACAAACAAACCGGAGCGCCCCTAGCGGACGCCACCGACGCCGCGCATTTGCGAAGGTGTGTGGACAGAAGCTCGCCATCGCCCATAAACAAACCAGTAGAAGGCGATGTTGTCAGCGCCGGTGTAAGTCTTCGTGTTTTTTTTGTGTGTTGGTATTGTTGATTTTACGTCTTCCCAGCAATGTGTGGCTGCTTTAGCGGCATCAGCCATATTTAAGAGGCTCGTTACACGCTACACGAAAGTGGACTTTTGTCGGCAGGTTACACGCCGCGATTCATTCCGCGTGGACGCAGCAGAATGGACGCTAAAGCCTGATTCGCATGATGAGATTCTGCTGGCTATTTTCAGTCATGATGTCGCTCCGGCTGCAAAAGCGTGAACCGTAGCAGGGATGGTCGACGTCGATACTAAAAATCGCAAGCGGAATCGGATCAAGTGAATCATCCCTAACAAATCGGTAATCGCCACTGGTAACAATTATCAACAACTCCTTGTATATACTGCTTACACCGAGCCCGCTTACCCCAACCAACCTTCACACTCAAAAGCCTTTTGAGGCCTGCTCTTACTTCTTATCGCAATTACTGGGTCAACGTTTGGTCTACGGGCAGCTGTCGTTTGAACGAGCAGACGCGTAACGATGCAGAAACGTTTGAAAGAGCAGACGGCAGTTCGGACGATCAGGCAGCCATTTGAACTTGAAGACGCACTGAAGGTAGTCCGCAAGTAGCCCAACATACTTGGAGGTTTTCCCGCGTTCACGTTGGAACAAAACAAACAAATCTGATGACCACACCTATCCGTGAATTCAACCCAAAGTGTGTCCCGCACAAGCAATCGTGGTCCGACGGTGTCTGGATTCCTTTTTCACGGCCTCCAATTTCCTTCTGGGACGAACCGAGCAGGCAGATAACACATGAAAACTGACCGTGAAACATTTCCGGACTCTTTTGGTACAGCCCCAGTCGCGGCGTTTTGACGAGAAGGCAGCTGGTTTTTGTCTGGTTTCCTTCATAACAACGCAGGAATGCACGTCTTGCATGGTGACTTCCGCCCACAGGCCCAGACCGGAAGTGCGCCCGACGCGCTACCACGGCACCGTGACGTCACAGAGCTGCCTTCGTGTATACGTAGAATAATAGTGCTTGATGTCCCTGAAACAATGGGAGCATATTTCGAACACTGAAATTTCGGCGACGCGCTTTTTCTGGACGGGGAAGAGCGCTACAAGGTTAGCACAAACAAGCGCGATCCCGAATGTTTCCTGTTTTTCAGTGTCTATTGAAAAGATGTCCCCAAACCACTAGTATGAAAAATGCGCTCATCTGGACACCAAGATAGGTGGAAAGTTAAGTGTTATTTAATATTCTGACGGAGTAAAATGCGAAGAAACGCCGATGAAGGGTGTTTGCGCGAAGTGCCTCATGCGTTGTATACAAAACGTCGGCGACGCCACCTTCTCTGCGTGTTTGCAAACAGGCACTTCCAAAAATATCAGCATGAACTTGCGCACGCGTAGGACGGCTTTTAGCGCAACTAATTCAACATCAATTTTTTAACGCACGTAGAGACCACGCTCGTAGCACAGTTACTTTTTATCTGCCTATAAGGAAATTCTGACGTTGGAAAGCGCACAGTCAGAAGGGGCATAGCAGCCAAACATACAAATGGACGATAAAGACGGCCGCTTAAACTGGCTGTTTAAGAAACGCATAGCCGTAATTCATTCCGTTCGCGCTTCTTCCTTCGCGATCGATTCCTCGGCCTACTTATCGGCTGATGCCGCAACCTCATTGGCTGAGGGTCAAAAACAAAATGACCGGTGCTCGCTTTTCGTTTATTTGGCTATCAGAGTGTATATAATAGAAGCGCAGCAGCCTTTCATTACAATCAGGGCTCAGTCACATCGCTCCCCACTTCTAGCAACCCCGTACATAGACTAGCCATTTCTGTACCCTCGTGCCGATTTCACCCTAAAGTAATGCAAATGCACAACGATATACAATGAAAAAACAAAAAAACAGTGTTCAGAAAATGTGAAATTAGGGGTGTTCGATTTAGGCACTAGTTTTGAACTCTTTGAAGTCAAAAGAGCGTAGTTTGTGTAGTGTCAACTCAAGGCCAATCAATTGAATTTTATATTGCATCGAATGCGCCTGTTTTTGTGCCGCAATAACCACTTCAGTTACTTCTTAAAATAAAGAAAGTCGTCGATTCTGTTAAAGTAGGTTATGGGAATCTGAAAGAAATCAAACTGGAAGCGCCTCGGAAGCATCAGAATGACTGCCGACGTTTCGCTAAAAAAACTAAGATTTTTTTCTTTTCTTTAGCTGATGCTTAAATTTTTTTAAAGCGAAGAATTATAGCTTGTTCCGAATCTAAGTATATGATTTATTCTTGATTCGGCGATCTCATTCAAACGTAATATAGTATTTTGACATATTAGATTCACCACTTTCTGGTTATCATAAGGAATCTGGATCGTTTTCGTTTCTGAGTGTTTATTGATGGTCCCCTTTCTAGAATGATATATGGCGAGGCGTGTTTCTTTTCTCCAACGCTGCTCTCGTCTCGGGCACACACGCGTCGCCTTTCTTTGTTCTGTCTGCGAGGTCCGTCGTTGGCTCGTTTCCGCTTCAAGGTTGCGAATGCGCCCATTGTCTCGGCACGCCATCTTCTTTGTCTTCGTTTCAGCGGAACGTGTTCCTGACTGACACGCAACTGGACTTTCGTCGACAGGTGCACGCCGAATAGGACCGTCGTCAAAATGCCGAGGACGCGCTTTCAATTTCTCCGTGTCTGTGTCCCTTCTCTAGTTTACGCACATTGTTGCTCGAGAAAACAAAAATGTACGTTTCTGAGTTAAACGTTAGAAAGTGGACACACATAAGGAACGATACAGACATGACAACCTTTCAACTTGCAACAACAACAACAATATTGTCCTGTCTGTATCGTCCCTTATGTGTCTCCACTTTCTAGATGTTTAAAAGCACCAATATGCTCAAATAGTACAAGTTTCTGAGTTGTTTTTCGGGAAGCGATCGAGCTGTACTCTTTATGATACTTACACTGTACGTGCTCCTCGAATAATTTTAGCACTGTTTCGTGAGGAAGGCCCATGTTACTACACTCGCAGAAGCTCCTGCGCGTTAATGTCCGGTCGGTGCACTAAAAGGCAAATAATTTTACTTTCTTTAATCGGTCTAGCCGTTGAGACGGGCACGCCGTATTGGGCCCCCAGTGATCACGTAGCGGCAGTTAGGCTGGCCAATGCCCCTACATCATGTGTTTGCTTCAGGAGTGCTGAGAGAATCGTCTGAGGACATCCCTCGAGCATCTTAGAAGCACGCTCGCTGCAGACATACCTATGCATGCTTCGAACTTGCCTAAATACAGTTTCTTTAGGGGGTGACCAGTGTGCCAAGGTTGTCATACGAGGAACAAACACGTTCATTCAGACACTGTATGCAAAATATCTTTTGAAATATGTGTTTTGCAGTGTGAGTGCAGCTTGAGTTGCAAAGAGACGTGTACTCCTTTGGCCACAGTAACTTCATTGCCCTTTGTGATGGTACCGACTTCCTTTGTCGTGAAACCGCTGAATAACTAGTATGTCGTGCCATAATATGGAGCGTGGAGTGTTAAAATATATTTTCTCGAAGTAAAAAAATAATAAAAATGGCTTCCTTAGCTTCATTTACTTTTTAAGGACGGCGATAAAAGCAAATACCCCAAGTACCCCCCCCCCTCACTCTCCCCTTGAGGATTAAAGCCCGCAAAACATAACCTGCGACGGCGGGTCGGGACAGGGACGGCCTTTAAAATCTGTTCGACATGCGTCTCCCGATCCTCGAGTGTATTTGCCGTGGGGAACCTGTAAGAGCCGAGCGGCGAATGAAAAATGTCCTCTTCCAATTAGCGTCAAGTGCAGGAGCGAAAGTCCGCTCGCCGCTTTGGGACCGGGCTCCCGCTCCTCCCCGGTCGCCAAGATCGAGTTTCGGAGTTTCGAGCAGGAAACCGAAAACCCGCCAAGATAATGATGCTCTTTCCGCACCGACGACAGCGCGGACAGACGTTATCGCGCGCGGTACTTGACAGTAATTAACATTTCGAAGGTCGGGCCATTAATTAGCGCGCTTCGCGAAGCCGACAGGGAACTCGAGCAGATTGTTGTCCTTTTCCCGTGGCTTTATCCATAGCTCTCATCGACGATGGCTCGCCGCACCGCTCTGTGGCGTTCGCCTGGCCGCGATCGCGTCTCGAGACTGAAGCCCGCTTTACAGGATGCGGTTCTGCATAGAATTGTTCCGGACTCACGCGGCACAAAGCCCGTGGACACCGCACGTACTTCAGCTATGGTGCCTGGAGCGCGTCTGCGACCGGTGTGCTGCTGACCATACCTTAAAAGTGGTTTTGAAGTGGCAACAAATGACGTCACGGAAGCCGAAGTGTCATGCTGTTGCATGTCGCGATCCTGGCGGTTGGTCGTAGAAATGGTAACGAGAAGCTGCGAGTAGCACGACCGAACGCGAGTGTTGCTGTCGTCACGGCGTCCCAACTTCTGGCTGCTGCAGAAAAACAGGCGTCTACCACATACACCACAGCTGTTGGGACGCTGCCAGGACCGCGACTGGCGAGAGCACGACACTTCTCTGAAGTCGTCGGGCGGAAATCGAGGGACAAATTTTTTGGATATGGTAAGAACACCAGTCGGAGACGCTTTCCAAGCACCATACTTCAGCTGCCGTGCAATATTTTGTTTTAATTCTTTTATGCGAAAGCATTAACTGTCTCATGGAGCGAACCGTCGTTATCAGCTTTTGAAGCCGCGCCAAACGGCACCTAAATTCCCCTGTCCCATGGAGCGAACCATGTAATCTGTAGCAGCGAATTGAGGAATAAACTCCCATTGGCCCCGCGGTGTCATAGTTCCAAGAAACGCCACCCCACAGAGAAGCCCATTCCATGGCGCTGCGGCCCGCCCGCCGGTAAAAGGAAGAATGGTGGCGCGCGCTCGGCAGCCCCTTTCTCCCTACTCTTGGATCACATGTCAGGTGTGGCCGGAGGCCCGGAGGGTGGAGGAGGGGGCAGCGGGAAATTCCCGCCCCTCACGCGTTCTACGCTCTACTTTCAGCCATGTCGCGCCGCGGAGGAGCGGGCGCGCTGCCCGCTTTCCTCACACGCGGAGGAGCGGACGCGCTGCCCGCTGTCCTCCGCGCCATGGACAGCGGGGCACGCTGCTTCTATGAATGCGCTGCCAAAAACATTCCTACACGTAAACAGTCTTAAATGTACTCCTTTAATTTTTATTTTTTTAATTTCTTGCCGCACGAATTTTAGGGGTGTGAGGTGTCTCTGCTGAATAGAGGCAAAATATGCCCAGTGCAGTACGACTGCTGGCCTGGGGTTTCTAACCTGCATCCCGGAGCAGCCAACTTTGAGAATTGGTAACGATGAAGCTCACATGGTTAGTAAGAAAGACTCGAGCCCCACTCACACTGCTCCTACATCCTACAAAAGACATGGTGCTTGCTGCAGACACGATGAAAAAATTAACTGCTGGCACGCCTCAAGCGTCTTGGAAACATGTTTGAATCGCACGTATATAGGATTCGAACGCGGCTACAGACAGTTCTTGTATGACCTATGTCGTGACAGGACCGACATAGTACAAGGAAGAACCACGCCTCGGATAGTGTCTTCATGCTGTCTTTTGTATGATGTATTAGCAGTCTGACCGCGACTTTACGGTACTTATATTCTGTGACAACGTAAGCGGCTAGCAGCAACGGCTCTTCCCCCATTCCTATACTCCGTGTCACTAGTTGCGTGCAGTACAGGTGAAGGCAACGCCATGCGAGGGGAGAAAGGGCGAGCCAGCCTGGCTGGGGCAGAAACCTCCTCTCCTTTCTACCGCTCCTTGTGCTCTCTCTTCTTCCCGCACCCTCTATTCCCCTCCTCTCCCGTTCCGCCTTCCTAGTGCTCGCCCTTTCCCTCTCTTCTCCTGGCGTTGCCTTCGCCTGCACTGCACACAACTAGTGACACGGAGTGTAGAGAGAAATAGCGTCACAACGCCCCTCAGTACGAACGCATAGTTTTTAATGCGAAAGCATTAACTGTCCCATGGAGCGAAGCCGGCGTGGCGTGTAGCCCTTGTCTGCAGCAGTGAAAAACGGCACCTAAATAGACCGATCTCACCAGCCAGTTTGACTACGCCACCGCTGCCGCAATGCATCGAGGGAACTTTAGTCTTTTTGCACGTGCGACAACCTCGCTGGAGCACTGCAGCGTGTAAAGCACGAGAAGCGCACGAGCCCTCGCGTGCACGGCCGTCTGCCTCCTGAGAACTAAAGTTATGGCTGCGTCACGCATGCGCCGAACGCTTAGTGAGATCGGTCTATTCCCACTGGCTGAGCGAAACGGAACCTAAATTCCCACTTTAATCATGCACGCGCCTCAGAAATAAAACACAAAGAAAAGCAGAGCAACGCAGATGCCTCGTCACGGAAGCCGTCGTGAAGCTGGCTGGGTTCCCCGCGCCTGCGCAGTGGGGGAACCTGATGTCATCGTTGGAGCGCCGTGTCAAAAGGGAAAGACGTGGCGCTCTGCTTCTAGTAATCCGCTGCGTGTAGAAATGCTTTCACATTCCTACACGTAAGCAGTTTTAAGTGTAATTGCAGATTTACTTTTTTTTTACATCACGAAAAGTGAAAAGTATCTGTCAGAGCTCTATTTTTCCTCGAGGTTGGCTTCCACAATAAGGAACCTCTACCTAATACCCACCACGCCTCGGCGCATAATGTATTGAGGCTGCGTCGATTCTTGCAAACGGATTGTCTCCTACAGAGTACTAATGTTGTAACAGACTATACTCCGATTTCACCTTATGTTGTCCGCAGCGAAGGCTATAGAAGCGCGAGCTCATAGCGTTGGCAGCTGCCGTTAATGTGCGAGAGCTCAGTGCAACCGAGATGTGCCCCAGAGCAAGGAGCTCGCGCTTGTAGCCTTTCCTGCGGTACATCTTGAGGTGAAATAGAGTATAATTATGTTTTTAGTAACGTACGCATGTTTTCTATGCGGCGCTCCCGCAACTATCACTCTACTTTAAGATTGTTACCTTAAATGAAAAAGTAAATAATTACAGATACAGAGTTTTGTGCGTTTTCGTTAAACGTGCATCCCTTATTTTAGACCGCATGAGCGATCGGCCTGCGGAAATGTCGAAGGTTATGGACGACCCGCTTCGTGCGTGGATAATAAAAATAAACTCGATGCAGGCCTCGCTTGTATTTGGAACAGCTAACAAAATGCAACATATCTACTGAAATCTAATGATATTATTTAAGAAAAGAAAAATCTGGGTATTATAGTAATGGTATCTGCCGACGTTTCGAAAATGCGCAGCCTATAGAACGGGTAAATTGCGTGATCCTTACATCTATTGCAGAGCGCAGATGTCTTTTTCTCTTGATAGCGGTCGACTTGTAGCTCGTAGCTTGAATGATGGCCCGGTCCCACTATTAACGTTAGATAAAGCTCAAAATCGAATGACGCGCTACAATAAGGAGCATATATTAATGTAAATGCAATGTAAATAATATATATACGTATATACAGCGGAGGCAGGCGTACTGACATCTGACTATCTAAACACACGGGATACAATTATTATGGAAGATGTCCACAAACATCTCGGTGAAATAAATTATTCAGTGAACAAAGTGCATATTGGGGTTTAGGGACCCTTAAATAGGATACTTCTTGCAGTGTCAAAACTAACAGTCGACGCCTCGCTAAAAGACTTCGCTCCATTGGAGTCCCGATGGAAGAGGCTATATCCTAAAGACACTAAATAAAGGCTTAAAGGTGACTTCGGCCGCCCCTACGAGGCTCCAAAGGGGGTATTTTCACGTCCTTCCGAGCAGTGTCTCTAACCTTTCTGATTTGGTTGCGTTTTAAGATGCTTCCGATTTGTCATTCATTGCTACTACCCAGTCTCGAAGTGGGAATAAGTATTTGGAGGCATCTCGCTGACGGGCGCGATATTCTGTTCGCCCTGAAGTTTTTGACTTACGTACTCGTTTATGCACAGACCGGATAAGCTAATTTCCTTCCGAATACGGTGTTTTTTGCCATTTAATTATTTCGCCACCTTCACAACATAACCATTACCGCGACGCACGCCTAGATGCAATGTAAGCACACACACACACACGCACACACACAAAGCAATAAAAAAGCCGTTGCGTATAATTAATTACCGGGAAGCCGCGGAAACGTTTCCTTTGGCTACAACGTTATCGCGGCCGTTCTAACGTGCTGGTAGCCCCGTCGAAAGCCGATCTTACCTACCCGCCCCGCCCCCCCCCCCCCCACACACACACACGACACATACACCCCTCCAAGGCGAGAGGTGGTGGTGTGATGAAGTTAGGCTCGAACAGGAGATGGAATACTGAAGTAGCAGCGCGGCCCGCCTCTTACCCCAGTTTTTCCAACCGAATGAGGGGTGGGATAGGCTACCACCACGTTGGAGACTGAGCGGTGCTCGCGGAGCCTTCTTCCGACACGCCAAATTACGAGGCAAGGGAACAGGGGGCTCGGGGCAGGCAGGGAGGGCCAGTAATTGCATTCGCCCTGTTCCTCCAAGCGGTTTCCCTTGTCCCCCACCCGAGGCTGCTTCGTCTGACGCGTTCGTTGAGAGTTGGTGTGCCTAGATCACAGAGTGTGTCCAAGTGCTTGATCGAGCTCACCTGGTTCATGGTCCCTGTTTGCAGTGCGAGCTCCGAGGAAGGGACGAATCGTTGCTCGTGTTCGAGCGTCTCTTCCTCTCCACGCGACAACGCAACGGATGCGCACCAGCGACCAGTCCGCCCAGGAGACGTCCGCCATTCAATTGCCGAAGCTCTCCATAGTTTGCGCCGCAACGTCTCTTACATCTGGACTCTCTCGTAAAAATTGGCCGCTTCCGCGCTTTTTTTACGGTAGCGCAGCGCTGATGATGATGATGACGCCGACGCTTTCGCGGGCGACCCGTAGCTCTTCAACCGCCCCGCTTTCGTGCGGAGTCGGCGCCCCGGCAGCGAAGCTTGTAACGTCGTTAGCGGTTCGCCGCTGGCGGGCGCCCGTGGGCGCGTTGCATCTTTGATCCACTTGCACGGGGAAGGCCTGCCTTTGTGCCCGCGTTGTTCCGCTGCTACGCGACGCGGAAATACGTTGGGAAAGGCGTCGCACGCTGTGTTCAACGCGCGCGTTTTTTTGTTTTTTTCCTTTTTCAGGGTGGCTGCGTCCTGCGCTGTTGTTTCTCCTAAAGCACTCACGTTCGAGACGAACTTCGACTGGCGGGAAAACGTAGAGTTCTGGCAGATGGCGGCGAATTAGAGCGCCAGTGTGCGTTAGAAGACGCGTTTCTTCGTTCAAAATGATTTGTTCCGCAGCACGGATGGTCGAAGCGAGCAGACTGCAGATTAATTACCACGCTTATTGTCACGATGAACCGCGCACGTCGCTTCGAACCATCTAAACCACGCCGACGGTCTGTGAGTGTTACATGACCCCCAAGAGAGGCGCAGCGACGCATAGTGACGTGACACGCTTACAGCTTTGGATTGGCTGGGTTTGGTTGGTAGCGTTCGCTGCGATCCATCGTATCGCGTTGCGCACAAAATTTTCCCACCGTCCTATTTTGAGTCAAAACTTAGAAGGTGCCAGTCGCCGATACTCTACCGTCTTTGTTCGAACAGCGCCTGCACATACACAACCCTTCACATGATATCCGCGTTCAGTACGTCCCTTCTTTGAGCCCAACTGTCGGCGACTATTTTGTTATCTTTGTGCCATAAGAAAGTCGTGAATCGTCAATTTTCCATCAGCCGTTTTTCGATGCCACTCTACTGATTCGATTATCCATAAAAAAATTACATTTACACCCGTATGAATTCTGCTAACAGTGACTGAAAGACGGGGCTAATCCCCTGCACCAATTGTCGTCGTTCCCTTTTGCGGTATCAGTGGATGAGAACTCCGAATAACGCAAGACGCGTGAACAGCCACGCCCTGAGCTTCTTCAGCTGTCCGTGACTGCATGAACCTCTATCGGTTCCCTTCAGTTCTTAGACCCGCTTGCACTGTGTCACTACTGCCGCTATTCTCGTCCGAACAGCATACATAAAGGCGAACATCCTCCTATTCAAATGCAGAGCCAATCAGGACGGCCCCTGCAAACGAAACGCATCCACGCGCTGACAGGCAATTTGTCATGCGCCGGCGAAACGTTTGCATCCGAATGACGCCGCTACGGCGCGACACTCGCTGTCGTGCCATTGTCACTAGAGCCGGCGCACCCAGCGGAACACCAACGCTGGAGCCAAGAACTGGCTCAAGGCTGCCGTGATGACGCGGCGCTTCCGGCGAAACTCCCCACTTCCGCCATCCCGCCTCGTTGCCACCTAGACGCGTGCGAATGACCGTCAATACGCATGCCCATATAGAGACCGTTGAGCGTTCGGCAGATATTTTATGTAGAAGACAAGGCCTGCGCGTGACGTCATCGTTAGTAGATCCCCGACCCACCCCAAGCGGCAAGTACGCAGTAGCTCGACGAGAATCGCCGGAAAGCGTCAGACGCACCCGCTTGGCGACACAGCGTTCTAGCGTCGCGCTCCTCATGTGACCCTGCGAAACCGTAAAAGACAAAGCACCAGCTTTGTTCTCTGGGTGGTATGGGTTCGGCTCTCTGAGCAGCTGTGGTCGGCTGAGTTGACTAGGAAAGCACACATCTGTTCGACTGCAGCGTCATCTGCGTATTTCCAGTCATTTCGTTCGAATTAGGGAGAGCTGGGGGAAAGGAACTAGTGATGATAAGATGGCGAGGGCACGCGGAGGTCCATGGAAGCAAACGGCAAAACGGGCATCTTCCATTTTGGACCGTTTGAACAGCCACCTACACGATCTGCTTTCGCTGGGAACTAGATTGTGATTGTGTCAGTGAAGCACCGATGCTCATCCGGGGCTCAGTATACTTCACCCCAATTGTTATGTTTCGGATAGTCAGATCTTAGCGTACCTTCCTTCGTGTGATTGAGGCAGAAAGCCCTACAGCCCTCAACTGCTATGAAGGCGCGATGTCAGAGTTCTTTTACGTATTTTAGAGCGATAGCTGTTATGGGCTCTTCCCACCATTGGAAATGACGTCCTTTGTTGATGTTGTAGTTGTTGCTGATGTTGTGGTTGTTGATGCTGTAGTTCGCCTAGTAGCGCGTAGGTGTCGTCGCCGATGTTGATAAATCGTTGAAAACATGAAAGACGTTTAGAAATCTCTGTAATGCGATATTATAGAGCGCAAACTTTGATGGAGGAGGAGGGGAGGGTATGCCTTCCTCCTCCTCCTCCTCCATACCTTTCCCCTCCTCTCCTTCTCTTCCCTCCTCCTCCTCCTTTCCTGCTCATCACTCATTCCTCCTCCCTCCTGCGCGCTGAATTTGTTCATGGGTGACTTGACGCGAAGTCGTGACGTCATTTTAGGGACGAAGCTCCTTATGGGCTAGCCATGTCCGTATGTCCGGCGTCCGGTGCTCGTGCTCCTGCTCGTGAGCTCACGTGCCTCACGTGCTCGTGTAAAGCAAAAGAATAAAAAAAAAGGAAAAAAGTGATGAAAAAATGATAAAAAAAAATGAAAGCCGTTTACAACTCCCTGTAACGCCGAACTAGAGCGCAGCTCTTGAGGAGGAGGAGGGAAGGGTACTGAGGGGAGGGTAAACTCCTCCTCCCTCCTCCTCAACTCCTCATCCTACCAAATACCCCTCCGCCCATCCTCATCCTCCCTCCTCCCCTTCGTCCTCCCCTTCCTCCTCCCCTTCCTCTCTCCTCCCCTCCTCCTCCTCCTCCTCTCTTCCTCCTCCTCTCCTCCTTCACCTCCTCCTTCCTCCTACCCTTCCTTCTCCTCCCCTCCTCCTTCCTCCTCCCCTTCCTCCCCTCCTCCTCCTCCCCCTCATCCTCCTCCTCTTCCTCCTCCACCTCCCCTCCTCCTTACTTCTTCCCCTCCCCTCCTCCTTCCTTCTCCCCCTCCTCCTCCCCTCCTCCTCCTCCTCTTCCGCGCGGTGCATTATGGGATATTTCCCATGATGCACCGCGCGGTTACGCCGACGGCGACGGCGACGGCGACGCCGACGGCGACGGCGACGGCGACGCCGCCTGCCGGAACAGGCGCCTATACTTCGTTTCAGCTTGGGTCCAGACGCAGGCGATGCTACAAGCGCGAGCTCCGGGCTTCGTGCAGCGTCCCTGCCAAGCACGCGCTCGTGCAGTGCAGGCACTGTTCAGGGCCACACGCTCGCGCTCGTAGCATCGGCTGCGTCTGGACCCAAGTTGAAACGAAGTATAAGAGCTGCGCCTCTAAAAATTACACTATCTTCCCGAGGGGAACTATGGGGTGATGCGGAGCATCGTGTTGGTTCCGAGGAAAGAGTCAGTTGCGTGCTGACGTCGAGAGATGGCGCCACCGACTGCCCTAGCGTGACCCCCTACGCGAGCCTTCGTCGCGGCTCGCGGCAGAGAAACTTGGAACGCTCGCCGCTCGCCGTTTATTTTTTTTTCACACTTGAAGGAGAGGAGACTAGAGAGGAGAGATGCTGCGTGCGCGCGCGGTGTGAGTACAATCGAACGCACGCGCAGTGCACGCAGCTGGTAGAGAGAGAGAGCGGAGAGAGTAACGCGCAGCTGTTGGAGAGAGGGAAGGAGGAGAGTTGCGCGTGCGTAGTGTGGGTGCGGACTACGACGCCGCGGGACATAGACTCCGAGCAAGAGATGCTCCGCATCTAAAATATGTTTGCGCCAGTCGACAGGATTCGAACCTGTGCGGGGAGACCCCAATGGATTTCTAGTCCATCGCCTTAACCACTCGGCCACGACTACGGGACGAGTAGGGGCTCTGAGATGTGGTAGTAACTCAAGAGCTGGGGTTTCTGTCATGGATGAAACGTTGCATGTAGCCGCTTAACGTCTATACAGGAGAGGGCGCTGCGGTCAAACGCGTATATAATCGCGTTAAACTTTGAACGCATTGGCTCAACGTTTATAGACGAGAGGGCGCTGCGGTCCATTGCTCAAATGCGTATATAACCCCGTTCCATACCACACATTTTCTTTCTGACATGGATGAAAACGAACGAAAGGCTCGGCATGCTGCGGCTCAGCGTCTACGCAGACAAGCACCACCAGAGCTTCGCCCCAATCAACATCATTCACCACGTGGAGATGCGGTCAATTTTTTTCCTGCTAAATTTAGCGGGGAAACTGAATTTCTGTCGAGGTCACGTGACGTAAATTTCCCCGCTACATTTAGCGGGGAAACGTACCATAATGCAACGCCCGCGGTTACGCCGACGTCGACGCCGACGTCGACGCCGACGGCGACGCCGTCTAACCCGGAAACGGGAGCCTAAGAGCTACGCTCTAAATGATCGCCCACCGGCCCGCGGGTGTCGAACCCGGGCCCGCTGCGTGCGAAGCGGAAGCGTTACTACAAAGTTACACTAAAAGAACTCTTAGACCGGGGTCACACTGCGTATACATTATTCAAAAGACAGTCTGCATACGGGTCTGAACGCGAGTCACAGCGAGATCCGTGCTCCGAACGCCTCATGGCAATGAGTTCAATGAGAATACTTGCCGCGCGGCATTCGAACCACAAATATTGCGGTCACCCGTGTTTGCAGACGCTCCCCCACCGCGCCTGTGCAGTAGGGGAGCGCGATGTCACCGCCAGAGCGTTGTGTGAACAAGGAAGAGTTGACGCGCTGCTTGTAGGAATGCCTTCGTATTCCTACACGTAAGCAGTCTTAAGTGTCCACCTGTATTTTAGATGCGGAGCACTTCTTGCTCGGGTCTATGTCCCGCGGCGTCGGCGTCGGCGTCGTCCGCACTCACACTACGCATGCGCAACTCTCCTCCTTCCCTCTCTCCAACAGCTGCGCGTTACTCTCTCCGCTCTCTCTCTCTACCAGCTGCGTGCACTTCGCGTGCGTTCGCTTCTACTCACACCGCGCGCGCATGCGCGCTCTCCTCCTCTAGTCTCCTCTCCTTCAAGTGTGAATATAAGCAGCGGTAGCGCGCTGCGCGCGTTCCCCCGGAGGAGTGAAAGGAGGATAGTTTTGGGCGCGCGGGTCGCAGCGCCACGCCAGGGCTTTCCAGTGGGGTGGGCTTTCCCCGCAACTCTGCGGCTGTCGTCTGCTAGCGTTTCTCGGCCGCTCGCGTCCGCCGCAGCCCAAATCCGGCCGGCCAAAAGAAATCAGTCCAAGAAGGGAATAAATTAATTACGATCCGCGATGCTCCGCATCACCCCACGGTTCCCCTCGGGAAGATGGTGTAATTTTTTTTTTTTATCCCTGCCCTATGCGTAAAAGAAGCAATGCTGAATAAAATGTAAACAAGATTTCGGAGGACTCTTAAGGGGTCCTGCAACAGCGTTCTGACTGATTTTTAATTTGCACCGAACCTAAGCGCACTGAACGTAGTAACTTAATGAAACTTTTCTTTTCGCAAAATTCGCTTTATTTTAAAAGTTATAGGAAAATTAGAATTACAAAAACAAGCAAAAAATAACCGCTTTCATGACGTCGTAGGTCCTGGCTTGAGTGGCCGTGAACTAGAGGAGGTATAGTGCGCCGTGAGCGCTCAGCGAGCGCTCACGGCTGCCGCACTTCGTGTCGATGGCTCGAGAGGGCGCCACTAAACCGTGTGTTGGATAGGCTGTATGAAGCGGGCGGCCAGGGCGACTCGCATTGCATTTGCTGCGCGATTAAAGACTATTTCGGCATAACACTTCATTGGCCACAAACGACAGCAAACACGGGGTAAAGACCAGTACAGGACGGGAGCCACTTCGCGCTGCCATACCGCCAAATGGCCTTTCTACGCTTCGAGACCTTTCTACGCTCGCCGTTCATCGGCGCCTCATCCCACTAGCCCTTTCTAATATGCGCCGCTTTTTCCGCTGCTTGGTGGCGGGTATGTCGACGGGTCATTTCTTGTTTCCGTACTTTATAAACTGCATTTGTTTCTTTTCTGATCTAAAATACTGAACAAAAACTACTTTCATACATATTTGAAACGGTTCGCGACACTTATATTTTGTATCTCGACTAAAAAAAAAGCTTTTAGCGGCTCTGACCAGTAGTAAGCCCAGGACCTAAGACGTCATATTTTGCGCGCTTTCGGTACCGCGGGTCGCTCTCGTCGGTGGAGGAGGTTTCCGCGTCGTCCGGTTAAAATATGACGCACTGATATTTAGTGACTCTCTCCGTGCCCGCTGGCTTGCCCGAACCCCAAGGGACGTGGAAACCGCAAAAAAGGTAGACGCTTAAATATGATTGCAGGGCCCCTTTAAGCTTCGCGTTTAAGAGTAGAACGCGATAGCGTTATCGGGCCCCGTTCGCATCGCCTTCTCATTCGCTTCTCGCGCTCTTCCTGCCAGTAAGCAGCAAGTGTGGCGGACATGGCCTGGTCAGTAGCGTGTCTGGCTCGCAACCGAAGGGTCGTAGGTTGGACTCCCGCCTAAAATTATTAAAAACATTTTTTTAAGGCAAATGATTTATTTTATAAAGTGGAATCATATGAGACATGCGGCGACCTTTCTTTCGCATTACATGTCATGTTTTTTAATCGCTTTTCATTCCACGCGTGACGTCACGTTTCACGTGAGCGTTGTGGGTTGTTTGAAATTCCCACGCGATGTCACGTGGCTGTGACGTCATGACCCTAACGACCAATCAGGATTTTCCCGTCACGACGCCACCAACGCGAGCGCCGGCTTTTCTGCGACACGAGCTCCTTAACGCTGTCGAGTTAATAAATAAATACATTTAATACTCTATCCCAGTAGTTCGACCACCGTGAGCGACACTGAAGTCACTGACAGCTCAAGAAAGGCAGGGAATACTTATTAAGTTCACATTTCTTTGTTTCTGATTCGTTCCTCGTCGCTCTTTTCAGCTAATGCCGCAATATTATTCGCTGCGGAGCCTAATAAGATGCTCGGCATTCGTCCTGCGTTGCTAAACCTGTGGGAGACATATCATTGCCCTTCTGGGCACACCTTACCAAACCACTGTGGAAGTCGGTCGATGTGCTCACACACCAGCAGCGAAATCGCGGCGCCGAGGGATTGTAGTCGTGCGTCTGCATTGGAAGGGATCAAGCTCTGGGAGTGGCGCAGAGTGGGGGTTATTGCTCAACGATAGGTTCGATGTCGACAGAGATAACAAGCGCGGACGAGCCACCAAGCGTGGCGAACGATGCTTCAGGAAAATGCGCCTGGTCATGTCACCTGAGCAGCAGTCGGCGTCGCGATACTGATGGCTCACGGGTGGGGTGAACCTAAAATATAATAAAGCCGTCAAAAAAATCTTCGAGAAGTGAAGTCTGCAATGTGGCATCGAACATACGACCTTTCACATGCTTATACTGCACTCTGTACCAGATATAAATATATTTTGTTTTAATGTGAAAGCTTTATGTGCTTTACTACGTGAAAAGCCGGCGGCGTTCTGTCCGAAGAAAAAGAAAAAACGTCGTCAAGCACGTCATCAGATGCTTCGTCGTGGTAGCCGGCGGGGCGTTTAACGTCAATTTGTTCGCTAAACAAGCGAACTGCGTTGTTCGCTTGTTTAGCGAACAATGCAGTTCGCTAAACCTCAAAGCAATCAATGCTTTGAGGCTTAGCGAAATGGCTAAAGCTCAAAGCTATGGGGGCAACTTGCTCCATAGTCCCGTGTGTCCCGAGCTTGCGGATGTGACACTTCAAAATCTTCTCACTAGCTAAACTGTCGAAAGGAAGAATGATAGGTTATGTCTCGAGTGTGCTTCGCGGTGCACCATAGTGTGCGTTCAGAAATGATATATCGTGTTTCTTGAAGATATCTCGAATATGACTCTAGTCACGAACGGTAGAATCCAAGCCCCGGCTTGTATACTGCCCATATTCTTTGTGGAGGGATACCAGGTTATCCGGAAGAGTTTTACCCAAAAGAGAGGGGACGCCTGGCCGCTCGCTGACCCCGAAGCGAGAGCGGCCGGCGGGATGGCAGCGGCCACCACTCGACAGCTATCAAGGGCGCTCGTTCTCTCGCAGTCGCCGTGTTGATGTCACCCCAGAGGCTCGCTCGCGTCCGGCCCGGGCGTGTCCGCGACGACGTCTCGTCTGCGCCCTCTCCTTCACCACCACGGCCTCATATTGATCGGGCAGAGCGCCGCCTCGGCCCCGCGACGACGCTTTGGCAGGTATTCGCCGCTCGGAGCTCGGTTTCTCGGCCTGGCCCACGTGCGGTGTCCGACCGACAGAAGGGAGTTTCAGTGGATCGTGTTTTCACTCCGACTAAACGAGCGTTATCGGAGTGCGAGACGGGCCTACCGAGGAGCGCAATACCGCGTAGTTACTCGATATTTGTATCGTTAAGCCGCTGTCCCACTGCACATATCTCATACAAATGACAGCGGTGTTCGATACAAGTGCAATTGTGATAACATAATTATTTGCGGACATGCGTTTTACTTGGCCCAAAATCACTGTTCTTTGCCGGGCGGTAAGTCGGACTCCTGATTTGAGCGTGCATGGTGCGTTGGCGTGCTCGACTCTGGAGACCAGTGAAAGCAGCGTATAGTTTTCGCCTCTCTTGCGTTTTTTTGGCCAACAATACGTACACGCGCTTTATTTGTTCAGGTGCTGTTTTTTCTTCTTAGACTCCGTGGGACAATTATCTCGCGTTAATACATTGGGTGAGTAAAAATCCGCTCCTGCGCCACCGTATACAAATGCAGAGCAAAATCAAAGGTGCTAACGAAAGCATTTAGCTTCAGATGCTGTGTTTATTCCATGAACTGCTTCACTAAATCACCTCCTGCCAAAATTTTTGACTTGGCGCTCGTGACGAGCACCTACTCCAAAATACTCAATGAATTTGTATGAACATACTAATCAGCGTACAAGGGCGTTTATATGTAATATATAGCCAACAGGGGCGCCGTAACTGACGTTTTTAGCATACTAGAGGCATTGATGGAATTTTAATCGTCTTTCTCGTGGAAAGCGATCAATCTAGCAACATTGAATTTATATTTAATTTACTGACAAATAGGCCGACATGAGAAGTTATTTGTGACACTTCAAAATGAGCGCGCTGCAAACAACTACTGAAGGTTGTGCTGCAGCGTACAGTAATGCTATAAAAACTATGCCTCGGCTCTATAGGCACACGGATGACCCCAGTTCGTACTGCTCTTCCGTCCGCCTAATAATGAGTTGCAACGTAAGATCTGTAGCGAAAACATTGCCTCTTGTGCAAGTGTGCTACCTTTAATAACACTTCCGCGGCTCCTGTGCACGCAGAGACAAATGCTATCCCAAAGCACAACGGAAATCGATGCGCTTGTGTTGAAGGCGTAGCTTCGACGACGGTTCTTAGGTTGAAATAAATAAAAGGGCTCGCTCAGATCCCTCGTTTGCGCAGTTTATTTTTTTTTCATATTACCGTGATATTTAATTGAAAACCAAACGCGTTGCTCGGGTCCAATAACAAGCCACGAACTGGAAGTAACGATTGAGTTGTGGCTTGCCAATGTTGCTTGATGTGGTTGGTAAAAGGATGTATTGCTTGAACTGCGCTCGAGCAATAAAATATTTCGGAAACGTGCCCTGGCGAATATGCTTACGTGTCAGACCTCAGTTAAGCAACTTGATGGCGCCACGGGGCGAACTGCAGGAACTAAATTGAGGGGCTTTATCGAAAGTGAGACGTCAGGATGATGTATGGGGCTTACGATAGGGGATTATCCAGGAGTGCGCGATAAGTGCGGTGCTTACCGGGGGATTACGGGCTGCAGGTAAGGGTCGGAGATACCGGTCTACTGCGAAGGTACTATACTTCTTACTCTAAAAACTATGACGCAACCACACAATTTGTTTCTGTCTGTGTGTGTCTGGGTATGTGTTTTAAAAACGGGGAGGGGGTGAAGGAATTAGGAGGGAACGCAAGTACAACATTTTTTGCCAGTATGTTGGACTGGAGTAAGCAGTGTTTTTTTTTCTCGTTTTTTTAAATTGTTAGGTTCTTATGATTACGTAGGCCCAAGTGTATATTCGACAACTTGCTCTATGGGCAGATTTTCCTGTCCTTATATACTCTTAAAAAAGGGCTATTAAAAAGATAGCAACTGCAGAAGTTATTACCTCTCCATTGACGTTACTACCTTTTACTATCTGTTTACAACCTCAAATACGCCACAGGCAGTAAATGTGGCTGTTACTAGCCGAGAAAGTCGAGATAGTAATCATTAGAATATTCGTGCACAACGTTCTGAGGCTATGCAGTCAAAGCTACGGGTGCATGAGCGCTCGGGCACATTGAACACCAATCAAAGCTGTGCACGAGCGCTCTTTACCTCTGAAATCTTCACTTCTTCAGCAGGCTCACTTTTTACTTCACTTCTTCTTAGCATCTTGAACGCCGATCTAAGCTGTGCAAAAGCCCTCATTACTTCTGAAATGCCACCGAAAGGTGACCACGAGTATAGAGGACTGCAAGCAGGACGACTGGCCCTCGCTATGTCTCTGCTCGTGCCGGTACGCCCGTGCAACAGACCTATTGCTAAATTACCCAAGCATCAAGGAGGATGCAGGGAATGGTGGTCCACGCGCCGCACATGCTGGCCGCAGCAGTAGTAACTTTTCTAAAGCAAATGCCTAAAACAAATTGCATCTTGCACGCGTGTTCGTCAACGCTTCATTTTGTTTTTTTACTTCTAATCTTTTATACGGGTAAGGCGTGCGTGTGTGGCGCGTGGAACACCAATCCCTGCATTCTCCTTGATGCTTGGGTAATTTAGCAATAGGTATAATGCAAGCTCGTCAAAGCTACGTTCACGCACACGCTGCACGTGCTTGCACGTACGGGGCAGAAGTCGGGGTCTATAGACGCTTTACACACGCGCCAGAATACAGCCGCCATGTCTGACCTTCTCTTGTTTTACCGAGATACCGAGCCACTGAAATTGGTGTGGACGAGCCTCCACAAAGGTCAATGCTGGGGAGAAAGACAGAATAAAATCTAAGATGGCAATAACCTGGCCTGCTATGGTAATAATGAAGTGAAGTAAACGTAATAAGGGGAAACAACAACTGAAGGTCAGTTATGGCGGTGCCCATGCACAGCTGCTGCAAAGCGTCTTAGTATTCTCTGGCGGCCACAGCTGAACGCGTGCTGACGGCCAGCTTCGGCAGTTCCTTTTCAATTTGCATTCCACACCATCAAGATTAAAGGTCTTCGCAACCTATAAATGTGAGGTCGTTCTGAGCATGTGCCCTAAACGTCCTTAACTATGACGTTCACTGAATACCCAATATACTGTTGCTGCGGAGCTATGTGGGGTAGCGAAAACATGGGCTAGGAAGCGCTGATGAGCAGGTACTTATGGAGACTGTCACAAATAATTACAGCGTGAATGGTTTCGTTTTAATGAGATATTCATCCCTCGGACCGTTCAGAATCAATGATTAGGAATTATATTAGTGAGAAAGACGTAATATTCCTGTAAAACAATCAATTTTTGAGGTCATAATTGATAGTATGCCTTAGAAACGGAGGGTATTAGCGGCGAGATGTTTTGGTGGCGCCCTCCTATGGTTCCCCCTTGTGACGTCATTACCTTGTGAACAACAAGTTCGATGGTGTTTGTAAATAGCATGGTGGAAGCTTGAAATCATTGCGCTCTCAAAAGAACACTGCCAACACCGTCAAAATTAAAGTTCTTTCATTCCTCTTATTTCCGTCGATGATAAAATCTTTTCTGACGTCATAGTCAGCGTTCGGCCAATCGTGGAAGGCCGACCACAGCGACGCTTTCGGTCGCGCACGTCGCCAATAAAAGGCGGAAAAGCAATCAACGGAGTCAGTGAATGCTGTCGCGTGCGTTCACGTTAGCGCTTTCATGTGCTCTGTTGTTTGTGTATGTAATCCCTGTAAGAAACGCGTTCACTCTATGGTTCAATCGATTGATGACTCGGGTAATGTGCGCGTAATATAAAGTATAGACATTTAATGCCAAACGTGAATTCGGCAATAGCTAGCGCCACCTAGCTGCTTGAACTAAGTGAAAACTAGGATTTTCTCGGCAGTAACTATCCGTTTCTATATCAATTTACGTGTTTCTACTAGGTTTTGGGAAGGAGGCTATTTCCCGTTACCAACTTCCTTGGTTAGTAACTGCTACGAACACTTCCGCTCCTATGTCAGTTACTAAGAGGTTAGCAACATTTATGACAAGAAGTTACTAACTTATGGTTAGTTAGTACTACGACCTTTCTTTTAAGAGTGTAGCATATAATATATCATACACACTTTTGATTGGTTTATTCGAGGTTGCTGGCTCCAGATTGCAACATTCAATTTGTCGGACGGGATTTAAAATATTTGTTGTAGTCTTTTAACTCTAAACTCCCAGAAGAAATTCCGGAAGGACTACTTCTCATCTATGCACTTGAACCTCTAATTACTGGCCTTGTTCTAATTAGTTTGCCCAATGAACAGACGAACCGATTTTGCGTCTCAATTTTTACGATCTTTCATTCGCGATTGTGCGTTGACACCTTTCACACATAAACTACATCCCTATTATGGCATGTCCTCATTGGCTGAAATGATTAAGTCGGCAAATGGTCGGCGTTCTTAGTGCATCGCGCTGCAGTATTTGCTCGGCAACTTGCTATACAAGAATACTTTATCACGCCTATTGCATTGTCGCTAGTTGTAAGGAGCGGTGCCTCGGTCCTATAGATATATCTCCCTCGAAGCAGTCGAGTTGGCGGACAACGAATATAGATGGAGGCGCGCCGCCCGCAACATCGGGTATTGAGCGCGATTAAATGCCGCACGAGGTCCGCGGCGCTCTCACTGCGGCTTCGATCGAGGTTCGGGGCTAACTGTGGGCCTCCACTCGCTTCCTCGGTGCCCGAAAAGCCGGAGTAATTGAGCCGTGGCGCTCGCAGTCGCAGCGGACCAGGCTGGAAGCGTGGCCGCGGGATCGACGCTGGCGTTCTTGCCGTAGCCTCTTACGGGGGAAAACCACCACGTAAATTGTGAACCAATGACCGACGACCAGTTGGCGGTAACACATTACTTTTTGCAGTAGCGTAGTAACGTACTCGTTACATTCTCAAATCAGTAACGGGTAACGTAGTTACGTTACTCGTTATATATGCTGCCCAAGACCTGAAAAATAAGTAGACTTAAATTTTGTTTCGTGTTTCTATACTTTGTTTTACATTAAGTCCAGACGCAGCCGACGGTACGAGCTGATGGGACCAATGAGACATCGTCATGAGAACATCATCATGGTGTTCGTCATGTTTCTGTACGTGTACTTTCATCGCTGAACCAACTTTAATAAGCGAAACAAAGGGCCCAGTGACACGCTTCTGACGTTGCTTGATTTTGTCCCATTAGTTCGTAGTGTCGGATGCGTCTGAACTTAAGCTGCAACAAAGTATAGGCGCCAAGCCATTAATTATTGCACTCATTCCACATACCTTCAATATTGTGCCTGTTTTTCCCTAACGTAAGAAGTCCCACTTTACGAAAACCCCAACGTCAATGCACTTTGTCCCAATGACAAAAAACGTTAAAAAAGCGTTTTTATTGTTAATTTATAAAAAAAAGTAACGCAAAAGTAATTACTTTTTATGGGTAACGGTAACGTGTTCTTTTTATTTTGAGGTAATGTAGGTCGGTAACGCGTTCCTTTATTTATAAAGTAGGGTAAGACGAGGTAAAATGAGACGCGGGGCAAAATGCGATAGTTTGTGTTTAGTGCCACCCATCTTTTAGACTAGCAACAAGAGTACGTTCAAACGTCAACGAGAGGTGCCGTGACCCCTGCACTTTGCGTGTGTAGAAAATCACAGCTGTCGGCAAGAGTGTTCCGGAGAAAAAAATGCGGAGTTGACGTTGATGTGTTTACCCCCGCCGAAAAGGTGCAAAATTCTGCGCTACATTCTTAAAAAAAAAAGGGTATCAATAGTCCTTTCTAAAGGGAGGAACCTTCTTGTAACTTATGTTCCTTTAGAAAGGAAGAAACGTTCGTCCTGAAAGCAGGGTAGAAAAGCTCCTCCGTCGCCTGCATCTCATCATGGCTGCCCCGAATCGAGCAAATCGAGCTCAATAAGGCTTAACGAGGACACTACGTCTCTTGTACGGGACGAGAGGAGCAGCAAATAAAAGCGTAACACGAGCTTTCCGCGAACTGTGTTTATTTCCAAAGCCAGCTTCCCCCAGCAGGTAAAGAAACTTGCGTTTCAAAAACAGTTACTCAGTCTTCTCGTCGTCAGCACTGCGATGTTAAACGGAGACAACCGATATCCAATTACTTCGCGCACTTTACGTCTTACCTTTGCTATTCCTCGAGCCATAATTCATTCATGCTCTTCAAAAATATTTTTTCTGCTTACTCCATTATTGCGCTTCGAGATCTTTATTATAAGCACATGTAGACACATTACGCATACTACAGGCATCAGCTGAACATAGACATTGAGCGCACAATACAACCCGATCACTACTTCCGAGCTCATCATTTCCGCCTTTTATGCTGGTCGTTTTGAACGTACGGATTTTCTCGGTGACCACCTAAGCAATAAAAAATATTCCCAGTATGCTCATACTTTCCTAGCAATGTCACACCTTTGAGAGTATTTTGCAACGGCACAGGGGATGAATCTTTTAGTAAAAGTAAATGCTCAAGCCGTAATTATTTGAAAGCCAATAAAATTAGCCGCTCCAATGCGGTTTCAAGCCATGTGTTTTCTTCCCCGCACGGCAGGTCGTAGCCAGTATTTCTATTGTAGTGTTTGTTTTTCTATTTGTGCTGTTCACGCGCGGCTGGGATTGTCGCCTTGATTTAATCTGTGTAGGGGGGGGGTATTCACTCAGGTGGAAACGATGCTTCACGGGCAGAGAAATTGTTTTTCGATCAACTTGAATGCAGTCAAAGCCGCGACTTGCAGCAGGTATTAAGTGTACGGATCTATGCACGGGCGAGCTCGAAACCTTCTAGCGCTCATCCCAGCTCGCCACTTGGAGGGCAGTTTATGCTGGAACCGTAGTATATTTAAAATAAAAATTAAAAGATAGCTTTTTTATGTCAAATTTTACCTTTCATCCTCATTTAATGCTGAAATTACAAACTGTAAATATACGCGCTTTCCGCCATATTTCCATTCTGTTCAGTCCTTTCCCCAGAGCGCAATCGCTCTCGGGGAGGAGACAACCAACAGTCATATTGGTCACTGTACGATAGGAGCTACGGTTCAGACCAACGTTCCAACATGGCTATCCGCACGTCGATCGATTGCACCTAATCCCTCAAATGGTCTTAAACTCTTTAATGTAAAGCGTAATGTCAACCTGCGACACCCCGCCCCTTCCCATCATGGCCCGACCAGCGGCATCAGTGCCCGACAGTTTACTACATTTCATCTTGTTGCACAATCGTGACGAAACGACGCAAAGATTGAGGGGACGAACTAGGGGCGCGGTAAACCGACCAGCCGGTGACGCCTTCTGAGAACACCTCACTCTCAGATTAATCGGGGTGTAGGCTACACCATGATGCGCTCCCGAACATCGCTGGTTTTTATTTCATTAATCAGCTTAGCTCACGAGAAGGACGCTTGATAGTATGCTCCAATCACCATACGGCATCAGTAATATAAGGAGTGAACGTGTCTTTAATTTTTTTTTCTTTTTGGCTAGTGAGACGATTTGATTATTTGGGACCTTCGCGTTACCTAAACCGATTAAAAGAACACCAATGAGTGGCGTTCCGGGGTAGGTCATGGTGCAGCATCATCCACGAACATCCGAGGAGGTAGGCGAGTGCCTTTCTACTCAAAAGCTCCGGTGGCCGATGGCGGCGCTGCGTCCGCGCAATGGAAATTTATGTGGGGGAGTCGAAGCAGAGAGGCGCCCAGACGCAAGCGTGTCTAACGCGTCGCTGCCGCCATCTCTTTTCCGAGCCTCGAATGGGTGTATATACAGCCATTCCTAACCCTCTGATCCTATTTCGGGCATTACTCACGCCTGCTTTAACACCAGGAGGAATGCGCCCGGTCCTCCTTTTGTGCGCTTGTGTCGGTACCTTTGTGTAGGCTCGTTTAAATTTTTGAAAATGTGAGAATTTGTTTTGTTTTGTTTTGTTTTCGTTAGTTGCTCCTCTTCTCAGACTTGATCAAGCTGTCGGGCGTTTCTTTTTTTACAATTTTAAATTCACTCTTTACTGAGATATGGCGTCGCCGTATATCGACCCTAAGCTAGGAATTATTTAAAGATGAAGCAGTATATTTTTGACGAAGGGCTTCTGAAATATAGAAGCCTCTGAAGCAACAGAAGGAAATAACAAAAGCAAAGAACCTTCATTCTCCCATCTCCGGGTACAGAGAGAACTGACGGGGTAATATTATACGACTGATAAAATGAGGTTGGCCTACACCGTGAGTTGGCCCTACGAGTCGCTTTAAATGCACCGTAGTATGTTCTCTGTGCGCGCCGTGCATTTCTAAATGGGCCAATCATAAAAAAATAAGAATCAGAAAAAAAAATCATGCCCAGCCCTACAGTCTCACAACTGTACACTATACACTACACGCCAGTGCGGTACGACTGCCTTCTTGTAGATTTTTACGTGTCTACATTAAGGCCCGTTCACACGCCTATTGTGACCTCTTACGTCCTGGAGCACAGCAATGCAGCCGGCCGTTAACAGTCAAAAAAGGCTTAGAAACCGTTTTCGTCTCAGTCACTCGTATTCAAACACATATGTGTGAAAGGGCCTTTAACGGTACATGTCTGGATGTCCGTATCATGCTTCTACTGCAATGCCTTGGGTGATGAATAGCGCGCGCAAAGTGAGAATCACGAGCTGACTCACCGCTCCTCCAAAAGGCCTTTGATCTGAAGGCCTGTGTGATGCCAGTGGAACAAGGGTGAAACACCTGTGATTGGCCTATCGAGTTTATCGCGGAGACATTAAACCTCCAAGAACTTCCGAAAGAAATATAATTCGCTGGTTTTTGTCCAGAACCCTAATAAAAAAAGTGCCCATAAAAACCAATAAATTCTTATGTTAACCTGACGATCCAAGAAACTAGCGAACACACAAACAGACACGCACATAAAAGAAAAAAAAACAGGAAAAAAACACCGTCTCGTAACCTGGACGCAATCCAATCCCCGGAAAATAAAGGCCCTCTGACTGCTTGTGGCGCTCACGGACAATGAATCCGTCCTTTTTACCCCCCCCCCCCCCCTATCTCCCCGATTTTCCTTCGTTGTTCGAGCCACTGCTTCTCCTCTACTTATTTACGTAATGACAACGGCCGTTAAAGCTTGTTAGGTAATCAAATTCATAGAGCGACGAAGAAAGAGAAAGCTGAACGCAGTCGGAGCCCTCGAAACACAGAAGCGGGAGGGGGGGGGGGAGGGCACTGTGAGGGGCGTTGCGAGGCACCGATCGCAGCTTGGTTTCTGTCTGTCCCTCCGCTCGGCGAAGCCTTCTTTCCTCGCACCCGTTTCCGGAAGGCTTCTTTTTGTCAGGCCTCTTCTGTTATGATAAACGAATTGCGCGGTTCCCTTCCATCGCCACTACCACCGCAGTTCCGCGGAGGTGTTACGATGTGGCCTCTTACGGCGTCGGCTGGGGCTTCGCGCCGCCCGAGTCCGTGACCGCGGCTCGAGTCTGTCGCCCGCAAGACGGATAGCCCGCGGGCCATTCTCGCGTGTTTCTAGTCCGACGGCCGGCCAAGTCTCCTCGTGTTCCTCGGACGGACGGTGGCAGAAGGTTTAGAGCACCATCCAGAGAGCCCGCCATCCAAACACCCGAAGCGGATCACGTGACCTCGCTACCGGGAGGCCAGCAAATACATTTCGCGGATGGTCACGGGACACCTCGCAATTCCGTGATTGGCCGAGCATATGTTGCGCACTGTCCGATGCGGTCCGCTTTAGGTTGCAACGCGGGCTCCGTGGGGAAAGTACCGCTGTCGTTTTCTAACAAAGACGGGACAGAGTGTTCGCTTTCTCGGAGTCTTTGTCATCCGCTCCTTCTGTCGCCAACAAAAAGTGGGTCCCGAATCTGTTTCTCCCCCCGAGTGCATTGTGCCTTTACAACCCATTCGTAGTCGAGCGAGACTCTCAGCAATAAGGCCTCGTCTTGGTCAGGTCCTTGGCGCCGCTGCGCTTTGCGTTTTGTTTCTAGAGAAATGAAGAAATGTTCGATCGAGGTCCGTTGTCTTTGCTGCTGACCTTTTACTCCTACGTGACGTGTCATGGGACGCGATGAGGTTGTTATAATGATTGTCACATCGACACGTCCGAGATAATAAAGCCTAAGTGCGGAATCTTTACGCGTCACTAAAGAAGGCCACCGTAGACCACAAATCGGACAGGACTACGGCGTCAGCGTTCGGCAAGGAGTCGTGTTCTCACTGATTGGACGCCAGTCCCAGCCGAACGTTAACGCCTGTCCAATCTCTGGCCTATGGTGATGGTCTACGAGGTGTTGGCAACAGACAGGATTAAAATTGTCGGGAGGTCCTTAGGTTCTCCGCCTTCTGCGCAGGCTTCCAACCTTCCATTACGTTTCCGCGTTTCTTGAGCCTCGAGCGCGCACGCGTAGCCATAGCAGGACAGCAGGCAACAGGAGGCATACTCAAGTGGAAGCTTTATACCCCTGTCAGACGGGCATAGTTTAGTGCACTTCAGGCGAGTGCACTTCAACCGCCGAAACACACTCCAAGTGTGTTGGTGCTACACGGGAAAGCTTAGTGTCACTCCAAAATAATGGCAGTGACGATGGGTAAAGTAATTGGCTCGCAAACTATCAAAGTGCATACGCATATTTTCATAAATAACTTCGTCGTCTTATTAAAACATGTTACCACACATCGTTGCGCTAAGTCACGAGCTTTAATCCAAATTTAAATCCAATTTGATGACTATTGTCAGCCATTACACACCAGGCAAATCCAAAATCTAGACGTCCAGATCGAAATGGGCAGGGGTGGGGATTGAGCCCAGAATCGCTGGGTTCCGCTGCGCGAGCTTTCGCTCCGCGTGCTTAGAGCAGGTGTGCGCGAACCCACTCGGCCACTCGCCCCTCGCCACAACGAAAACATCATGGAGTGTCTGGAGGACGAGCTGGAGGGCGATATCCGCAATGTCTGACAGTGGAAGCGCGTAGTGGAGGCACTTTTATCCGTGAGAGCCCAACGCCTTTCAGATAAGAGGCAGCTGGAGCTGGATGCCGACGCACAGGCGAGAATTTCGAGTGACATCGATCAGCAGCTGCAGCCAATCCCTTCACCATAACCACTCTCATGACCGACAGCCTATCCATGATCAGTCGAGAACGGTGGACTATCCAGAGGAAAGAAGGGTGGTTCGGAGACACCTTGCCCCATTTGTGCGAGTTCCATTTCAAGCAAGCCTTTCGCGTCTCTCCTGCCACCTTCAGATTCCTGGTGGAGTCTTGCAGGGGCCTTCTGGTCGTCGCTGGCCGTCGCGAGGGGCCAAGCTGGAAACTGGATTAGCCGCTTGTTTTTTTACAATGCACTAGTTTCTTGCCTACAGAAAACAAATGCGCATCTAATATTACTCCTATTGAAATAATAATTTTACGCAGCCTTAGTTTCTTCTATTATTTTCACTCCTTGAACACTGCTATCGAGATTACACACTCGGTCTACCGGAGCGAGCGTAGTGTGCTCCCCGAACTCACTTCATTGGAAGTAGGTTCTTCGGGCAGGGCTGGGAATTGAGCTCAGGACCACTGGGTTCTGCAGCGCGAGCTTTCTCTCCATGTACTCCGATCTGGTCTGCGCTAGCCCACTCGGCCACCGATACCCCTTAATAACGACATGTTAAACAAATTCGACGTTTACAATTCTCTGTAATGCCGAATTGAAGCGCAGCTCTTGAGGAGGAGGAGAAGAGGGTACGAAGGGAAGGGTATGCAGCTGCTCCCTCTCTGTACCCTCCCATCCTCCTCTCCTGCTCCCATCCCATTTCGCAGAAAATTTTCTCTAAATTTTCCGCTGAATTGACGTGTGACGTCACAGGACATGTTACGTGAAATTTCAGGTGTGACGTCACGTGACGTCACACGTGATGTCACGAGGGTAAAATTTCCACGCTATATTTAGCGGAAAAATTTCCCGCCAAACTTAGCGAAAATTTTCCCGTCAAATTTAGCGGGAAATTTTTACCTTCGTGACGTCACACGTGACGACACATGTGCCGTCACGTGTGACGTCATTTTGGAAAACATCCCATAATGATACGCGCGGTTACGCCGACGCCGACGCCGCTCGACCCGGAAACGGGCGCCTAGGAGCTGCGCTCTAAAACAACGTTACATTAATGAACGATTTGTGCTCCAATCGGATGATTCTGATCGATTATCGCAAGCCAAGATAAAGAAAGAAGCATATCCAACTTTGGCGTTGCGCTTCGTCCCACGGAAGTCTACGAGGAGGCCCTGACACTGCCTAATCAGATCATAATTATCGTGTTGTCTCGAATAGTTACATGCTGAAACAAAAGTAGGCTCCATCCTTCCCTTCTAACCAAGGCAGCCTTGGAATGACTGACTTTGTCGTCGTATTTTATCAATTCACCGCGGCGCTAATCTTGGTACAGATCAGCCTAAACTCCAAGTCCACCCCACTATTTTTTTTGCAATGTCACTCTTCTCTGTCATCGCTTGCACGAATTTCTTATTCTTTATAGAATGAAATTTACGCCACGTTTTTGGATTTCTGCGTTGTTATGTTTTACTGTTGAAACACTGCTATCGATGCCACGCACTCGATCGAGTGAAGTGAATTCGCCAAACTCACTCGAAGCCAAGTGTGTTCGTCAGGAAGAAGCCGTGTGGCACACTACAGAAATGACACTAAAGGCGAAGTACACTTGGTTGAAGTGCACTAAATTAGCCCGTCTGACAAGGGTATTATATTGCAAGCCGAGCCAAAGTCTGTTGCCGACGTGCGCGATCGAAAGCGTTGCTGTGGTCGGCCTGCCACTATTGGCCGAATGCTGACTATGACGTCAGCAAAGGATTTCTCTTCGACGGAAATAACAGGAATGGAAGAACTTCAACCTTGGCGGTGTTGATGGCGTTGGTTTCAGAGCGCAATGATTTCAAGCTTCCACCATGCTCATGTCGAACACCGTCACACATGTTGTTCGCAAGGTAATGACGTCACGAGAAGGAACCATAGGAGGGCGCCCCCAAAACATCTTGCCAATCTTGCCTAAAGCCCCTTCATGTTTCGAAAGTAGCGCAAGGTGCGTCGATGCACGATGCATATGCAGCCCTTGGGAAGATCATGGCCGCACAGCGCAGCACTGATACACTGAGCTGGATTTCAGACGCCATGAATTTCCCAGAAGTGGCGCGCGGCACGTGCCTCGAGCATGTCTACAACAATGAATGGCGCCACTTTTCCCAGAATAGAGGAGCTTTAATCTTGCCGTCAAGACTTGGGAAAGCCTTTTCTGGCAGTTAAGTCGAGGCTATGGGTATCCTTGCGCTCGCGCACTTTGAGTGCCAATCAAAACTGCACGCGCGGTCTCACTCTCGGAAATGCGAGGAAAAGTGGCCCCGAAATATAGAGCGAGCCTTTCTTCTGCGCGCGCTTGTGACCGCATTTCGGGTGCACGCCCCACTCTTGCCGTACACCTTGAACAGGAGACCCCTAAAAACCTCCGAATGGCAGAGGTATTCACATGGGGGAGATATCCCTCCCTTTGCTTCACAAGATGCGCATCACGTGGTAACGACGTCACGCTTTTGCGCGGAGTCGCGCTGACGTAGACATTTTACAAGGATAGGGAGCTTTACCTCGGGCCGCACAAACACTCCTCGCCTTGGCGTGGGATCTCTTTGCAATCGGCGGTACATTGCTCGCGTGTCTGGCAACTTCACAGATTTTGCTCAGCAAGGTTATGCAAGGTACTGGCGGTGGCACCGATATCGCATAACTTGTTGTGGCTTGCGCTATGGCGCATATGGTCCGAGGTACCCGAATGAGTCTTCTATATTCACCAGTGCCGTCCTCAAGCTGCTCCTCATAAAACGGGTTTGGGATTCAACATTCTTTGTGTTGCATACATCCCGTTCAAGAACCATAATTTGTTTTTTATAGCGGGAAGCCGTTTGTCATTTTGTGCATCTAACAGCGGTGCTGCCATAATCGCGTATCGCCGTTTTATATTCGTCTTCCTCCCTTTTTCTACTCTCATAAGCGCACCCGAAGCCTTGTTGTTGAGAGTTCGACCTCTCAGTGCATCTGAAAACACTGACATTCTTCTCGGATCCCCAGCGTTCGTGTAAATCCTGACCTCGAGAAGGGAGTCGCGCTGGTTCCGCCGATCACTGGTGTCACACAAATCCCACCCCGTAAAGAATTCCCCTTGTGAATACCCCATGAGGGGCTTTACTTCTTCAGCGCTACATAAAGCGTCAGAATGACAGCCGACATTGTGCTATAAAAACATTCATGATGGCGACTTGTCGCGGAACGTCATTGCGGAAAAATGGTAGCCGAGGCTTCGCTAGGGAACTGCCATTTTTTTAGGGTACTTAAGAAGCTAAGTGTTCTAGTGAAACGTCGGATGCCACTTAGATGACTCCTGAGAATTTCTGTTTCAGTAACTTGACATGATATTACTTAACATGGCTTAACTTTTACATGACGCGATATAAAAATTAGATGATATGCCATAAGGTAGCCTGACTTCATAAAAACTAAATATGTTTCTCACTATACTGTGTTTCACCTTATGATGTACCGCAGGAAAGGCTACAAGCGCGAGCTCCTTGCTCTAGGGCACATCTCGGCGGCACAAGCTCTCGTGCGTTAAGAGTAGCTCCCAACACTATGAGCTCGCGCTTCTGGCCTTGTCTGCGGTACAACCACGGTGGGTACAACATAAGGTGAAACGGAGTATACATCCCGAATAGACATTTCGCTAAATTACCCAAGCATCAAACAGAATGTTATACTTCGTTTCAGCTTGGGTCCAGACGCAGCCGATGCTACAAGCGCGAGCATGTGACCCTGAACAGTGCTTGCACTGCACGAGCGCGCGTGTTTGGCAGGGACGCTGTAAGCCCGCGGAGCTCGCGCTTGTAGCATCGGCTGCGTCTGGACCCAAGCTGAAACGAAGTATAGGAGCGTAGGTAGACGCGCTGCACGTGCTCGAATTTTCTATAGAAAAGATTCGAAGTAAATAAATAAAATCAAGCATCCGTGGAATGCGCGTGCAAAGGGCTACTTGTTTTAGATTTTTGCTTTCGAACAGCTAAAACTGAAAACTCCAGCACAAGCAACGCGACATTCTTTTTAATGCTTGGGTAATTCGGAAAAAGGTGTATCGCAGCGAAAATACATGCTGACATAAGCCAGAAACTTAGGAACGCACACGATCGGGTGGTCTAAAAACAGGAACACACTTTGTCTACGTATGTTTCATTCTCTGTATGCTTCTCTGGTTCCCGCTTTCGTCACTGTGAATAGTCACAAGTATAGCTTGTTTTTAAGTATTATGACAAATGTCGAACATGATAACATTCCACGGCATCATACGAAACATATCTTCACTTTACGAATTTATTGAACACAATCCATAACAACGTAACTAAATATAACGAATAATAATATAATAGCATTTTATAACGTAACGTGACACAACATAACATAACGCGACATGACAGAGCATATCATTACACAAAATACATGACATCGTAATCAAAGAAACCGAATAATATAGGATTGCGTGTCATAAGTTCATAACATAACATGACATGTCATGACATGACATAACATGACATGACATACATTGACATAGCATAACATAACATAACTGCCAAAACATACTAAAACATAACCTATAATAACACAAAACTAACGTAAGACACGTACTTCGCGTTTGTTTCGTCGAATACTTACCAATGCGACATGTCACATTACGCCCGCGAATAACCGTGTAATCGGCTACCCCAGACATGTTTTGGGGCTGTCAATATGACGTTGTTCTAATACCCCAATTGACACGATCATAAAGATACCTTTAGCTAAGCTACCATTCATGTATTCTCGTTAGCACGGCGCAATCACGCCTTATGCCGCGAACTCATCTGCGGCGAACAGTTCGTGGGTGCGTGTGCTCGCTACCCAAGATGGCGGGCTGATTCGCTTCGTTGCAAGGGGACCTACGTTAAATGTAACTTTATGCTGACCGTGTGAATGGGGTATTGCTCCTTTAAAAGAAATGGAGAACGGGGGTAGGTAAGATCCCTATGCATTTCAAACTTGCTATAAGCAGTCCCAGTTCGCCGTCATATCAAAGTCGGTTCTGACTAAGACATAGCGATTAAACGTGTACACTTCGCAAGAGATTGACACGCGAACAGCAAAAACAGAAGCAAAAGAAAAAGAAAGAAAGAGCTTACAGCGTCGGGGTCTTACCGAAAAAACGAATTTCCACTAGCAGCCTTCACATTCCCAGAATTCAGCACGTACTCTCGTTAGGGTGTGAAATAACGCTTTAAACCGCAATTACACGTCATCCCAAAAATAATGGAAAAAAAAATAAGTGAAAAAAGACTAAAAGTTGAAAATGTGGGAATTTTGACGGGCAGAAAATCGATGATGCCCTCCTAAAACAACCCTCGTTTTCTAAAACTAGAAAAAAATTATAGGCACGAACGTGCGTGAAGAAAAAAGTAGAAAGGGGTAGAACGAAAAAGCATACTAAAATGGGAATACAAATTTGACGCGAGAAAGACGTGCAAAATCGGAGATACGGGAATCGTTGAGGGCGGCAATCGCGATGTCATCGTCGCGGCGGAATTTTCGCCTTGCGGAGGCGCGTGGCGACCGCGACAGATGGCGCTGCGGCGGCAGCCTGCCAGATTCCCCTTGGGTAAACGGGGAGGTGTGGGGGCGTGCTGTACTGCGGGGAAGCTGGGGGTGGGCCCCCGAGCTTCTCGTAAATTTTAAGCAGGAAGAGTAAATTTTAATAGCTCCAGAATCCCCAATGCCGCGACTTTACCGCTGAGATTGTAGAATAGAGTTTGTAAGTTTTAGCAGGCAAAACCACCCAACCTGCCCTAAAAAAAAACAAAAAAAAGAAAACAGGGAGAAACATAAGGTAAGTACTTTAGAAGAAATAAAATGCCTGTAATGTCACTTTTTGTTTTCCCTCTCTCCGTTCGAGCTTGTCTCGGTTTGGCTTGAAATATAAAAGAGTATTTTGGCGACATCCACGCGGGTCAACGTATTTCTAGGTTGGGTGGCTTGTTTGCGTACGTATGTGTGCATGATCAGCAGTGTCTCGTCGTGACGAGAATAGGAAGGCCATTACATTTTCGAAGTGGTGATTGAGTGCGCGACAGAGTTCGTTCAACCCGGCTTTCGACCTGCAGTGTGTATCGCCATGGGGTTACACATTGAATTCGTGGAATCTGGCGCGCCGAGGTTTGATAGGTGGCGTTGGTAGGTTTGAAGCAGAGCTATTCAGTACGACTGGTGGATAATCATCGTCGAAGGAACGTAATACAGATGTCGTAATCACCTCAGATAGAAATGCAGAAATTGGAGCCTTCGACACGTGCATGTGTGCGACGAACTAGCAAAGTGCTTGCCTATATGTCTGCGTCATCGTTACATTGGGGGATTTAGTTTCCCGTTTTCGCCGGACCTCGATTATATAAGATGTGACAAAGGTTGTAGTCTTTGTCCATATTTATTGTCTGTTGACTCCATTCGGAGGACAGCTAATTAACAAGGTGTTGAACTGGGCGAGGTGGTAGAAGTTTGACATGATGGGTGTAACAGATTCAAAAAACGAGGACGAAGAAAGAAACAGACACGACAGGACAAGAGCTGTACTCGCAACTTCAATGTTTTATTTGAAAAGGAAAAGAAAACACATACGTCAGTACCAGATAACACAGTGTGTGATCAAACAACACGACCCACACAAGGCACGTGTCATCAAAATAGGTTCACTATGACTGGCATAAGTTGAGTCTAGTGAACCTATTTTGATGACACGTGCCTTGTGTGTGGCGTATTGTTTGAACCTCTATTTTGATGACACGTGCCTTGTGTGTGGCGTATTGTTTGATCACACACTGTGTTATCTGGTAGTGACGTATGTGTTTTCTTTTCCATTTCAAATAAAACATTGCAGTTGCGAGTACAGGTGTTGTCCTGTCGTGTCTGTTCCTTTCTTCGTCCTCGTTTTTTGAAGCTATTACACCCACCATGTCAAACAGCTAATTACTTTAGTTAGGGAATGAGTGACATTTACATTTCAATTGTTTATTGTTTTATGTACCGCGAACGCAAACAGAACTTGACCTCACTCTTGGGCAAATTATTCAAAACTAAAAGCAAAAATTAAAACAGACAATAAATATAAAACAATAAAGCAAAAGTAGAACAGGGTCAAGTATGTGACGCAATGTGGCAAAAGCACTTTCCTAAATGTTACAAGGAAAGATAACAAGTCTAAGTCGATCTTTTCATGGCTGTAAAGTAGCTGTAAATGCAACATCAGGGATGCCACATCAACGTTATGCGTGTAAAACAGAACAGACTTAATACGGATTTGATCAACACATAATGAAATGTCACCAAGAAGCAAAAACGGATTATTCGTGTCATTAAATGATTAAAAAATACTCACACACCCATATCTCGCATTAAACAAGCAGTATAAAAAGCTGCAGTGGTCGTAGAAACGATAAATGCTGCCTCTTAACCATATATATCGCAAACAAAACGCCCGGGAATATGCAAAGGAAAAGTATTATTTAGATGATTAGAGAAATGGCTAATTGGACATGTAGAAGAAGCTGCAAAAAATGGAACGAAACGTAATTTTTTTTTATAAAAGTCACATTCGAACAGATTTGTCCCCGGGCTCATCGTCATCATCTAATCTCCACAGGTAATACATAGGGATCTGTTTTGTTGGGGATTATTATTATTCTTTTCGGGGGCGGGGGGGGGGAGGGAGGGAGGAGGGAGGGGAGGGGAGGGAACAGAGGGAGAGAACTTCTTTTTTTTGGAGGGGGGGTGGCTATTTTTTATTTTATTTCTGGGTGTGTATTTTGGGGTTTATTCTTTACAACGAATTCGGTGTTCTTTGGTATAAATTTTCGGTGTCAGAATAACATTTGTGCTTATTCAGGCTTATCTTAAAAAAAAAAAAGGACTTGGGCGTAGGAATTCTTAACCTCGAGGGAGCATGGGCGTGACTCCAATACTTTGAAATCTTCCCGGAACCGATAAGAGAAGGAAGGGGGTGGTTCCCAGGGGAAAGGAGGCAGCCTCGCGGACAGTTCAGCGCATGACCGTGTTCCATGTCAACGCAAAATAAATCTGTAGTTAATAGGGACTTTTCGCAGATCGTTTCCGCAGTCCCACAACGTTCTCGGCAACCCACTATGAGATCCGGGACTCTGCAGGCTGGGCTAGCGCTGTGTATACCTATATCTATCTATATATTTTTTTTCTACCTTGTTTTTTTAATGTTTTTTGTGCTTTTTATAGTTCATTGCTGTCTATATAAATATGCGTTTTGCTTACATACAATGTTTTCAAGGATATTTGAAGTACAAAAAATGTACTGTGATTTGCAAGTGTACAATTTTTATGTACGTTTAGACAGATCCGTTTTTTCTTCTTTTTATTGTTACCTTTAAATCATATATTTATTTCTTTGCAATCTTTTGTGTGAAATTAGATTATGCTTGTATTTATTTCTGACATACACACTCTGATGAAAGTTCATATTTTCTGTTTTTGATGACCACTGTCTGCCACTGTAAGGGGGGGGGGGCGAGGGCTCGTCAAGCGGCCTGTAGGCAGCGTTTTGCCTCGGTCCCCCTATGATGTGATGGTAATAAATGGATTATTATTAAAGCGCACCAGTTGACTTTTCCCCAAGCAAAACGCTCGCGGCAATCAGGTCGTCCCCACAAGCGGCGCTTGTCAACGCGGTGCTCAGTCCTCTCCGCGTTCGCATAAAGGCCAGATCATTAGAGAAAACAAAGCGGACTCCTGTCGAGAGGAATACGAGCACTCGAGAATGTGCTCCTCGGTGACGGCGGTCGGAAGCCAATAAGGGGAGACCAGACCACTTCAAAGTCTCAGAAAAAAATATAAAAAAGAATTAAAAAGTAAGAAAAAAAAAGCGACTTGCGAAAGGCAAACGCCACTCTTCACAGCTGAAGAACTCTTTTAATGATGCTGCTCGTACCCTTCCAATTCCAAAAAGCCCCTCCTCGTCGGCTCCGCCCCTCTCCGGTAGAGCGGACGAACGCACACACACGCACCACATACAAAACTACGCTCAACGGTTTTTCTAACCCGGTAGCTGACAGTGGGGTGAAAGCTGCATGCCGGGTGAACCAATCAGCTATCCTGCCTCGCGCCACCTGATTTTTTTCTCACCGCATGCGTGCAGCTCTGGCGATCAAGGTGACCTATCGTTAATGGCCGACACTTGATTGCTTTAGCCGTGACGTTTAGCCTACACTACAATCTACTCGTTGAGTTGGCTATAGGCCAATTAAGAGGGCCGAACGCGTAGCACGTGTTAGCGGAATTATTTGTCAGAAAAGAAACAAAGGGTACGTGCTCACGTGACGGGTGGGTGTGGGGCTCGGAGGGCTGCCTAGCTTTTACTCCACTGTTTTCTGTTGGACGCGAAGAGTCTTAAACTCCATTTCACCGTGACATGAACCACAGCGAAGGTTGTGGGTGTGTTCTACTTGCTGCTGATTAGCAGCACCGGCCAAAGCTACCCTCTCGTGCCTGTAGCCTTTGCGGAAGTCCATGTTAAGATGGGACGGAATGTACGGACTGTCACGACGATGACGACCAAGGCGAAGCTTTGGCGTTGGGAAAAGAAACACACACAGACGCATACAAAACCTCTCTCTCATTACTACGAATTCGTTTCATCGGGCTGTGCGGCGGCGGTGACATCCATCCTTTTTTCGGGAGTGCGGTGTAGAGGAGCGAAGGACACCCGTGTATTCAGGAGCCAATTTAGCTGCGTCAAAGACGCTTGCGGACAAACCACGTCGTTTCCCGAATCAATTTGCCTCTGAAGCGCCGAAGGAGTGTTCTTCTTCTTCGCTGTCGTCGCTGTCGCCGTGCACGAGCTTCTTTTCAGGGAGGGACTGCTTGTCCCGTCCTCCACTTTTTGAATGGGACGGCGAGCCTCGCGTATCGGCCTTTCCTATAACTGTCCCCCGGACATTCAATGCCGACACCGGCAAACCTTGTTTCTGCGGGTGCAATCTATGCGGAGCTGCTTCTTTTTATTTCATTGCGACGTCAGTTATTTCTTTTCATTTACTTCTTTTGTGTGTGTGCGTTGGGTGAGAAGTATGTTTTCCTTTTTTTTCTTTTTTTTTGTAGTGGGGTTTTCTACTTTGGACGCGTGTTCTCGAGATTTTACCTTACCGTTTCGGGCGTGCATACTGGAGTGCTGTTGAGTTTTCCGTGGTGGTACCTAAATGAATATCGGGAAGATTCATTATGCACGTGTCTGGACGGGAATATCTTATCGCCGTGTACGTTTACAGAGCTATACACCAGCCTGGAGAATAAAAATGGAGACTTAAATCATAATTTAGATTGTGATTTAAATTATACCAGTTTTTTTACTATGATTATATAAATGATATAAATCAAATGTTTCCCGCAGAAATAACCCCGAAGATATTTTTATTTACCTTTTGTCTATCGTGTGATGCTTTCTATGTGCATTTGCTTTATGCTAACGTCAAGAAATGATTAAGCAGGAAAGATTTATATCAGGCTGAACACGAGCAGAAAGCGGTTCTCTTCTGAGAAAATCGGGGCAGTGAGCCTTCTTGCGTACCTTCCACTTTCTTCGTCAGTTATGTAACGTCCTACTGGAAGCAGATCAAGATGCGGAAAACAAAAACAACTATAAAAGTAATTTTTTATTGCACGTAAATTATATCTAAAAAGAAAAAAAAACAAATACATATGTGAGCTAACTAAAACATCAAGCTGTCTTATTCTAGTAAGGTGGAGATAAATAAAAAAAGTTGTTAATTAAACTGTACTTTAAACTTACAGTATTTTTTCTTCTGCATTCTTATCAGTGATCGGGTAGATTGTTCAATCAATGTGTCATGTTTAAAATTGCACGCAATGATAGTGAGTCACAAGTTTTTGGCCAGTGATTTAAATCAAATTAACCCGATTTAAATAAAATAAATCTATCTTTTTCTGATAAAAAAAAACATGATTTTTTTTTCACCCTGGCAGAGACTGAGGGAAAGGAGGAGACGAGAGTGCGCGGGGACGTCAGAAAACTGAGCTCTGTTCGGAAGACTGGCAGTTCGACGACGGAGCCATAGAGTGCCCGGTCGCAGATTTGGAGCGCGAGGATCTGGTAGCACAGAGCACCAAAGAGCCATTTCTCGGGGAAGCTGGACGTCAGCGCGCAGCGTTTGCAGCGGCGAGGACCCGAAACACACTTGTTCGCGCGGGAGAAGTGTGTTTCGGCGTCTCGCCGCAGCGGGGCGCCAGTCACGTGGCTCTCCTCTCCTCCTTTGTCTGCCGCCCCACCTTTTCCACTTCGGCGGCCGCTTCTCATGGCGATCTGCCGGGTTTTGTCAGTATATAGGATGCTATGCTCTATTCAATCTTCGAAAGCGTTCGAACGGAACGCCGGCGTCCGGTATTGGGTGCTCGCGTTCGAACCGGTTCGAACAGTGAGTAGGGAAAACGTAATCTGGTTTGACTGACTTTTCATTCCAACCAGAGCTCGGTGTTTCGACGTCCCCGCTCATTTTGTCTGCTCCTCCCCTTCCATTTCTACTCGTACAAGCAACGTTTTGTTAACGTACTTTTCTTTTTCTTGCATCGCTTCGTCATGTTTTCAATGGGAAACGGGAAATGCCGAGGAAGAGGCTACGTGGGAGGAATGGGCGAGCGGGTCGAAGCAAATTTCCTCGCTTATAGCCTCGCCTTGTCAAGTGATGTTGAAAACCGGCACTCAGCTGCGAATCTATCCCGATCCTGCGTCTCCCACCTCTCGGCACGCGCTGGTTCGCTGATCCTTTTAAAAGAAGCACCGGAGTGAATGAATCTTCTCCGTATAAAGATGGCACCTTGTGGGGGACGTGCGAATCAATTTTGAAAGCCAGCGTTGTTCGAAACTGTGTTTCTGAGAGAAAACATGGGTGGCACGCGAGGATCGCGCGCATGCGTTCAAGCGGCCTAGCTTTTGGCCCGCATTGCGCCTTTCCTTGTACCCTACGAAGTCTATGGGAGCCTCCAAAATTAGATGGAAGGGTATTATACGCAGAGTAGAGTTTTTTTTTTTTTTTAATGCTGGCTCTTGTGACCACTGATAAAATTTTGAGTCCGAGTCAAAGAAGCCGGTAGAAACAGAAACGGCAACCTGCCGTTGGTCCTTGGGTGACGTGTCCTTATAGTCCGCCCTACCGGAGGTCATTCTTATAAAAATTACTCGACTTCGTTATCCCAGTCGAGAGATGTCTGTAGAATGCCCCGTTGACTGACAAACAAGTGAATATAATGGTTGGTGACACGTTCACAAGAAGATATTTATAGTATCTCGCTTTAACGGGACGAAGACCTACCTTCCCTAGCAGTCTAAATAAAAACAAAAGGAGAATTTTTAATTGATTTTTTTCTTTCAAGTTTTTCGAAAAGCTTTCAATGAACACACACAAAAAAAATGGAACGACGCAGCTAAACAAATACAAAACCGCATTTCAATTTCCGCAGAGAGCGTCGGGGGACACAAAACGGCACTGAGGCCAATTCCAGTTTTGAGGATTTACTAATTAGCACTACGTTTACACGTCCCAAAAGAAGCGTCAGCGGGCTTTTAGAATCGAGGGAGTTCCGCAAAGAGTGAAGCCTAATTACTGCCTCGAAGCGGCGTCGCGTAGAAAACTCGGAACGAACAGCCGACACAAATTGGATTGACGCGTGCGAGGGAAGCGAGCCTGCAGGCGCGATTCTGGCGAGGAGGAAAGGGGGACAGATAGCTCTAGGGCTCTGTCTCTCTCTCTTTCTTCCTACATACGTCACGACGCGTCTCACGTGACCTAATAATTATCCAGGCTTTTTGACAGCAGCCATTCGAGGCGTGTGACGAGTCTACTTAAAAAAAAGGGGGTGAAAAGGGGGGGGGGGTAGAGGGAGTGGTCGGTGTTGTTCCCGAGCCCCGAAAGCAAATGAGACGTTCAGCGTTTATACAACGATAGATCTTTCTATGGTAACACTGGTTTACGCTTTTACGATGCAGATGGACGATTTGGCAAGTGTAGTATGACTGCTAAGCCCGGGCCTTTAACATGCATCACGATTCCATAGACCATTCTGATAATCGTCTTCTGCGCGCTGCCATATTTGTCTACAGTGCTGCGGAATGCCTTCTGAGAATGTGCAGGCCAATGACTCGGCATTTGTGACTTGTGTGATAAGTGTTGGAAAGGTTTATGGGAGAGTCTCCGAAGCTGTGCCTGTGGAAACCCATCCGGCACCGCTATCTTCGATAGACTACTTTTAAAAATCCCCGCATGCAACACTGCGCGTTGCATTATGTTACCCTTTTGCCCATAGAGAGGAGTGGCATGATCCCGACTTCAATTGCCTCCCTTGACGAAGTAGTGCATCCTAGAACTGCGTTAAAATAAAGTTAGAGCTTTCTTGCATTGTACCCATTCATTTTTATGAGAGCCTCCGTTGAAACACGGACCTCCGGCGGCCCTGAGGACCTGCCCAGGCTTAACGAGGAGTACGAGTACGGTCGGCCGCATCCCATAGCTTTCTGGCAGCCTGGATACCACTGGAGAGCGGAGCGTGACCATCCCAGCTCACGAATAATTTCAGCAGCCCATTGCGGAGAAGAGGGAACAGGTTGACCGGCTCATTATATTTCTTTTTCATGGGCCTTCGTAGTCTCGTTTACGTGCGCACAAACTCTAGCACGTCAACACCCCCCCCCCCCAAAACAAAAAAAAAAGAAAGGAAGAAAAAATTACGAAATGAAATACAAGGAAAATAAAACGTGTTCGGTAATTTTGTTTGCATTGGTAGGCCACTCCTACACTTTTATAAGTTTAAGAGAAGTCACATATGCGAAAATGCACGCACTGCATTTGGTCATGACGGGATTTCGCAGGATTTCGTGAAGTGAGGAGGGCAAATGGAAACCGAAACTTGGGCCAAGGGATACCCAAGATGCTTTGCTCGGCTCTGCGCCACTAGGGTCCCTTCAATTTTGCGAGAGGTCTATTGGCACCTGGGACCCGTTACATCGTTGTGTTGTAATGATGGCTTTTTTCTGGGAGGGATCCTTTTGAGAAGGCCTCAAAAAGCGGTTTCTGAGCGAGGATTATCTTTCGCGTAAAAAGCAATTTGAATAAATTGGGTATCCTTGCTTCCCGTTGTGTATTGGATTGCGTGATATCATGGTATTATGCTTGTTTCTAAGAAGACGCGGAAGGTGACCACTTTTCTTTAATTGAACGTACTGCGTTCTTACGAAGAACCTCAACGAATTCTCGGTTGTTCGTAACACTAGGAGTGATGCGTCTGGGCATGCGCAGTACCGACGCAGAAGTGCCACCGCAGTGGTGTGACGCCAGTGAGTTGAGTTACTCTATAGTTTCCAGTAGACAGGGTTGCCCACGCATGCGGTGTGCGTCCTGGCATGCGGCTAGCGCTCCGTACGAACGATTATAAAAAAAAAAGTAAAGCCAAAATCGTTTTTGTTTTGTTTTTGTGGGCTTCATTAGTGGCTTTTCGAAGATCACACGCCATTGTGGTCCCTGTGGGCGCATGCTCAGTTTCTGGTTACAGTGACGGCACCACGAGCTCCCGCTAGTTACGCAAGCATTAGCACATAACAAACGAAATTCTTTTATAATCTGTTGCATCATAAAATGCATTTCGGTGGCTCACGCGAAACCACCGAAAGGCAAGGAGCGCGTGCTGGAGGCGGATAATGTACTGATGACCTTTGTCGCAACAGACTATAGCTCGCATCTACGTCAGGAGTCGTAGTGTAGCGCTGTGTCTTCTAAATATCGATCCCACCTTTGTACGTCTGTGAGCACTATTGGCGACGTGCGTGATCGAAAGCGTTGCTGTGGTCGGCCCTCCACGATTGGCCGAATGCTCACTATGACGTCTGCAAAGGATTTCTCATCGACGGAAATAAAAGGAATGGGAGGACTTTAGTATTGACGGTGTTGTTTTGAGAACGCAACGATTTCAGGCTTCCAGCATGCTGATTACAAACACCATCCTACTTGTTGTTCGCATGGTAATGACGTCACGAGAAGGAACCACAGGAGGGCGCCACAAAAACATCTCGCCGCTAATAGTGCAGACATACCTCGGGGCACTAGGCCTCTATGTGACGAGCCCGCGCGTTTTGCTGCTGCCGGGTGCGGTGTGCATAGGCGCACGCTACGCTGCCCTATTTGAGCGGCAAATAACACATATTAGGGAGTTTTCGCAGATCGTTTCTGCTGTCCCGCAACACTCTCCGCAACCCGCTAAGGTATCCGGAACTGGAAGGGAGGAAGAAACGCAGTCTACGAAAACTCCCTATTGTCACAGAATGCGCCAACCGTGACAAATGTAACGGTAACTTATTTTAAAGCTCGAAATTCAAGTACTGGAGACAAAAGAACGTGTTTGTGAACACGCGGTGCTGTAAAAAGTTACTCTGCTCGCCGTATATCTAATTTGGTCTTGTTTCTAAACGTAAGTGGCTGTTTTTTTTTATCGAGATTAGTTTTATAGAGGTTACATCCGATGTTTTGTTTCGTCGGCGGAACAAAACTACAATTAAATTTCTTTTGAGGCTTTTTATCTAGAACATAGTTCCTCGACGCGCTTATTCAACGGGCCACTTTGTTTCTTGTGGCGAATGCTGAACATGTTACCACGTGACCACTCCCCGCCTTCCTTCTTCTTAATGGCCAGGCGAGGCACCGTCCGAGAAACAGTCGCGTTCAATTAGCAGCCCCGCTCTCAGCAACGCTTCGAGCCGACGCCGTGTACGCGCTAATTAATAATCTCCGATTCTCAGCAAACCACACTCCCGCAATTAGGCTCGTTTTTTTTTTCTGTATGACGACGCCGACCATGACTTTCTTTTGAGGATCGTTAGCTCTTTAGCCGCAACTCCTTGCAGGCAGGCGTCTTTGCATACCATGTCATTTTTTTTATCTGATCTTTTTTTTAAATTTTTGTAATTACAAAATTTACAAATTCACAACCAATCAGTTTAGAGAGAGATAGTAAAATATGTGACGTACGTGTAAGTTTTGAACATGGCGCTGGCCAAAATGGCTGTCGAAGCGTCTCTGTGATCGACCTTCCATGATTACCTGAGAGTTGACTCCATGAGTACGACTCCTTCCATGATTACCTGAGAGTTTTTTAAAACATGGCCGACGTTTTATCAGACTACCTCAATTGTGAAACTGAAGGGAAATCACTCCCCTCCCCCCCCCCCCCTCTCCTTACTTCCTTCAGTCGGTTTCCCGTAGTTTGAAGCACCATCTAGATTATCGGTTCAAAGCTGTGAGTTCCATAGAGTACGGTGAATCGCCATCTATACTCCTTCACACTTAAGCTGAGACTTCAGCTAATTTCCACAAGCACGAGAGCTTGAGCGATTTTCCGGAGAACGAGCACTCGCGCTATGCTCCGTTTCACCTTATGTTGTACCACTGCGAAGGCTAGAAGCGCGAGCTCATAGCGTTGGCAGCTGCCCTTATGCACGAGAGCTTGTGCCGCCGATATCTGTCCCAGAGCAAGGAGCTCGTGCTCGTAGCCTTTCGTGCGGTACATCATAAGGTGAAATAGAGTTTAGAAATACACAAAGTCCGGACCGCAGGCTAGCTTGCGCTTGTAGCTTTGGCTGCAGCCTCAGCTTATGGGTGAACAGAGCATAAACGTTGAGTAGTGGAACATACGTATCCCATAGAATACACTGCAGCTACCATAGAAACCGTCCCCTTAAAACGGTGGCGCGTCTAACGACGATAGACGAGTCGGGGAGGGGGGAGAGTTCTGTTCGTGCGAGCAGCGTCTATGGGCGGTTACGTAACTGATCTAATGCAGTAACGTTGTACATGGCTTGCATTGACGTCACTACAGTGGCCTTTGTGGCAACCAACCAACTATTTTACTAGGGAAATCCCCGACCACATATCGAAAAAGGCGACAACGAAGATTCGCGGAAACACGCTTGGCGGCGGCAGCAGTACCGGTTTCGCATCTGCGACCCCGTCAACGGCACCGCATTCTGAGGCGTCGGCTTCACGTGCTCTGGTGGCGAGAGAAGGGGGTGGGAGAGAGACGTCGCCAAATAAACCATGCCACCAGGGGTGTTTGTGACGCTACCGTCGTTCTGTCTAATGCAAAAGAAGAAAGTGTCCCGTATTCCTCTAGCAAAACATTTGGTGGGAACCTTGTTGCTGAGTGCGTGCCTTGTGCAGCAAACTCTTCCCACCGTCGTTTTTCTTTCTCGTCAGAAAACGTTGGTATGACGACCAACATGGCGCCATGACGTCACGTGCAGGCCACATAGAAGTAATGTTAGATGCCCAACGACAACGATGTTGCTTTCAAAGCGCGAAGACTACAGGCTTCCATCCCGCTTTTTACGCACCCCATCGAAGTCGCTGTTGCCCGCTTACGATAAGTAACCAATATCCCGAATGCCCAGGTATAGCTTGCCCTTGACGTTACAGGTAGGAACCGTAACATCTGCCATTTCTGTAAGGTGGAGAAGCAGGCATTGAATCCAGTGTTGCAGGCATTACCGAAAAAAGTAATGAAATATCTTACTCCTTACTTGCAAATAAAAGTAACGTGTTATCGACCTACGCTACCTCAAAATAAAAGGAACGCGGTACCGTTACGGCTACCATGAAAAAGTAAGAAGGTTATTTATGCGTTACTTTTTAATGTTGAATTAACATGTTTTACACTTTTCCGTTGCAGGTATGCAAAAGCTCCATATTTCAAGAAACGTATGTCCATCCACAAACTGAATATAATTACCTCATCTTTTTTACGCTTCCATATAAATGCGGACGAAAAAAAAACATACAAAGAAAAACGCAAGACACAAACTTTTTATGACTAGAAACACGAAAAAAATTGAAGTGTAATTTAATCAGCTCGTGAGAAGAATATGGAACGAGTAACGTAACTACGGTACACGTTACTCGAAATAAGTACCGTAAGTACGTTGCCCGTTATCATTTTGAAAATGTATCGAGTACTCTATTGCATTACCGGAAAAAGCAACGCGTTACCAGCAACGGCGTTACTTGCAACGCGTTACCACCAACGCTGATTGAATCCCACATCACAGTCGTTTTTACCGGTTCAGTATTCTTGAGAAATCTAAGCCGCATTACAATGCGTCGTTTAAAAAGAAAAAAAGAAAAACAGGCATCTTTTTTTGTGAAGGCGAGCCGAGGGTTTTTACTCAGACCAAACAGTTTACTGCGTATAAAAGCAGCGTAGGAAAGATCCTCCCGCATTGATAGCGTAGGCTCATCTTGCCTCTTATGCGGAGCGTAAGTTCGTCTGCTTCTTTGCTGGGGTTGCGGTGACGTCAGAACGACGCCGAGCTCTGATTGGCTCTGATGGAACGATAGTGGGTAAACCTCAAGGCGGCTCGTTTTGAGGTCTACCCACGGTCCTTCAATCTGAGCCAATCAGAGCTCGGCGTCGGTCTGACGTCACCACAACCCCAGCAAAAGAAGCAGACGAACTTACGCTCCGCATAACTTTTCGTCTTGAGCCGCGGTCGCACTGCCTATACATCATACAAGCCACAGTCTGCAGACACCGTTGGAGGCATTCCTCGAATGACGGTCACATTGGTTACACAAAAAACTCTCTGCATAATATGTTCCAAACATACATATGCACACATAAAACATGCTTCGAACATTCGTGAAGCGTGTCCACATATAATTATGTTATTATGTGTGATGCGAACCCAGTGTCTTCGTATGATGTACCGGCAGTGTGACTGAGGCTTAAGAAAAATTAGTGCAAAACTTGATTAGTTGGCGACGAAACGCTAAAACATCCAGGAACGTACTCTACTCGGCATTCTTAAACCGTCGCTTGTCCTCCTTGTTCGCGTTTTCAAAAACGTGCAGATCGCTAACCTTTCTCAAGTTTCGCCTTTCCGTCCGCGGCCCCGGGGTTGATCGAGCCCCGAAGGACGAGCGAAAAAACGGCACCGAAAGACACAATCGAACTGCATCGCGAAACAACCATCGCGTCTCTCCGCGCAAGTATTTGCGCTAGGTGCCTCGTGTATGCACTGGATAATTGACGTGGGTTGTCGGCTTCCCCACCCCGTCCCCTTTTCCCTTCCTCTTCTTCTTCTTCTCCCCCTTTACCTTAATGTACACGGGAAACAACACGCAGCCTCTTGACTTTCCACGGCTCCGAGCAGAGAGCACACACGTGCGCGATGGCGAATCAGAGCACCCGATCGACGGGAACGGAGGAGAGTTGAAACAAAAAAAGATGCCACTTCACTCTGCCCCCCCCCCCCCCCCCGGCCCTCTCCTTATTCGCTCTCGTTCTTTTGCGGCCTCCACATTTTTCTCTCCCCAAACTCCTCGTCTCCGTCCCGCGCACTCGACGACGGTCCGCGGATCGAGTCCCCGTTCCGCTAATTGGATACTCCAAACTGTTTTAAGAAAGTCCCAGTGTCATCACAGTCATTCCTCCTCGACCTCCAGGGCTGGAAGAGCATCTCTTTGCTACATTTACGTACGCGTCGGTTTCTTTTGTTTTCTTTCGAGTCGTTCTTCGTTTGGTTCGAACCTGCTTTGGATCTCTGTTTGGAACCCTAATATCGCGCCCCCTTCCCCTTTTTTTTCTTTCTTTCTACGCATCCTCCTCCTAGCTGCGCTCGTCGTCCTCACCCACCGAGAACAAAAGGTCACTCGTACAGTGCTTGCGTTAATAAGTGAAATTGTCGCCGAAAGCTAAAACCACGCGGCGAACAGAAAAACGAAGCGTAGAAACAGGCGTCGTTAAAAAGTTACAAATGTTAAGAAAAAGTAAAGCAGCTAAACTAAACAAAAAAAGCGACAATATTTTTTTTTTTTCGTGGAGCGGAAATTGAATCTAAGCAGGATTGGGCGAACGCACTTCCTTGACGCTTTTGGCTCTTTTTTTCGTGTGTGTTGTTTTTATTTACTTACTCACTTCCTAGCTCTTTTTTTCTCCCGTTTTTATTCGCGTTCTTCACTTACTTTATTTTTATCTCTCACTATCTCTCATTCTATTTCGTTCTTTTTTTCATATTCGTCTTTGTGTATCTCCCTCCCGTTTTCTCTCACACTTCCAATTCCTCTCGTTTTCTAAACGTTCACCTGTGAGTTTCTCTTTTCCTACCTGTCTCCCTCTTTCTTACTTTGTCTTACCTCCTTCCCTTCTCCGTCGATTTCTTCCTCTCCTCTATGGGGACCTTTCTTTCTGTTTTTTTTTCCACTTCGGTTTCTTTTTTTCCCCCTCCGCTTCCCTATACTCCCTCCCGTCGCGTCCTTCCCTTCTGTCCAGTCTGGGATCTTTTTCCGCCACGCGGCGCAGCATGAATAATTTCCGGAGTTGCCGATGCCTCCCGCCGGGAGCGAGCGCCTTCCCTCCCCCGGCCGAGGAAGAGGCGCTCGTCTCAAGGCGTTGCGCACCGGGTAAATAGTTTATAGAAAAGGAACCGCCGAGGTTGATCTCCTTCGAAACTGAGGGAAAAGAAGCGTACGGCTTTCCGGCTCTTTGGCTCTCTTTATGCTGCGCGGTTGAGGACGCAAGCTGAGTGTGTTCCTGGTTGCCTCGATAGGATTTTCACGCAAGTTGGGGGTGTAAAAAAACCAGAAAAAAATATAAAAAGTAAAAAATAAATAAAGGACTATCGAAACACGTGAATTGAAATGGAAAGTAGCCCCTAGTTTTTTTCTTTTCTTTTCTGGTTCACCGCAGGTTCTTTGAAGAGGCGGATCTGCTGGTCCACCCGCTAATATTTTTATTCCAACGCAAGAAAAACTAACAAAAGACTAAGAAAGCTGAAAAGACCCACAATAAATCGACGGCTAAATAGTGATATTGTTCGAATGTTGAAGTCCGGTGTGTGTTTTACTCTCTGCAGTTCTATTTATTACTGTAGGAGCTTTCATCTTTGCTTCTACGTATTGTGCGTGTTTTATTTTTACCTATGTATAGATGGCTGGATCACTGCGGTCACCTTTTCACCCTCCGTTCTTTTTGCTAAGGCTTATTTCAAAGTCGCTTTCCACTTTATCCAGGAACTTCACTCGGTTGTTCGTCTATGTTTGATTGCTCGGACGGCAAAAGGAGCTATGCACGAAGGTAAACACTAGGTTCGAGGTGTAGACTACTTCAGCGGAAGTAGGCTGACGTTTTATTTTATATAAATTTCTTGTCCTCAGTTGCATCAATTGGAAGGTTTGTGTTGGGATAAATCACAGAGGAATTCCTTTACAAGAAAACTCCCACTGCCAGGCTCTGTCATAAAATTCAATAAACAAATACATCATTAAAAAGAACAATCGCTATGATTTGAAACGGCTCCTTTGCACGTTATGTGGAAAGACGAAACATTACCTAACGTGGCTTATTTTGAGAGCCGGCTTTCAAATATACAATAAAAATAGCATAAGGTTTCAAAGCGCAAACAGACAGGGACGATAGAAAATAACACAAATGACAGGGACAAGGCGCCATGTCCTTGTCATTTGTGTTATTTTTTCTTGTCCCTGTCTGTTTGCGCTTTTAAATCTTTTACCTACCATAAAACAACTAGCCCAAACCAAAATTTTAATAAAAATAGCAGTTGTTAACGAGTCGACACTCCTCTACGATATCTAGCAAAAATATGTTATGTTTTATGAGGTCTTTGTTTTATATTTCAAATTATTACCACTTTGTTCGTCAACTCAGTAAAGTTTACGTCACTTTTACAATTTCACTTGCCTACAAACTGGGAAATCATATACGACCGGCGAATGCTGACGCCGTCACCTTCAAAATGGGTTGTCTTCGCCGCAAGAACATGCTTTCTGAGGCGGAGCCCGCTTTACGGGGGCAAGTTTTTGACGGTCGGATGTCTCTGTGCCGGTTGTGACGTAATACACAATAAAGACTAGAGTGGGAGAATTCACCGAAACTTTAGGGCAGGCTGACATTCTACCTGGTTTTATAAGGGAGCTTCTTGACACAGCAATTTTATTAAAGTGCAAAAACGCATGCTATTCGGAACGCCAGAGCGTTCGAAATAGCATGCGTTTTTATCGTATCGTATCGACCTAAAAGTGGTCTTTTAAGCCGGGGTCACAATGCTCATACATAAAGACAGTCTGCAAACAAGAATAAACGCAATATCCGTGGTTCGAATACCGCATGCCATGGTTTCTCCGTGAAGTTTGAACTCATTGCCACTCGGCATTCGAAGCACGGATATTTCGGGGACTCGCGTTCGAATCTGTATGCAGGCTGTCTTTTGTACGATGTATAAGCTGTCTGACCCCGGCTTTAGAGTCACTATCATACTTTACATATCGACTCAATTAGTAGAAGAACAGCCATCGACAAACTTATAATTCACGTTGCGCTATTCCAGTTTAGTGCCACAAGGCGGACGCAAAGCGAAAACCACTCGCTGACGTAAAATAGTAGCTTTCCGGTTCTTTATTTTTTAAAGTCTGTTAGGGACATTACGCGTACCATTGGCTACTAGTCAGCTGCATTTGTCACACATGTTGAAGCACGGCTTGATAAACGTTCATTTAGAAGATCTATGGCATTACTCGCGAATGAAATATTAGTTACTCGGTACATTTTCGAGCGTTTTTCAATTGTCCCCTGCCTCGGCTGCGTCTCAATGTTCGCGCCTCGCGTCCTCGTAACAACTGGATATTTAAATCTGTTGACTTCGGTCTCCCGTATGCCATTTTTCCTCTTTCTTCCGACGGTATAAACACTGACCCACATTGCTGACAATCTGCTAGAGTTTTAGAGTTGTTTTCAATCATTGCTGGTGATCGTCATCAGTTTATATTCTCGAATATGCAGGAAAGTAATATTGATTACAAGTTTGCGAATGCGGCTTCGAACGTCAAGATTTTCAGGGATTTCTATTTTTGTGGCTGCGATGACGAAGAGTTGTAGATTTTGTAGCACGGCTCACCGAAGCTCATGGTTGTGTATCCTTCGCGTGTAGCAATAAATGTACGAGGTAAATTATCTTAGCTGCCCCTGGAACTAGCTATCATTGCGCTATGCTGTTTTTCATACGGGAAAAGTCGGGTTGGCGTATTTTACGGCAATTCAATAATCCAACTAAATTCGGCGGGGTAACTGTTCTCGCTAAATTCAGTGATACGTGGATCCGTAGAATTAAGCAAAACTTAGTCTTTTTCCCGAGCTAATGAAAGCTAATAAATAAAAACTCGGCGAAGCTCAAAATACTCTGGACATTTCGATCATCTCACTATTATCCGTAAAATTGACATACATTAAATATTTTTTACTGTACTCTCGCTTGGTACGTTTTGTTAGTAACGTGTTTTCAGGATTGCTACGATACTCCATTTCCCTTAAGATGGACCGCGGAGGACGCTACGAGTCATTGAGGCCAACCCCATGCCGTGTATGTCACGCGACATGCGCGAGGGACGGAGCGACGAGAGAGACACGTAGCGACGTGAGTCACGTGACACGTTCACAGTGCTGGGTTGGCCTGGGCGGCTTGTAGCGTTCTCTCCAGTCGTCCATCGTAAGATCAAATGGAGTATAGTTTTCCTAAAGTTGCGTATTGCTTTTATTTTTCGATCTTGATACAGCAGTGTTCCCATTTGTACAACAACGACGGTCGGCGCATCACGCTGTCGTTGCCTCGTCGGCGCCTCTCGGCTCTCCCCGCTTGCGATGGCGCGTGGCCCACAGCGTCAGGCGCATCTATCTGCGGGCGAGGGGCCGACACCTGTAGCTGACGCCCAGTGCGCGGTGCCCCCGCGGCGCGCTGCGGCGTCCGGCTCCGCGGCCACGAGTCGTTAGGGAAGGCGCCGGTAATGACCAGACTCGTTTGCGGTGGCGACGGGCCGCAATGAGGCACGCCTTGGGGACGCAGTCGGCGACGCCTTGACGTCATCGACCAGAAATAGGAGACGCCACCGCGCACGGGCGCTCACGAAGTATGCTACGCTTCAGAGCGGCCTCACTTCTACCGTATTGGCGCGGCGCATCAGTGCTGCCACTTATCGCACACTTTCCGCCGATTAGCCTATTTAAGAAATAAACACGATATGTTCATCGTTCTAGAGTAAAAAAATATGTCTGGGACGGTGTTTCCCTGCCAAGCACTAGATGGACTCATTGCTGTGATCTACAAAGGTCACCTAACGAATTATGAAACTCAACAGAAACCATGATCACTATAGTTGACGCTAAGCGGGTAGTCATCATTATTGATCCCCGCAAAAAAAATACAAGGTCAAAGTTAGCTGGACAGTTTCAACCGAATAATTTAATCGAGAGGAACACGCGCATAATACAATGCATTACGTGCCAACAAAATATTGCTGCAGAAACCACTATTGCTGGTGGTGTATGCAATGCGACAGCATTCGTCTTAAACAACCTCAAGGACGGCGTCTAAGACGACGTCGAGGACGACGTCCTAGAGGACGACATCAGAGACGGCGTCTAGGACGACCTCTAGGAGGACCTCTAGGGCGATTTCAAGGACGACCTCCAGGACAACGACGAGGACGACGTCTTGAACGACCTTTAGGACGATCTTAAGGACGACCTCTAGGGACTTCATGAAAACCTCAAAGACGACGTTGAGGATGATGTCTTAGAGAACAACGTCAAAGAAGACGTCTAGTACGACGAACGACCTATAGGGCGATCTAAATGACGGTCGAGGACAACGTCAAGGCCGTCAAGTCCTTCGAATAAGTGTGCGGATGTGAAGGAGTGCGATAATGTGAGCTGAAATGGTCTACTGCGCATAGCTATTGCGCATTAGGAGGCCAGAAAGTCCAAGAAATCCGGGGGGGGGAGAGAAGGGTAGCTAAAGATTGCTATCGCATTCAATACTTAGGACTATGGGTGTTGAAATTTACTGGTGCTTGACTCATGATGCCAGGCTGTACTCGTCTAGCCAAGTAGCTGGTCGTTGTGGTCACTGACACTACGTGCCGAATCTTGAGCAAAAGGAAAACGCCAAGATTCGCTTCGAAATCAAAACAATGAAAGAGAGATCCGAGCTAGTGTTCGTCAGATATTTTGGCCATAATGCCTTTGTTAGATCTCATTCACTGGCACTGTCAGATGAAAACTGTTCGTATCTACGTAACGCGGCAGTCATGAATAAGCCAAATTCACTACCTCACTTTCGGAGGTTCCCTGAACATTTAGCTCTATGTACAAGCGCATATCTTCGCACGGCCACCAAATGCAGCGCTGGTGCTTGGCGGCATTGAAAAACAATTTCCTGATTTTAAATGCGCAAGAAAAACAACACCATTGTAAGATTCTAGAGCACGATTAATATGTGGACTGCGTGTACAGCATGAAAGAAGCTTATATTGGCAATGAACTCTTTCCGCACGATGATGCTCCATAGCGGCCCTGGTGCGACTGGTTCAGAAGGACCCTTTGGAAGCTTTGAACATTTGAATGAACAAAATGGCGTTTGCCGTGGCGACAGAGACCGATCACTCAAAGACCTTGCGAGGTTTGCTCGTCTCTATGTTAGTATCTGTTTGTGTCCTGCTAGCTCGCAGGGAAGGCAATGGCGCTACTTTCCCAGGATCCAGTGACTTTAGCTGTGGTCGGCCCTTCTTATTTGGTGAAACACTCGCTGCGACGTTCTCGGTACTATAAATCCTACTTTCAATAATGAAAATGAGACAAACATCAGATTGTCCATTTCGACGGTGTTGGTTTACGCACAAGATGATTCCTAGCTTCCACCTTTTTTTACGCACACCTTCGAAATTTCCGTAGGCAATCAATAATCCTAGTTGTGACATCGCAGATAGGAACTATATGAGGGAGCCGCCGCAACATCTCGTCGCCCATAGGGGCTATTCACTGGCGAGCATAACTGAGCCCCTCGCTGCAGAGCGCGAGCTGACGGCGATCTTCCACAGCTCTGCCGCCACGTGCGCTCCCTCCTTCTTCGCGCACCAGAAATATCAAGGCGAGTTGCTTCGTGACTCGTAAAATGAAAGCCGCTAACAAATGACTTAAATAATAAGGAAGGAGAACAGTACGGGCGCTCGTCCTATTCGCCTTCGTTATTGTCCTTGTCTGTTTTTAGCGCCTTTAATTTTATAAACCATCAAGATTCCCGGTCTTAGCAGTTTACATAAGTGTGAGCTCGTTCTGCTCATATGCTCAATAGACCTATTAGCGGCGAGTTGTTTTGGTGGCGCCCTCCTATGGTTCCCCTTGTGACGTCATAACCTTGCGAACAACAAGATCGATGGTGTTTGTAAATAGCATGGTGGAAGCTTGAAATCATTGCGCTTCAAAGAAACACTGCCAACACCGTCAAAATTGAAGTTCTTTCATTCCTTCTTATTCCGTCAATGATAAATCCCCTTTCCGACGTCATAGTCAGCGTTCCGGCCAATCGTGGAAGGCCGACGCAGCGACGCTTTCGGTCGCGCACGGGCTAATAGACCATTTCCTGTCTTACCCAAGCATCCGTCGAATGCAGGGATTGGCGTTCACGCGCCACGCGCACGCCTTTCCTGTATAAAAGATTCGAAGTAAATAACCAAAGAAAGCATTGACGAACGCGCGTGCAAGATGCCATTTGTTTTAGGTTTTTGCTTTGGAAAAGTTACTGCTGAGGCCAGCACGTCGCGCGTGGAACACCAATCCCTGCATTCACCTTGACGCTTTGTACAGCAATAGCTCGTGCGGCGTGAACACCAACCTGCATTCACCTATGTTGAGAGATGCATGGCGATTGGTGTCTACCAAGCAGCACGGCGAATGCAGGATTGGTGCTCCACGCGCCGCACGTGCTGGTCAGCAGTAGTAACTTTTCCAAGGCAAAAACCTAAAACAAATGGCATCTTGCACGCGCGTTCGTCAATGCTCTTTTTGGTTATTTACTTCGAATCTTTTATACAGGAAAGGCGTGCGCTGTGGCGCGTGGAACACCAATCCCTGCATTCTCCTTGATGCTTGGGTAAGACAGCAAATGGTCTATTGGCGACGTGCGCGATCCAAAGCATCGCTGTGGTCTGCTTTCCACGATTGGCCGATTGCTGACTATGATGTCCGCTCAAGGATGTCCCATCGACGGAAATTAGAGAAATGTAAAAACTTCAATTTTGACGGTGTTGGCAGTGTTGGTTTCAGAGCACGATGATATCAACCTCCCACCACGCTCATTACAAACACCGTCGAACTTGTTATTCGTCAGGTAGTGACGTCACGGTCTGGAAAGGAGGGCGCCACCAAAAAACATTTCGCCGTCGTACCGCAGTGCGCTCTAAGCGCTTCCCGGCAAGTGGGACCAGTCTCCGGCGTCAGTTTCGAACGATTAGGCCACGCTCCCCCTCTTTTTTCTTTTACTCGGTCGGTTGGCTCTGGTCACTTTTTCACTCGATTGCGGTTTCACTCCCCAGCTTAACGACACGCCCTTTCCTTTTCTGCCTGGATATTTCCTCTTTTTCTTTTTTCCCCGTCCGCTCAAACCGTTGGCGGTGGGAAGGCTTCGACTGCCTGGCTGGACTTTGGCCGCCGCAAATTGCTCGCCTGTTCCGACCCCGCCGTCCCTCCCGTGTGGCGGCGTTAAGCTAGGGTTAATTGGGGGAGTCATCGAAGTTTGCTTGCTTTTACTTGTTTTTTGTCCAGTAAGCTGCGTCCTTTTTTTAATTACTGTGGTTTCTGGGTATCCGGACTGGTGCAGTGATATGTATCGATTGGGAGGGTCGCGATTATGACGTGAAGGATATTTCGCGCGGAAGGTTCGCTGGGAAAACCGACATGAGTGTTTTCGTTTTTTTTTTTTTTTCAGGGATCCAAATCGATTCAAAATTGTACGTTTTGCTGACGAGCGCAGTGTGAAGTTTATACGTGCCTGGGAAGGAAAAACAAATATTCGGGTGGCTAAGATTATTATTTTTATAAGATTTAACAGAGTTGTTTGAGAAACAATCGCCGAGAGGAAATAAAGACGATGTTCATACTCATCACCGTAATAGTAATTTGATTCGCGTGCACTACAATAATTTACTTATTTATTTATTCTATCTCAATTGATTCATACTATGAGGCATTAGATGAGGGTTATTATTTTAGTAGATGATTTGTCTGATGGTTGTGTTCAAATGGGTTAGGTTGGCAGATTAATTGGATACTTTACTAGGGGTAAAGTAATTGACTTAGTAAAGTATTTGGCTCAATTATGACTCACGTAAATACTCCTGAGTTACTTGATGTTGCGGAGTCGCTGTTTACCTGAAATAGAAACGTACAATGAGAACAAATACGCAACGTCACATCCTTTGGGGGATCTAGAATAATTTTGGTAGTAACTACGACAAACTTGGATTACAAATATTCCTGTCTAAGTTGTATACGAGGTCCAAACAATAACGCACGGAGTGAGTTTCGCTAGGGGTTCGTTTCTACGCTCGTTGTAGAATATTATATTTGCAAATAATTATCTCCGACTAACGAGATGCATTTTTTCTCTTCCAGGTGAGTCCCTCTGTTTCATTCCCAGGGATTTCATGTTTTGCGGACTGCGCTGGACACTGGTAAGCATCGCGTCATTTAATGTTTGTTTATCGAGGCTTACCTTGCTTTAGAATGGTGGTTTTAGTCGTGTGTAGAATACTTTTTAAGGAAACTGTTTTCCATACTTCAACCAAAAACAAAACAAAAAAATACTAAAATTAAGTTTTACATTTTATTTTGCCATGTGTCGCGTTGAGTGTGGAAGTGAATTACCAGCTCGCCTGCATTTGTACTATACTTCATGTTTAAGCGGTTTGCTTAGAGAAAATGGTAGATACAGAAATAAAATGAAAGTAGATTGCTAAAAAAATACGCTTGTGGCAAAAAAAAAAAAGAGCTGAGGATTGAGAAACGTTCATCTACTACTATTTTGGGTTATAGTGAGACTAAGCAAAACCTACATTGGACTACTCATTACTCAGATTTTCTCCTAAATGCAACGAAATAATAATAAGTTTCGAATGCTTTTACACCTTTGTCGTCGTCTTAATACATTTTTCCTCATTTTTGTTTAAAATACGTCCGCGAATACGGCCGTTGATATCTTTAGCTGTAAGTTTTATGCAAAGAACATATGGTTCAGAAAACTGATTGTTGCTTCTTTGGTGTTTTAGAGGTTGCAGCTTCTTTACAGCATTGATTGCACTGTTGAAGCATATTTCATGCTTTATAAATGTTTTGTAATTAGGGCAAACTATTTTTGGGATAACCACAAAATATTACACTAAACGCAATTGAAAAAAAAAGATCTTTAACCACACTTTTAAACTAATTGTTGAAGAAAACGGCCGAAGAGTAGACTCTGACAAGCAAAGTTCGAAATGTGAACAGAGCGCCAACGCGGAAGATGGCTTATAGAGTCCATAAGCAGGCGTAAATAGCCTTCGGCTAAAAACAGAAAGAAAACGAAAAAAAAAGGAAGAACTTTTTGAGAGGAGTCGGGGCATAACTAACAACCGCACAACTTGAGCGTAACGCCTTTCAGTCGCAGCCGGCCACGCTCCAAACTGGCGGTTTCGCCGCTGGGCGCAACCTGTCAAAGAACCACAGATGCGCAAGGAACATTCCGACCGCAAAAGAAAACCCGGGGCAAACAGTTTCGCATCGATGAATCCACGGCCGGCGCCACGGCAAAGGCCGGAGGCGTGATTTTCCAGTCTCCCCGGGGGTTTCTGTTCGGAAAAGTAAACGGAGAAAAGTAAATTAGTTTACTGAAATTGGTTACAGCAAAGATAGTCATGTTGCCGCTACGCTGCGCGCTCTAGAAGACGCCCGCGCCGCCACAAATCGCCAGGGTACCCGGAGAGAACGCTGAGAAAGATGCGAGCATGTGGAACGTAACGCTCAACCTTACGCTTCAAATATTATTTTTTGATAAATAGAATCTTCGGAAGATCGCAGGGATTGTCTGTCTGAATGCTTTGAGAAAAAAATCGACATGCGGGCCTTCGTTTTTAGAGTGTACCAAAATTTAAGAAAGTGTAAATGAAACATTGCCGTCTTTTTAGTGTTACTTCTAACTTATTTACCGGTGATGTCTTAAAAATATGTCGGTAAATGCATTAACTCCTCAAGCACCACAAAAAACAAAGGTTTGCGGAAAATCGAAGAGTACTGTGCCAACATTATTTCCACGAAAGACACTGAACTAGTTGCAACACCCTCGAAGACGTTGTGGAACAATTTTATTAATTATTTGAAACGTCACTTATTTACTTTTGTGAGTATCCTTACTTCCCACTAGATGTATTTGTCAGAATATCTCTATCCTCCTAACCATTTACCACGATTCTTTTGACGTAATTGTAACTGCAAGCTAATACATTTCTAAAAAAAATGTTTGTTACTCTTGATTTTATTTTAGTTCAAGTAACGATCACTGCAACTCGATAAATTTTAAGTATAACTTTTATAGTTCTACACTGGTTTCATACTGGCCGTTTACCGAGTTCATATTCTTTAAAGCAACTCAGACATCCGCATTATCTACGACTGCTCACCAAGAAAGTCCACGCACGCACACCGGTGGGCATTGCAGTCGTGTGGCGTGAGAACACCAGCTTATCGGTCGAACTTGCGTAAAGCTTCTAGTGCGCTCACCTTACAACCAAAGCCACTAGGTGTCTTTAGTTCAAGAGCAGCTGGCGGTCAAAGAGGACTTAAGGGGTTATCGATACGGCTACAAAATGCCATATCTGTATTCCCCGTGCTTTTTGAAGAGCAACATGCATAGAACCAGATCTTCCGTCACGTGCTGGCCTCCTCGGTTGCAGCGCGAATTTAACACAATACACTCGAGAGCGCTTATGCGCGTGAACTTTCCCGGAAAGGAGTCAAGGATCAATGTTCGCGATCTCGTGGGTTCCCTCAGCGAATGTCGAGGACCTAGGGGAGCTGTTTCACCAACACCACCAAGGATAATCAAAGCCCGCGAACACCCTCCCCTTTTTCCCCTGAGCGTCATCAAACTCGGATGGAGCCGACTGAACATTAGTACTCTTGCCGAATTTAGGCTTGACTTCATGGGGCGAGTATGTCGCGAAATATTGGCGACTTTTTCCAACTTTTACTCTGCGCCTTGCATCAGAACAGTCAGTGGCTGCTGCGTGGCGTGCGCGCAAAGCCAGCTTGTCATTGGCCAAAGCTCGTCAGTTATTCGTCGCATAATTCGCACCATGGAGTTCAGCCTTTACCCAAGCATCAAAGAGAATGCCGGGAACGTAGGTACACGCGCTGCACGTGCTGGCTTCTTTAGCTCAAACTGTTTGAAAGCAAATATCTAAAACAAATGGCCCTTCGCACGCGCGTTCTACAAACAATTTATTTTGGTTATTTACTTCGATTTTTTTTTGTATGAGGAAGGCGAGCGCGTGCAATGCGTGTACCTACATTCCCAGCATTCTCTTTGATGCTCGGGTAATTTAGCGAAAGGTCTATTGGACCTGAGTCCGACGCTGAACGCCCTCTGACGCGTTCACTGGACGAGACTGCCGGGGCTGAGGTGCTGACACAGCCCACGTGTTGAATCTGTATCTGCACTCGAGCTCACTGTGAAGACGTCGAAATTCAAGTGCTCAGTCTTTGAGTTTCCTGCCAGCTGAAGAAAGGCACAGCGAGTCAAGTCCCGACCATCTTATCATTGCTCCGCAACCAATCAAATTTCTGCGTTATCTGATAAAATCGCCGAAGAACCAATCGGGAAGCGAGGAATGCGAACGTAATAAACCCCGCACTACTTTTCTTACGCTGTCGGAGAGTACAGGTGGTGTTGGTCTGACGCCAAATCACAATTAGTGCAGGTGCAATGAACGTGCGAAACGCTATGCTCGATGTACCTTGTGAGAGTGGCGCGTCTCATCCGAACCGTCGTTTTGGGTCCGCACGGGGACGCGCTCCGGAGAGCGCGGTGATTGGCCCCCAAGCACACACGCGGCGCGGGAAAAGTAGACTCCCAGGCAGTTTTCCGAGTGCACAGTCCCCGGGAGGGCGGGAGGCAGCTGTCCGGGCCGCTTTCTCTGATTGATTTTAAGCCCGCGCCAACGGACGCACGGCGCAGAACTCGGGCGCACAAACTCAGGCGCTCGGTTCCCTGCCGGCCGGGCGTTCATTTTTCCCCGACGTGACCGGTTCTGGATCCCGGTTCCAGACCGATGATTCTGATCACGCGAGCGAGCGTGTTCCCGCCGTATCGAATGGCGTAGCCCTCGGAGCGCCGTCGGTGCGCCCGTTTCCTCGCCCGAGGCGCACGACGCGGGGGACTCGACCAAAAGCACATAGAGGACAAGGCCTGCGCGTGACGTCATCGTTAGTGGATTCCCGACCCGCCCCGAGACGCGCTGAAGCTCGACGAGAGTTGCCGCCTACTCAGCGTTGGGCTCGTTGGGGGGACGCTGCGAGACGCTCTGTCGACAATGCTGGCGCCAGCTGGGCGGCGCAACGTTGTTCTACGAGAAATGACGTCTGGGGGCAAAGGTACAAGCCTTTTATTCTAGGTGTAATCGGCTTAACTCGGCTGTGTAGTACGTCGACGATGCAGTGCTCCCGCCGGCAGGAATGTATACGCCATGAACCAGGCTGCCAGCGTTTAAGTCTGTTTGTCTTTATGGGGAAGCGCGCGAAATAGTCGTTTATAATATTGTCCGAGCGCTGCCCTCTCCGCGTTTCTCGATTTAGCCTCAGAATAAAGATTTAGCACCTTGACATTGTAGACCAACCCGCGTCCAGCGTTGCCTTGGACTATGTGTTTTCACTTTCTTCGACCCGCACGAATTGCTCGGAGCTCGAGTTCAATCGTGTGTCCCACAGTGCGGCAACGACGCCAACATACCGCTATGTGTTTCGTTGAGTTTGCCTCCACAAAGCGTTTGTGTGCCCGACGGTCTGAAAATCACCTCGAGACGAGATTCATCAGTGCCGCTAGTTGGTAAAACTTACGTGAGAAGTATTTTTGCTCCTCTTATTATGATATTGCTCTTGGTTCGTCGGCGGATCGACTACTCGTGCTGGGCTTGAGAAGATAGAGATTATTTTCCGCCGGCGCAAGAAGGGTATTTGTGTTCTTAATTTCCGGTCTCGTGCAAGAAATGTTAGCGCCGAGTGTTGCCCCGAACATTTTGTATAGCGCTCTACTTAGGTAAGCTGACGTTCCTTAGAAACTAAGCTTGGCCTCTACACAGCCACACAGGATGTCTAAGCCAGTGTGGTCGCGTTGAATGGAAAATCATTCTGCTAGGAAACACACCATGCCGTCAGTGTCTCGTCGCACGTTTCCAATAGCGGATAGTATTGTTAATTAACATAATAATAAAATTTTTTCTACAAACGGAATTTAAGTAACTAGGTTCTTCTAGTTGCGAAATGCTTCCAGTGTATATTAGTTGAAACGTAAATTATCACAGCGTGGCATAGTCGAGCAACACTGCTTCCTGAGGGTGCAGTCTACGGCTACGAAGCGCACACCGCGATAATCGGTTCCTCATCGAACGAAGCCACGAAATACTTGCCAATACATCCAACAAACCGTACAAGGCTTGACATAAGTGCGGTGCGAGGCTTCGATGCTCCTATTTTCTTAGGATATTTCCTCATCCTCGAAATCTGCTTGCTCGACTCCAAATTTCATTCCGGTATCGATCTAGAGAGTCAGAAGAACTTCTCTCCTTGCGTTTATTTTTCCTTTTTCCCCGCGTGTTTTTTGTTTTCGCTATGTTCCCGCTGTTTCGTGTGTGCCCGACGAAAATCAATTATGGGATATTGTTTTGTGGCGATGCATAGGCATACCTCGTGCGCGGGTACCGCGAATTCCAGGCCCTGCGATGCCTCCGGCGTCTTTGCAGCGGGGATCGCGCATTGCGGCTCCGTCCGAGACTCGATTTGCTCGAGGTATTCTTGCCGTTCAGCTCCGCCGGGTTTCCTACAGTGTGTTACACAGCCACCGGCGCTATCGCGACCCGTCTACGAGAGCCCGGTTTGGACTAGAGAGCCTAGATTTGAAAGAGGGAGCAACTGAAACCATAGGGAGAGTTTGCCATTTCATGGCGGACACCTGCTGCGGAGATTGGTCGCAAGTGTGCACGCGCCGCATTGTCGCATGGAGAGGTGGAGAGCAGGCGGAAAGGCGGGGACGCTTGCAAGCGCAAGCGCTCAACGCTTTTACCAACCACGTGATTTCGATTGAGCAGTTGTAAAGACTGCAATCTAGGCTCTCTAGTTTGGGCCCGTCTCTTTCTTCGCTCCGATGGATGACTCTCGACGGTGGAGCGCATACTTTTGATGCAAGGTATTTTGTTATTATAGCTGAACGTTTCGGTATACATGCAACCAAAGATTTCTCTCTCTCTCTCTCTCTCTCTATATATATATATATATATATATATATATATATAGTATATATAACTGAGAAGGAAAGAAAACCTTGGTGAAAACAGCAACAACGGACGGTTTATTCTTCGACGTTTCGGCCGGAGCCCGGCCTTCGTCAGGGAGACTGACGAAGGCCGGACTCTAGTCGAAACGTCGAAGAATAAAGCGTCCGTTGTTGCTGTTTTCACCAAGGGTTTTTTTCCTTCTCAGTTATATACCCACGCCTTCGGCCCCCCGCCACCATGCCCTTTATATATCTCTCTCTCTCTTGATATATATATATTATATATATATATACAGTGGTTGTCACAAAAGAACATTTACAGGTTTTTTTTTTTACCGCAAAAATAAACTAGGCATTGCCGAACGCTCATTCTCCGCCCAACAGGTAGCGCTAGAGGACACAACCAGATGCCAAAGTTTCAGCCCGATCCGATGCCTTATTCAAAAGTTAGAAGTGATTTTCTGAAAAGTTCAATGGGACGATGGAGCCCCTTTTTCGCCCGTTTTCGGTTTCTCGCGCCATAGAGCCCCATGTATTCGAAAACTCCGTCGGCATCCATTTTCCCATTGAACTTTTCACAAAATCACTTATAACTTTTGAATAAGGTATCGGACCATGCTGAAACTTTGGCATCTGGTTGTGAGCTCTAGCGCTACCTTGCGTGGAGAATGAGCTTTCGCGCAATGCCTAGTTTATTTTTTCAGTAAAAAAAAAAACCTGTAAATTTTTCTTTGTGACACACTGGATATATATATATATATATATATATATATATATATATATATATATATATACTGCAAAGTCTCAGTTTCGGGATGTCTATGGCGTTCGTTGTTCTGAGAGAATGAGCGGGTCATGGATTCTTTTTGCCTCGAAGAAGGACGGCCGAATGATGAAAGCCTGTGGAAGAAAGAAGTGGAAAAATAGCGCCTCTTTTACCTACTTTGTGACTGATTGTTTTTGTCGCTTTCGCAATATGAAACTTTGAAATTTTGTGTTCGCGTTACTTCCGCGAATAGCGATCGAATACTGCTGAAAATATGGCGATTAGGAAGTTCCTTTTGTTAAACTGTTTGTTAAACTGCAGCGATATTTTCTTGGCGTGCTCCAAAACAAAGTACACGCGCAGTACTTCCCCTATCCACTGCGAATCTAAAAAAAAAGGTTAATTACACTTAAAATTGCCTGTGATGCTAGCAAAAATAATGTTTCTACTTTCGTTTTCGTACGAACAGTGGTAATATCTGATAAATGTTTTTTTTTTTGTTACGGTATCTTGCACTTTTTTTTTGATAAACAAATAAAGTAAGACCGAAATCGGAGTACCTTCGTAAAAGAACGTGACGTCGGACACTCGGGAAATTGCGTTAGTTGCTCGGCTCCCTCCGCGACTACAAATTGCAGTGATTTTATTTTATTTATCATCATATTGTTGATGTTATGGCGGTTACCGTAATCACTTTTTAAATATTAAATTATTTTTTTATCATTGAAGATATGTTTGAAAAAACGTTTTGACTTCGCAAATCCTCCCAGATTTGTGTAGCACGTGACTGAGGAAAAAAAGGGAAGGGTGAACTTTCTAACAGCCACAATCGACCTGTAGGATTTCCATTTAAAATAATAATAATAATAATAATAATAATAATATTCTGTATGAAAAACAGCCATACTTCGGCCCTTATAACGGCGTGTTTCCTTTTAATTCCATTGACGCGTAAATACCGTGAGAGAGTTATATAATGTTTCAAACGGGATGGAGACTGATAAACCTTCGTATGAGCCAATTTATATGCAGAAGCGGGTCGCTGAATCCCCGGTTAAGAATGGGTACTGCGGTCCGATTTCATTGCTCCACCGTGTCTCTCTGCAGTATCTACTTGACGTATCGACCACCGGATCCTATGCAAATTACTCTCTTTCAGACTTTGGAAATGAGGTTCGCGCTCAGTTTTCGGCGTGTTCGATCTCCGCGAGAATTAAAGCCGCTAACCGCCAGGTGCGCTGAGTACTTTGCCCAAGTATAAACTTTTGCCAGGAGTCTCCCTCCATCCGAACGCCCGACCTTCCCCTTCCGATCTGCCTCATCGAATCGGCACCTAGATCCCTCACCGCAGAGAAGCCACGTGGCCAGGCTACTCATTGTCGAAGGACGCCTCAGTCAAGTGCAAACGAGTTTTCTCAGCGAAGCTGTTTATGGCTAAGGTTCCGTGGATTTTTTATGTGCGTCAACAAAAACTCTACGCCCTCACCGCCGTACGCGCGCCTTCCCCATATTTCTGTTTAAGGGACTCGACATAAATAACCAAACAAAGTGTTGACGAACGCGCGTACGAGACGCCATTTGTTTTAGGCTTTTGCTTTAAAACAGTTACTGCTGCAGACGCTGGCGCCGCACGCGTACGCCTTCCCCGTATAAAAGATTCGAAGTAAATAACTAAAATAAAGCGTTGACGAACGCGCGTGCAAGATGCAATTTGTTTTAGGCTTTTGCTTTAGAACAGTTACTGCTGCAGACGCCGGCACGTGCTGCGCGTGGAACACCATTGCCTGCATTCACCTTGATGCTCCGGTAATTTAGCAATAGGTTTATTCAGAAGATTAGTTATCAGTAGGCATTATTTTCAAGATCACTAGACTCGCAGGTATACAATAAAGGCTTCTCAAAGATCTGCCGTTGCTGTGCGGCCCGCGTCGGCCACGTCTACGCTCGCACCGCCCTCTCTTTGCCGTCGTTCCAAGCGCTTACGTGACTATACTCCGTTTCATACTTAGCGTGCAACGCTGTCAAAGCTACTGGCGCGAGCGTGGGGCTTGACCTCGTTGATCATTTTATTTATTTATTTATTTGAAAATACTGCAGGCCTTTTTCAGGCCCTGGCAGGTTACAGGCAACAATACACAATAGTACCATATACAACGCTAAGAAGAAAAAAACGACAATACATAAATACATAACGACGGAGAATATAGTACATATAAATTCAAACAAGCAATGACACAAAATTTAAACACTTACAGTTTTCATCTCATTCAGCAAAGGGTACTGTACAGAAATACATCCTTTCATCAGATTATATTCAACGAATGTTGATACAAAAGATGAATTTTTAGGATATTCTACATGTTAAAATCAATGACATTCGGCTATAAAATTTCTTAAAAGTGCTTAGTTAAACCATCAACGAACGACTGCGTTTCGCAAATTTTAATTAATTTCTCCGGCAACAAATTCCAATCTTCAATGCTATGAACAAAAAACGAATACTTGAACGTGTCATTATGGCTGATGTACGGTTTGATCATTTTACTGTGGTTAGTTCGATTAGAGTGACTATGCGGTTTCCTCAAATAATTATCTGCTCTCATCTTAAGGTGACCATGATAAAGTTGATGTATGAACTTTAAACGCGCAATGGTCCGTCTAACACCAAGACTTTGCATTTTCGATTGTTCAAGCAAATCGGACATGCTCTCCGCGCGCCTATATTTTGAAAAAATAAACCTTAAACCCCAGTTTTGAATTTTTTCTATACCGTGCGAAAGATATAGTTGGTGAGGGTCCCAAATGATGCTTGCGTACTCTAACGTAGGCCGAATTAATGTCTTATAGGCGGTTAATTTGCATTCTAGTGTAGTATTTTTTAACTGTCTCCTCAGAAAGCCCATTTTTCGGCGAGCAATGTTGCACACATAATTAACATGCGCATCCCATTTTAAGTCCCGCGTTATTTGAACTCCTAGGTATTTAACTTTGTCTGTTTTAATTGAGGGGGTGGAACAAATCTCATACTGAAATTCAAGAATTTCTTTTTTGTGGGTTATTGTCATTGCTACCGATTTCTGGTAATTAATATTCAGTCCCCATTCCAGACACCATTTTGATAAAGCATGCAATGACGAATTCAAATTTTCTTGATCGTTCTGCTCAGTTACATTAGAGTCTAAAACGCAGTCGTCCGCGAAAAGTCTGACCTTTGTTAATGGGTGAACATTATTGCCTATGTCATTCACATAGATAAAAAACAACAAGGGCCCGAGCACTGAGCCCTGTGGCACACCAGAATACACACTGAGAGAGGATGAACATTTTCCACCAATTTCCACAAACTGCTCGCGCGCACTCAAATAGGCCCTTATCCAGGATACAAGTTTGGGATTAATACCAATAGCGTGAAGTTTATGAATTAAATTACTGTGAGGTACTTTGTCGAAGGCTTTCGATAAATCAATAAAAATAGCATCCGTTTGACCTCTATTGTTAATCACTTCTGCAAAATCATGCACTATCTCACTCAGTTGCGAAACCGTAGAAACACCAGCTCTAAACCCATGTTGATTACAAAAAAATAAGTTATTCTCTTCCATGTAAGTCCTGATGTGTTTACTTATTATGTGTTCCAATAGTTTACAGCATGTTGAGGTAAGCGAAATAGGTCGATAGTTATGCAAAAGTGGCTTGTTTTCAGTTTTAGGTATTGGAATGACCTTGGCACGTAGCCAGTCTGTTGGCACTTGACATTGCAGGAGAGATGCGCTATATATAATGACTAAATATTTTGCAATCCATTCTGCATATCTTTTCAAGAAGCAGTTACTTATCTTATCCGGCCCTGGTGCTTTTTTAGTATCAAGATTTAATAGGAAGGACAGAATACCTTGTTCATTCACACTAAGTTGGGACATATCTGATTCGACGTTCGAAGTTATTTCTTGAGAGGGTACCGTATTTGTTTCTACGGTGAAATTCGACTGAAAATATGTATTAAAAGCATTTGCTATGTCAATCTCATCCGTAAGTGTAACGTCCCCGCAAGTGATCTGCATTATTGACTCTTTTTCCGGCGACAAATGACGCCAGAACTTTTGCGGTTCATTTTTCATAAAACCGGGAAGCGTTTGAGAATAATACTTTTTCTCTTGCTTCTTTTAACTTCGTTTTTAAGTGTTCCGCTAGCTCAACCACTTCAGTGCTTTTTCTTGTTCTTTTGCGTTTACGTTTTAGTTTACGTTTGATGTGAATAAAATCTCGCGTTATCCACGGGTTTCGCCTTTTTTTGTTTTTAGTCCTCGTTGGTATAAAGTTGTCCTCGCAGTACGCTATTATTGTCTTGAAACTGTTCCACAACTCATTGATGTTCCTTGGTTTCGCGAATTCATCCAGTGACCTCCCGAGATAGTCTATAACTGACTCATTTGCACGCGCTCTCGCGCAAACAAAACTATAGATGAAGCCACGCGCTCGCGCCAGTAGCTTTGACAGCGTTGCACGCTAAGTATGAAACAGAGTATAGTTTCCTTTCCGTCCGCTCTCCGTGAACGGCGGTACCGTCGCGTCTGCCTACTTTCCGCCGGGTGGTGGTCTCGTCCCGCGTGTCTTCATTCCTCCGGCTCCTCGGGGCGACGATAATCGTCCACGCGAAATAATGACCACCGATCAAGACAACAATAAATGTGTGTGCGTACCTTTCGTCACGATAACCACCGATCAAGACAATAAAGGTGTTCGTACCTTTGTTAAAAATTCTGTGTTATGTCTGTGTCTTGTGCCAAACAGCTTCGCTGGTCATCGACCTTCACCGAGTGGAATGGCGCATGATTTATCTCACGCAAGCAGAGCCACCCAAAGGGACGCTGTAGAGCTGCCTGCTTAAGGAAAGGCACGCTTCATGCTTCTCACGAGTACCGTCCTCCTTTGGCACCGACTGCTTGACACTGCAGGCTTTAGGAAGCGAATGGCCGCGCATAGCAGCCGCCGATTGAACCGAAAGGTGCAACTCTGCTCCCATGCAAAGTGCTTCGTGATGCATATGGGTTGTCTTTCTAAGTGAACAGAATGTATCAAAGGACAGTCTGGTATTTAGGTATAACGATGACTCAGATGCCTTCAAGTTGCGGGATAATAACAATCATCGCCTTAATCCCAGCACGCGGTGGGGAGGAGGTGTGTGCAGGCTTACAAAAGATAGCATAACTTGCCAAATAATATCAAAATTCACATGCGAAACCCAAGACAACGAAGTACCAATGCTACGCTCAGAAAAAAACAAAAAAACTATCCTTTCTTTTTTATTGGCGTTAATAAATTTTCTCGAAACGTTTTTAGCCTTTGTGAATGAAGGCTAGTACAACGTAATATGTGGCGGGTATTTTAATATGGATATGTTAGGTGATGACGACATGAAAAGACATTCATTAATTTTCTTGAAACGTTTTTAGCCTTTGTGAATGAAGGCAAGTACGACGTAATATGTGGCGGGTATTTTAATATTGATATGTTGGGTGATGACGACATGAAAAGAGAAATGGATCTCATTATAAAATTCAACGGATGCCTCAATGTGATCAGTGAACCAACACAAATTACAGCACCGACACAGACACAAATTGATTTTTTTTTTTACGAACTTCGATTTTGAAAAGATCAAATCGGGCATTGTAGCGTCCAAATAAGCGGCCACCTTCCATTGTGTCTTTGCATAGCCGGGAAGCACAACTTAAAACCTAGCGATTCCAAGAATATTCGCTCTTTCCAAGATATTTCTTCAAATTGTTTAAATGCATTTCGACAACAACAATCTCTTATGAATTGGAACTTTTTGTTTCGTTTAAGTTAAGTGATGCCAATGAGGCATACAATGCTTCTTCTTTTTTTGTATTTTACACATCTGGATCCGTATCACTTCCTTGCAAAACTGTAAGGTTTCCCCCAAAATACGTAAAGCATGGGTTACTCCCGACTTACTCGAAGAAATTCGTATAAAAGACCTGCTATATCAAAAGTTTAAGATCACGAGATCTAAACGACATTAAGGCTTTCAAGTCTTTTTCTAACAAACTAACCAAAAACAATAGGTGGTGCAAAAGCAGAATATTTTGTGATTTCATTTTTTTTCTGCCAATAATAGTAGTGATATTACATAGGAAAAAAATTAATTCAGCACTGATTCGAATTTTTTTGCCGGTACCGATCCAAGGCCTTTTAAAAGGTAATCAGCAACTGAGTGATATGTCATTAGTGAGTGATTTCAATAGCTTTTTCGTAAATATTTTAGATCAGGTCATATCTAGACAAGTGACGCAGCCACTTTGCCTTCCACTCTAAAAAAATATTCATTCAGCTTTACAAAATCCGACAAATTATGCTGAGGTGATCACTAAATATACTCAACTAAAAAATATCAGCATCACTGACTGTGGCAATATTCAAGTTCTCCTTGTGAAGTTCGTCATTGATCTATTAGCGCCTTGCTTATCGCACATATTTAACATCAGTTTTGAAAAAGTAGTGTTTCCGAAACGTATGCAAATTGCTAAAGGGGGATAAGAGGAACATCAATAACTTTAGACGTACTTTAGTTTTACGTGTTTTTTTTTCCAAGGGCCTCGAAAAATTGCTGCATGAGCGCATGTCGGTTTTTTTCTTACAAGCACCACATATTCACCTCCTGTCAATTTGGATTCCATAAAAACCACTCTACTGAGCGCTGCTAACTGAGAAGGAATTTATTTTACAGAATTTTGAAGATTGCAAGATTGCACTTCGCGTTTTTGTCGATTTTACAAAGGCCTTCCACTTGTTACACAACAAAACGTTGCTTAGAAAATTCGAACACTGCGGAATTTGGGGACAGACCCTTTCATTACTTAATTTCTATTTATTTCATCAATAGCAGTCCGTCCGCCTAAATGGATACTCTTCTTAGGCAAAACCAATTCTTTCAGAGCAGGGAGCAAAGTTGGTCCACTTCTTTTTAATATATATATTAATGATATAACTAGCGTTAGCCTAGAAGCGAAGTATGCTATATACGCAGATGACACTAGCTTATTTGTCCGGTCCGTTAGACTAGTACAACGTCATAGTTTTACACTTGCAGTCAAGGTTGAACTATTACTTTATAACTTCCTATTTTACTCACATCTCAGTTACTGCCATTTTGTCTGGGGCACAACAACGGCTACAAACTTAGAAACATTGCATATACTCAAAAAGAAAATTGTAGGCTGCATTTGTAAAGCTCGTCATGGTTCCCACATTTTTGCCCTTATTTCTGCGGCTTGCTATTTCGATATCTATACTTATAGGCTGAGCCGCAGCTTGTTATCGGAATCAAGACGAAACATTCGAAATTTAACATCCCTGTCTTTATTAAGCAGACATGATCGTTCTTACATAACCCGTCACATCGAATACTAGAAGGTGAACGTATGCATAACAAATTATGGATCCCAAATGCTCAAATTCACACTGCCATTATAAGCTCTCCATGACCAGTGATTATAAGCTCTCCATGAACAGTGATTTGTTTCGTACTACTTTTCGAAACCTAAGTCTCTTTATGTATAATTTCTTCTACCTTGTAATTTTTATGTTTTTTTTGTGCTTTTTATAGTTCATTGCTGCCTATATAAATATATATTTTGCTTATATACAATTTTGTGAACTACACTTTAAATGCATAAATGGTGCTGTGATTTGCAAGTGTAAAATGTTTATGTACGTATAAAACAGATCAGTTCTTCTGATTTTGACTATTGTTACCTATGAACCACATATTAAGTATTTATTTGTAATTTCTTGTATGAAACTAGATTATGCTTGTATTCATTTCTTAGATTACGCCCTTTGATGAATGTCCATATTTTCTGTTTTCTCATGACCACTGTCTGCCACTGTACTGTGGCCGAGGGCTCGTCAAGCTGCCTGTAGGCACCTTTTTTGCTCGTCCCCTCTTCATGTGATGGAAATAAGCGGATTATATTATTAGTAGTAATTAGGACACGGGTTTAAGGTCAAAGTCTAAATACTATTTATATTGAAATAGAAATCAATCTAGAACTTAAACATGCCGATAGGTTGTTTCTGGTTATCAAACTCCAGAACATACAAAATCGAATTACAGTTTTATTTTCCACTCTGTTTAAGCTATCTCATACGTATGTAAAATCTTAGAATGGGAGACACATTTCTTCAAATGGTTGACGCGATTAAATATTTTGGAGAACTACTAGTCTTTGTTTTCAAGTGTAAACTGCACATGGAAGCCTAGTCCATAAAGTTAGGGTAGTCTACTAAAACTCGACAATAATTTTATACTTAAACGCTAGGACTGATATACTTTAGCATCTTTCATCATCTCAGTACTGTGTATAACATTGCGCATTCACTTTCATAAACTACACGCAACCAATAATACCAAGAAAAGGTAATGGGAATAATAGCCCATAAAACATTATATGTTTGCACACCCCTGCTGCTTAAAGACAAACAAATACGGCCTTTTAATTTAACATCTGTTAATTAAACGAATGCTACCCTGCACGTCATTTTATAACTAATACACCATTGCCGTTATGTATAAAGGGTGTTTAATTTTAATTCGAGCAATTTTATTAATAAAAAGACGTAAACAGTTTTTTTTTATATTTTCCTTAAAAATCCTTCAAAAGCTTTAAAAAATGAGTCAACATGGATGATAGGATTATCACTCGCGTTTTGGCACAGCCAGCTTTGCGCCTGTTGTACAAGGTAACGTTAAAGCACCCCCGCGCTTTCCACGGGCTTCAAGTTTTAGGAAATTTTACTGATTCTTTTGGTTTTCAATGACGCAGCAAGTTTCAAATCGGAAGGATATGTTTGTTTTCACTAATTAAAAAAGCTAATGAACAAATTTTGGTATATATGCGTCTCATTGTTACGATTAATTCTGCATAGTATCCCCCCCCCCCCCCCCGGGCCGTATGACTCACCTGCTCAAACCGCGTTCGTGTATCTTTCACGGTTTTTTTCTGAAGTGATCTGTTCGACTTCGTATCGGGCCCTGTACGTTTTTGAAATGTGCAGGATCACTAGAAATCATTTCTGAAGAAAATGTAATGTTCCATTATATTACAATGTGCACGGACAGCGCATGATACATTGTACAGGGACTATAATATGTCGCATATTTGAGTCAATGTACAAATTACAATGCATCCTACAATGTGCATGCGCGTTGTGATATAATGAAACGTTCAAATTGTTTTAAAAATAATGAAACTGCTTGTACAACTGCTTGAAATGCAGCAAAACATTTGTTACAACTCATTAAACGCTCTACACAGAAACAATGAGTGAGAGACACGTGATTATGTATACAGTGTTTGCATGGGTGCCGGGTAATTAGTCTCGCATTCATAGTTATGCTCATGTCGAATTGAATAAAGACATGCCAAAGGGGCTACGTTCCGAAATGCGTTAAACAGTCAATTTCAAGTTTTGTGGGCGACTAAAATAATGAACATAATTAATGAAAAAAAAAGTTTTCCCAAGCGCATCACGGGTGTGTGTTCATGCAGAATCTTCTCTGAACGAATATGTTTCAAAGTAATATTCAAAGCTAAAAAATAATTATATCTACAATATACTTCACCATATAGAAAGTTCGCACCAAAAAGGAGAAAATAATGAGAAAAGCATAAAAATAGGAAACGAAAAAAAAATTATATTGATAAAAAAAAAATAAGTTGTTTCGTTCACCCTTTTTGTTCTCACAGCTGTTCTTGTCGTAATGGGTGCAAAAGGGGTGGGGTCTAGGGTCGCATTATTTCTCAGCGGCGGTCCGCATGCGCCCCTGCTACAGGTTCCCCCCCCCCAAAAAAAAAAAAGAGAAAATGAAGATGCGCTGAATAAAGGTGTTTCAGAGCACCTTCCGGTTCGGAACTCAACGCAGCCGGCAACTCGCTGTTTTTTTGTTTTTGTTTTTTTGTTTTTTTTAGCACTGTCCAACCCTTCACAAACACGTCTGGTTCATGAGATTTCTCGACGCTAAGGGGCGCTTCTAATGGGCGCCTGCTAAAGTTCTCAGACAAATGGTGCGCCTTTCGTGCTTTTTACAGGCGGGAACCTTCTTCGCGGCGCCGACGGGTGGCGTGGCGGTAGATTTCTAGAAGTGGCGGCAAATAGCGGCAAACTGAAATGCGCTTTTGGAAGCACTCGCGTTGATTCTGCACCGAAAGTTACACCGCAGCACCCACGATTCAACTTCCTTTAACTGGTCCTTCTAATATGAAGGGACATTGCTGTTGTCCTTCAACGGTTTCCGCTGGACGTCTTCTTTATCGAGGGGGATTTTGGAGGTCTTGCTGGGGGATTCTACGGATCTTAGAATAATAGTTTGTTAGATTGTAAGTTGATGAATAACTTACGTTGTGCTTCGTAGCTGCGACCTGTACGTGGGCACTGTACTTGATTGTCAACGCGTAAAGTATCAAAGGCGAGAAGTGCACACCCAATATCAAAATATGGAGAGTTCTACAAACATCACCAGTTCGCTGACACATTCTGTGTACACGCGCGAAAGTACAGAACTAGTAACGCCACTTTCTGCATCAGCTTGAAAACGGGCATTCACTCGATAATATTGCAAAAATTAGCGCTCTATGTCGTTCAAGAAAATCACTTTCAGATCCCTTGTTTGATTATATCTGTTTATCAGCAAGCTTTCCACGCTAAAATGAAATACTTGGATTCAGCACAGCACTGCTCAACCCATGTACCTACTTCGTATGCCACCTTCGCAAGCGAAAAACCAAACGATGAATCCAAAGCTGCAGCTGTTTTTGTCGGTCCGGTATTCGGGTCGTGGTACATGATACTGTTGCATGTAACCAGAAGGAAGACGTCGAAAGGCGAAGCGGGTTTTCGGAAGGGCCAGAGAGGGCGCCGCATACTTTTACGTACCGCGTTACATGTAACGCGTTGCTTTTAGTTACTTTTGTAACTAAGTAATGACTCAGTTACTTTGCAAAAAAGAAAATAGTTTTTTGGTCACTTTTGATGAAGTAACTAGTAATGGTATTTAGTTACTCCGAGAATGGAACGTGTACAACAAAGGTATACACAACCTAGTTCTCACCCCAGCTCGCTCTTGTAATTTCCACTGCAAAAAACGCTAGATGGAAAAGGAAAAAAAGAACCGCAATGTGTGTCAGTATAGCTAGAATTATCACCGCATTAATGTGCGAAAAAAAAAAGTAAAAATAATGATGCAAAATATTGACAGGCGGCTTCTGCTTCTGAAAAATTACATTCAGAGATATTAACGCTTTACAATTAAATCGTAGTAACGAGTAACGTATCTACTTCCTTTTTAAGCGAGTAATGAGTAACGAAATTTGGTTAGTTTATTGCACTAACGTGTACACACATGTCTGGTGCGCCGCGTACGAATGCAGCGTACAAGCTTACCAGGTTGACGACAGCTCATCCTCGGACATTCAGTCTCGCAATGTGTGCGACGATGGTTTCATAATTCTCGCCACAGACAGCACACCCATACCGCAAGGAAACACGGACGAGTTGAAAATCCTCTCGGTACTTTCGTCCCTGGGATTGGTTCGCTCGAATGTCTGGAGGTAGAAACCACGTCTCTGGTCAGCACGAACAGGCCGAGCTGGCGGGGGAAGAATTGGTTGCGTCAGATTTAGGAACTTCTCTCTGTCTTTATTTCTTTCAAGCATCACGAGGAAATTGCGTTCCTAAATTCGGCTGCAAGAGCTGCTTTTCTCGGCGCCCGCAGGTTGACAGTACAACGGACATTGCACGTTCGCATGACGCAAGGACGGCCGCTCGATGGGCGCACGAGGCCCGCAGCTTCCGTCGCACTGTCAGCCCGTGTTGTAAAACGTAGCTCGACGGGCCGCTCTTCTTGTTGGCGCGGCCGTAATCCTCCCTAGGGGAGCGGGCCCCCGGCCTTTGAGCTCTCAGGTCGCCTGTCCGTCGGAGGTCGCCACGGCAGCTCCGACTCAAGAAAATCAATCTTGCCTAGAGGGCTGGAAGAATTCCGAGCAACTCTGAAAAGACATTGGACTGATTGGATGGCAGAGATTGGATCGACTGACAGTACTCCTGTGCCACAGTACTGGACGAAAATGAGGAACACAACAACACGCAAATATACCCTCTGGTCACGGTGAAGTTCGGGTATGAGTTTCTTATTTAATGTGTTCCTTATTCGTCCCACGCCCTCCAGATAACGCTCGGTGGGTGAACCCCTCTCCCAACACATGACGTCGGCGTACCCTGACCGACGTCGGAGCCCCGACCTAACTGAAACGTTGCGTCATCCTTCCATAAACACCGATGGTGTTCCACGGTAGCTCAGGAGTAGTGCCGGGGAATGTTGGCTTGTGCATTGGACTAGCTAGGCATCTAAACTCGTGAAACACAAAGTTGGGGCCGAACTTGACGGAGCGCACCGATTGGCCTGTCGAGACGATAACTTCGCCCTTTTTTCGCCGACGTCCAATTGGCACGATCCGTGAACTTAAGGCTCCAACTCTGTGTTTGACGAGTTTAGGGCCCCTAGACGCTGTTCAGCCTGAACGTTTGTTTGGGTGTCTGCTTTCCCACAGAGCACGCTGCGAGCTAATCAGGGAGCCGAAGAGCACATCTAGTGAATGTCATGGATCATAAAATGACAGCCTAGCTCTGAACCGCAATCTGAGTGGGGACAATGAACATGAGGTTCTCTTGCTCGGTGACCCTGCGCAGAGAACGCTTTAGAGCCAATTCTTTTTTCGCGCCTCGTCATTCGCTGAACGAACCCAATAGGCCGCGGCGATTGGCCCGCACTGTGCTCTGCGGCAAAGTAGACAAGCAGGCCTCCTTTGGAGTGTTGGTTCGGCCCTTAATTGGGGGGCACGTAAAATAACGTTTAGGGTTACTAAATCTATATTGGAATTACATTTTTTTTTCTGACGGCTTATCGTTCGACTATTTCAACACTCTCGTATTTTTGTTTGTGTTTTTCTTTTGTGATTGGGCGAGTTATTGCGGACGCGGCAATATTCTATTCATGAATTCCGTCCTGTGGCGCATTTTCTCGTTCATTGAATATTCTAAAATACAGCGTGCAGTGCTAAAATAAAAATTTGTGAGCACACATCGTTTTAGACATGTGCATATACAATCGGAACTGAATTCTATTTTGCTATCAGTGCTGATCCCCCAAAAATAAGTTTGTAACGCCGGAAACAAATGTGTGATCCAAAAATAAAGGAAAGTTAAAATATAACATATGAATATCACAATACTTGCGGCCACAATGTTTGTGAATAACACCTAGCAGTGGCTCTGGCGAAACGACAACCTCGGAGCTGGGGGAGACTTCAGAACTCCCACCGAACCTTCCGCTTAGCCGCTCAAGGTTTCTCACACACGTGCCCGCAGCATATTTTATACGTTACGCGATGCAGTAAAAAAGAAACGATACAACCATCCAGCTGAGTCGCAGTCACGCAAAACGGTCGGCCAGCATTCCAAAAATATCTCCATGTCGAAAGGAGGGCGAAGAACCATTCGCCACAGACACACACACACACACACACACACACACACACACACACACACACACACACACACACACACACACACACACACACACACACACACACACACACACACACACACACACACACACACACACACACACACACACACACACACACACAGCGCGCGCGCGCCCGCAGGGACACACAAGCACACACACTCACTTACACGCACACACATGCACGCGCGCGTTTCGCGCTCCACACACACGGTTAGAGATCACTGCATCTGAAGTCACTTCCAGCGAAGCGGAGGAGGATGCGGACTAACTAAGAGACGTTGCCAGACAGCGAGTGCACACCCCAAGGAGACAGGAAATAGCTGTAGCCGCAGATCGACACGAAGCGCAGGCGTATTCAAAAATTGAATTACGGGGCAGTTTGCCTACTCCTGGATGTGTTCTTTCCCTCGCCCAAACAGCACAACACAGGTACGCGAGCGTTGGCTTTTGGGCCAACTGGGGATGATGTTCATGCCGCGTCCGCCGCCGCTTCGGCAACCAAGAGTGCCTAGAATTCCAGAGTGGCAACAACTTAAGCCATGGGGAGCGTTTTGCATTCCAATGGCGGACGCCTCCTGCGCCGATTGGTCGCAAGCGCGCATGCGCTGCGTTGTCGAGGGTCGAGGAGGAAAGCCGGCAGAGACAAAGGCAGAGATGCAGACACTCTTGCAGAAGACCGACGCGTTCGTCACCTCCTCGCAGCTGGTGTTGCAAACACGGCCCACAAACCACGTGACCCTGATCGTGCAGTTGGAAACTCTCTGAAATGTAGGCTCTTTAAGAGCCCACACCTGACTCAGTTTGTCTGCCGCGACGCTCTCTCTCTGTTTGCGCTGCTCGAATGAAGAGCTTGCAAACAGTGTTCGAGATTGCTCCGCGTGTATCCTGCCAAGGGTTGCTCGACCCGACTGCCGGATCCCTCATGAATTATTTTGTTTAGCTCGTTTTGGTTTGGCTCGTGCCTTGTTGCCTTTTGTCGAGTCACACTACAGCGAGGAATCAAGCGAGCTCATGTACGTGGAGAACAAAGAGCGAGACCGCGAGGTGAATGTTTGCCTTGTTCGTTGTATTTACACTTGCTCGGATTTTCTTTTTTTTTTTTTGGGGGGGGGGGGGGGGGGCGGATGCATGTTCCTGATTTCCCGATGACCTTGGCTTGGGAGTTTCTGGGAGATGTGATATGTCTTTATTGAAAAATGCTTCGGATAATGATTAGAAAAGGGGGCAAAGATACGGTATCGCGGTTTAAATGTTTAAATCTAAAAGGGCCGCGTAATTGGCATAATGATGTTTCTTTCAAAATTTTTTATGTCCTGCATTCATTCAAATGCACCGGCTAATTCGCCTCGTGTTTTTACTTTAAATAAAAAATTAGTAATAATCGCAAATAAAAATATATTTCTGCATTTTTCAGTTCTGAGATATGAACTAAAACGGTTTTGTAATTGAAAAAAAGAAAAATAAGACACTTAGATAATGTTCATTTGGCCTCCAAGATCACGAATATCAACATTATTTTTCAATTTGTTGCATGGAGGCTGTAGGAAATAATTGTTAATGTATCGTTGAAGCCCCTCCTTCCCGGAGCGTGACGTCATATACAGAGTGTTCGGAACCTCCGCTCTCGCGCCTGTTCAGCGCCTATCAAAGCTATGCACGCGCACTCTCGCTATTTTCAAAAAGGTCAGAAAAAGTCTCGAGCTACGCCTAAGCGCTTCTTATGAGTTGCAAATGCTAAAGCATGCGTGCCCTTCTGCCGCTTCCGTGTTTCTTTTGCGGCGTATTTGCGTGGGCCGTGCGAGCGCTCTCCTCGCATTCTGACATTGGACGCTTCGCGTTACAGGCGCGCTCGCGGCGCGGACATGCAGCGCCATGTGTCGGTGGTCGTTGAAACTGCCGTGCGCAGCAGCCAATGGGAGCCTCGTCTACGCGCGCCAGCCACTGGGACCGAAGGCGAAATCCATCAGTTTTACTCCGCTCCTGTGGGATCGGGGAAACTAGGTGCCGTTGTCCAGGCTTTTCGCGTGGTTTCATAGCTGGGAGCGGGCTCCACTTGGAGAAAGGATTTAAGGTGCCGTTTGGCGCGCTCCAAACTGATGACGTCGGCTCGCTCCATGGGACAGTTAATGCTTTCGTTTAGTAAAAAGACGACACGACCGATGTCAGTGCGAGGGAATATACCTGGCAGGCTTGCAATAGACCATTTTCTATATTACCCAAGCATCAAGGAGAATGCAGGGATTGGTGTTCCACGCACCACACGCGCACGCCTTCCCCGTATAAAAGATTTGAAGTAAATAACCAAAATAAAGCGTTGACAAACGCGCGTGCAAGATACAATTTGTTTTAGGTTTTTGCTTTAGAAAGTTTACTATTGCTGAGGGCAGCACGTGCGGCGCGTGGAACACCAATCCCTGCATTCTCCTTGATGCTTGGGTAATATAGCAATAAGTCTATTTAGGGCGCCTTCATGTGCGCTCTGCTTAGGTGGAGTCATCCGGCCATTTTGTCCCACACTTTAATTTTCATTTTTTGTTCAGAAGCGCGTGAAAGAGCGTGTCCCTGCACGCGTCTGTGGCGCTGACTGTGCTATGGCGACATTTTGTTTTCGTCGATTTCTTTGTCATTTTCGCACGTGAGCGACAGTGCTGTCGGCATCGGGACGCTGACGACTACAAAGGGTGGCATCACCCTGAACAGAAGGACATTTAGGCACCCTAGGTCTATTGCACGCGCTGTCCACACGAGCGACACGTGCTCGGTGGTCTGAAAGAGCTGCGTTTTACGTGACGTCCGGTCGGAGGGTCTTCGCGTTTTTTCGCGTTTAGTTACATATTGAGGAAAGAACGAACATGATATTCAGATTCACAAAATAAAAATACCCTAGAATTCACCTCTAACTCGTTTCTTTCGAGAACCTCTTTAGCTTCCCTTTAAGGAGTCATGAAACAATTTTTCTACTTTCGCTAAATACTACTTAGAATCTCTCCCTAACGTTAATAACTGAATAAACTTGCCTTACTATTTCCTTGTAGGCAATGTCAGTCGCCAAAAAAATTCGAGAAGTATGAGCGTCGTTCATTCCCTCAACTCTCAGGCAGAGCAAGTGGCCACGTGGTCTGGCGCCTATCTTATGCGACCAACGTTAACCAAACACACGCGCTGGGGTTGGCAGAGTAGAAAACGCCTGCTGAACTCCAGGCATCGTTAGATTTCGGCTGTTCTCATCACCACATTGATTGGACACGAGCCCCCGTGTGTCCACCCAGGCATTGATTGTTGCGTGCCGAGGTCGAGTGCTCACGCAGTCCTCGTGTCCGATCCATAAGTCGCGCTCGATTGTCGTCATGCGGGTGGTTTCGATCCCAGAATTACATTACGCCATCAAGCTTCTCTACAACAAGACTGAAAGATAGTCTCCTTTTATTCTCGCAACTTCACCGAGACAAAGAAGCTTCTGAATCACTGGCGGTCTTTGCGAGTGTACTTGGGCCAGAACTAGGGCCAGTACGCCTCTGCAAGTCATGAACATTCCAACCCGATATCCTTTCATGACCACTTAAATTCCGATAAAATATTTATTGTAAATGAAAACAGCAACAACCATGAATGAAGCTCTAGACAATTCGAAAGTTCCAGAACGTTTTCTAAAAATAAGTATTGACTGCTTATTTAGTTCCTTGTAACATATATTAACTTTTTTTTAAAGGTATTTGACTAGGACACTTCTCTAATAGAATGATTTGGAACCTGGCGGCGGGTGCACCGTCTTTAATGAGGAAACTTTCAAAATATCCTTATATGCCCCGACAAGCTTGCAAGCACATATTCGATAAACGATTATATATTTGCCAACAAAAAAAAAAAGAAAAGAAAAGAAAGAAGACAAGTCATATTTTTACTTATTCTTAAAAAAACGTATTCAGGAACCACATTTTGAGAGAGAGAGAGAGAAATAATAACTTATAGATTCGACTAATATAACGAAACTATTGAACTCAGTTTCTTCTGAAAATTTAATTCATGCACTGTAATAATACATATGCTGATTCGTATACGTAATTTAACTTTATAATATTTTTTAATCTAGCTCTACCTTATCTCAAACGTTTTCTGCTGCGCTACCAGTGAAGCCTATATGCGCCAGAGCATAGAGACCGCTTTCGAAATACTTGCTTCTGTCAGCAGTTGTGGAATTCCTGCACAATGGCCGTCTAAAACCTTAACGTCACGGCACACTTCAATGCGTGTCGTAGAATTAGAAGGCAAAAACACGCCCACAGAAAAAGGTGACGAGTGCACTGGCGCTGCAGTTTCGGCGTTGTTTGATTGGCTCGTCGGCTCCTAGCGTTGGCCGAACTCCGACGTTCGTTATCTTATGGAATGACTTGGGACGTTCCACGATGTCTGTTGTTCCGCCAATGTGCAGTGGTTCCGACCTTCTAGTAATCGGCACGCGAATTCCGAAAGGGCTTAGCTAACAGTGTAAGCACTACCAGCGCTCGCGCAGAAAATCGGGCTTCTACCTCCCCCCCCCCCTAAAGTCCCTGGATACTGCTTTTACAAGTAACGACAACCAATAAAAATGACGAAGCACCTTCCGCTGGAACAGAAAGGCGGCATTCAGTTCAAACCTCGTCTGCGCGCCGCCATTCGCTTCCTAAAACCTGCGCCGTCACACAATCGGCGTGAGGAAATAATTACGTGTTTCAATAATATTACCTGTGTTATTAGCACATGCTGTCTTCTCCATTTTCTTTTTTTTAGTGTAGATGTTTTTTATGGCATTAATTTTATAGCTTGGTTTACATCCCGCTTAACCAGCCGGTTGGTCCTAGCGGTTCACAGGCACCGATATATTATATCTGAAATTGTCAGAAATGTTCTGGTTAGGATGAAAATGTTTGCAGGTGAAACGAACGAAATAATTAAATAATAATTTATTTTGATTGTCCACGAGAGCGGCGTAGACATGCGCAGTCACCCCGTTATCGAGGATCACATCGTCTGTGAAGGCGCCGTCCTTCGGCCAGCGCCAACTTCCTGGCATGAGGTCAGAAACACGAGTTCACTCATTTACATTTTTTTCTTCTAAATTCGCATCGCGACCCGTTTGCGAACGCTTTTAAAGCGACATTGTGGCGCCGCAAAGACCGCGGATCTCGAAACTCCTACCATTCCTGCAACAAAGATCTGGAAGGGGGGGGGGGGGGGCTGTCTAAAACATTGTGAGAGAAGATTGAGTGCCATGCCCTCGTCTTGTGTCTAGCTTTTTGAATCTTGACGCATTCCTAAAATGTTCTTTCTTTGCGTTTGAGTTCACCCTGAGTGTCATTCGCAGTACAAGTTTCTTCATCCGAATCGCTTCGCTTCTCTTGATGCATTTCAATCCGGAGCGAATAGCCCAGACAGAGGGGCAAACTTCCGATTCATTGAAGTGGCAGTTGCGCTGCCTTCTCCTTTCTCTTTTAGTTGTCTGCATCTAGGAATGCCATAGAAAAGTATACGAGCCTCACGCAGTAGTCCATCGAGACGGGCAGTGTTTTCCAGTGAAGCCAGAAATCAGTCATGAACGTATAACCAAATATAACTTTCGTTGTCGCAACGAAAAAAAAAAAAAGAAAAAGTGATATTTCAAAATTTTTATGCCCGAGTTCCACCGGAGCGACAAACAGAAACGAACGACAGCGGCAAGCCTCAAACCAGAGTCTTTCGGAATTTGACAGACTTTGTAGAATAATTGAGTCTATGCTCGAACACGAGCATCGTGCACGCGAGGGTATCTTTAATAGGCTCTGCAGTTACTCGTGCTTACTTCACTAGTACCGAAGCAACTAGGCGCCTACCAAAGGTACCATCGCGAGCATGTGGCACGTGTTTGAGGCTTGTCGCTGTCGTTTCTTTCTGTTTGTCGCTCATGTGGAACACGGGCATTAAGAATCATTTGAAGTGTCTCGGGAACTTCTCAAGACAACGCCAACGTTGCTAGGCTAGACATGTTCGAATCTGAATCGATAATTTGTTCTCAACCTGTTTGCTTGTTTTGTTATTCCACGGTCATACCGATCGGAAAGTCACATCTTAGGAAAGACACAGTGTTCCTTGCAGACATGGTGCCCGAATTATCTTCTGATACGCCTGAAGCATCTTCGAAGCATGTGTGCTTCGTGCATGTTTCTGCTTCGAACATGCTTGCAGACATGGTCTTGTGTGAGCAATGTGTCATGACCGTCATGAAAGGAAGAAAAACGCATTAGATGGTGTCTGCAGACTATTTTTTGAGTGGTGTATGTGCAGTATGACCGCGGTGTAAACCAGCCATTCAGACCTGCTGTCAGATAACGCTTCCGACAGCAGGGTTACGCTTAGCATCCGGAAGGCTACTCCGACTTGTCATGTTTAGAAAACGTCCACTACATTTTACTATTAAATATGAAAGTGTTTGAATTGTATCTCTTAAATTGTACGTATTGCGCTACCACATCAAAACCGCGAGGTTGTTCCGGGGCACGAATACAATGGGGAAATATTATATTCAAATAACATAAATAACATAAAGCACCGTTTGCGAGTACGCTCTCTGGCCACTGGCCATCTCGCTGCTGGTGTGAGTAGGTTGTCGCACTGCCAAGCATTACCGAGGCGTGCCCAAGGATGCCAGACTGGGACCCCAACAAAGCGTTTTCAACTCACGGTGGCCTGTCTAGCGTTCAAAGCGTGGCTGCTCCAAAACGCGTATACTTGGCATGCGTCGGAGTAGGGACAGAGATTGCCACAAAACACGTTACTGGAGCCTCCGGGAATGCTACAGGCGGTTGGCATGCGGTTGGATTGTACGAACGCATGTCGAATGAGGAGAGCGGGCGCAGGTGCCACGTGATCGTGGCGTGCTCCCAGGCGCAATCGTGGTTCGTATCACAGAAGCGGTGGTGGATGTGCCATGGACCCTTGTCCTGCGGGTGGTTGCTCTCTCAGCTTGACAGTTTAACGAAAGCTTAAACAGCCCGGGTTGGGGGGGGGGGGTATTTTGCGACGAAGAGCGACATATGTGTTGTGTCGTGCTTTTGTCTCCAGACCTCCTACGCTCAACCGCTAGGATCGCGACATGCGACAGCTTGACACTTGGACGTTTCTGACGTCCTTTTTTGCCACCACGGGACTACACGGGTGGAATGAGACGCTAAACCCACCAGCCAGAGACGCGCTCCAAACACAGTATATAGCGACACACAACGCTTCACGTTCGTGACGTTACCGGCAGGCGGAAATCCAGAGCGGAAGACGAAAGAGGAGGTAAACGCACCTGTCGGACACGCATTCATCGTGAACTCCGATGCCGACTCTCGGCACCGTATCCGTACCTCGGAGCACATCCGAGGCTCGGACTGAAGCGAGCGCAGCAGGACGGCGCGCACATTCTAATCCGGGAGCGTGTTTACAGCGGCGAACAAGTCTCCAATTTCAGGCTTAACCTGCCGTGCCTAAGCGTATTAGCTGCCGGGCTGCTCACGCTGTCAGCTTCCTGCCAGGAAAGCTCGACACAATTAAGCTGTCACTTTTAATTTTCGTGCGGGGACTTCCAGCAGGGCGAGTGCTGTCCGACGCAAGCTGTGCTCTGACACGGTCAAATCCTTAATATATCCGGGGGGAGCTTTCTACCCGACGACATTGATAGACGACTTTTCTTTAAAGCTTTGCTCCGCTTTGAACGCGCGCGCGGCGCGGTCCGCGTCGTATCGGTGTGGATTTTTTCTGTACGAGTACGGGAGGCTCTTGTATTTGTTCCTTAGCGTCTCGGCGTGTAAGCTACGCGCGCTGCCGCTATCCTTTTCCTGCGGTGGTCCCCTTGGCGGCGATGGCGCTCTGCGACGCTTCGTTTTGCGTTCGTGCGTTTGTTCGTCGCGGGCAACTGGGGAGACGGCGGTGACGTGGTCGGCGTCGGCGCCGTTAAATTGCTTTTCCCTCGGGGAGCCCAGCTTCTCCTCTCGAGGATTTATGTGACGCGAGCTGTAAAACACACAACGCATTCTCTGTGAGCAAAAAAAAAAAAAAAGAAATTAGGCGTGGACAGCGGGGGAAACATCTTTACGTTCACACCTGCTGACAGATGCGTTGCGTGGCTGCTTGTGTGTGTGCGTTTTCTTTTTTTTACAGCGATAGTTGTTATGGGTTCTTCCTACCACTGGAAATAACGCCTGTTGTCGTTGTAGTAGTTGTAGATGTTGATGTTGTTGATCTTGAGTCGGCGTAATACTGCGTGCGTCGTCCGTCGCAATATTGCCTCTTTCCCTCTTTCCCTATCCCCAACCTGGAACTGGCTTGGCCCCAATCGACGGTATGGTTAATAAGTTCCAGGCTTCCTTTCTTTTCAACACTTCTCTCTCTCTCTCCGCAATATTGCCAACTGTCTGTAAAGAAAAAATCTCTACCGCTTGCGGGAGTTTAATCTGGGTCCGCTGCGCGTGAAGCGGGCGCGTTCCCAGAAAGCTACGCCCCAACATTCGCAATCCGGTATATATGCGGTTTTTGTGAAACAAACGTCAGTATGAGTTTCAAGTAGGGCCGTCAAATAGCCACAATTGATCTGATGTCGCGATAAAAAAAATCCTTCGTCACTGTTAATTAATTCTACATTTAATAGGAGTCATTGGTTGAACATAAAAGCATCGTTTAGGTGGCGCAAGCCGTCGCCTGATTAAAAGGTTCCAGGACCAATCCATTCGTCCAATACACCGGGAAACGCCTACGTCTAAAGGCTCGTTCACACTCTTGCGACCGAGTTCGACCGAGAGACCAGACCGGTTTTTAAGCCTATTGCGATCTCTTAGGACCAGCTCCGCTGCACCGCATCCGGTCCTAAGAAGTCGCAAAGGCTTAAAACCGGTCTGGTCTCTCTCGGTCGAACTCGGTCGCAAGAGTGTGAACGGGCCTTTAGCGTCGCCGCGCGTGCTTACGTCGCGCATATTGTGAGACGCTGAAAGACCCGCTGGCGGCGGCGCTGACGTGTCTCGCCGGTCCTCGCAGGTAGAACAGTGGGGTCCGTGCACATGAGATTTGGCCGTCAAGACCCCATGGTGCGTCAACGCCACGTCCATGCCCAACGACTTCACAGTTACGGGCCGTACCAATCGCTATGACAGAACACTCTTAGAAAGGCCTGCGCGTTTTACTTACCCGCAAAACAATCAAAAAGCCGATCTCTGCGATTTACGAAATCAGCTCAGCGAATGATGAGGCGGAACATCCGTTTAGGCCTAAAAACGAAGTCCTCGCTGCGGCATTACGTAATGCAAAGAGTTGCATTGCGTAATGCCAAAGCGCAGACTTAGTTTTTAGGCCTAAACAGATGCTCCGCCTCATGATTCCCTGAGCTGATTTCGTAGATCTCAGTGATTGGCTCTTCGAGTGTTTTACGGGTAAGTAGACGCGCAGGCATATCTTAGGGTGTACTGTGGAATAACGCAGGACTGCTCAATCTTTTTACTAATTCGGTCCGTGTTTTTTTTTTTTTTTAATTGGAGCGAGAGTATTTTATTGCATATCGGAAGGCTTCCAGGACAAGAACACGATGCAAATGCAACGTGCGTCGCTTGGCGAAGGTGACCCATTAAAATGAAATTAGTTTACCGGAATCATCTGGCGCCCCCAGCATCTACTTGTCGAATAGTGACGTTCACATGTACGGCGCGTGATATTATCCAAGAAGCGAAGACGTAGTTGACGTTGGTTTAACATTTCGTCATTTCGAAACGCAGAGAAGGCAGACGGAAAGCAAACATAGAGTGTGCGATGAGCTCATTTGCTGCGCCCTTCAATGTTTTGTGCGTTCTGGGCTCCTACGGATAAGAGAAGATGAATCGCGTTGCTACCGGGATGTACCAAGCGCTCGAGCCGGTACGAACGTACATTGAAACGGCCCCAGAATTCCCCTCGTTGCGAGGCATCCTGGAAAGTTTAAGGAAGGATCTATTCCTAGTGTGCAGATGACGATGAAGGCGCCTGAATGGAACCCTTCCCAAGTGTGCTGATGCATTTGTGCCTCCTAGAAAAAAGCAGGTTTATTAAGTACGGTACTGGTGGCGACTCTCACTGCAGCCGCGGTCACGCTCCTTAGATATGCTACCGAAGACAGACTACAGACCAGGGTGTAAGATAGACAGGTGGGGAAACAAGAGCCAAATGACCGACCGGATTGTGTCCCCCTCGGTTTTCTTTTTTGTGGCGCCATCTATGTGGAGCACCGCGAACTCTTCCTCCGCTTGGGCGACCAGTGGCGACCGGCTAAACTGACGGAGATGGTTTCTCGTGGACTTTCAGTGGAGGACTGTCGTGCTCTCGGTTTATTTTGCGCACTCTCCCATAGAGTTCCATGCAAATCCGATTCCGATTTTTTCTTCTCACCGCAGCGCCATCTGTCGCAAATCGGGGGTACCCGAAAGCAGACGAGTACACAATCCGGTCACGGCGCTGCGGTAGGCTTCTATGGGCCGTTTCCCCACCTGTCTATCTTACACCCTGCTACAGACGCCGTCTGAGACGTGGATCATCTGAGGCGTCCGAGGCGACTCAGACGGTCCAAATATTTTCTGCTGACATGTTCGAAACTTGCATAAAGCAAACAGTGTTCAAACACGCTTGACAGGTGTCCGCAGATAATCTTGTCACCATGTGTGCAGTGAGCTTCGTTTGTTTGATGCGTGAGCAGTAAGACAGCGGCATTGTAGTAAAAAATGAATGGACACTGACGGTGGACGACCCGGTTTACGCCTGAAGACGCGGAAAAACAGCAATGAAACATCTCAGGAGTTCTTCTGCCACACCCATTTCATGACCCTGCCAATTTCATTTCTGTACTTTTTTAAACAACAGGAAGTTCCACTTGCGCGTATTATACCAGTAATGGCTAACAATGAAGGAAAAGGGTATAGTGTTACCAAAACAAGCGGCCAATGATAAACAACCACAACAATACGCAAAAAAGAACAAATCTACAATATGCATGCAATTACGTTTTGTACGAACCTTTCATCCTACCTCACGTAATAGCTCCTTTAACCAATTAAAGAAAAGCCCATTGATCGATGTTCCGAATGCAGCGCTGTTCAAAAATATACACTCAACAGGGCGGACCCTCCGCAAACAATTTCCGCTCGTTAAATTGGGTAACATTGTGGCCCATTCTCGTCGCGGCTCCACTTTAGAAGCCCGCAAACTTTCAGCCGGCAGCCATCCGACTTGTCCCTGAACTCATCACGTGGGGTGTTCGTTCACCGAAACTCCGAGCGGCGCGCTGCAGATTCTTTCGAGTCAGTTGTTTCCCGGGCAGCAAGACGAACCTCAACTTGGAGAAACACACAGTGGAATGCCGCTCTAATGAAAGCTAGTTCCCCCCTCAGGTCCGATAATTGCATTATGCGGGCATCTCAATTTCTCGGTGTACCGAATCTTTCATTAGGACGCTTGCTTTCCCTCCCTAGAGGACCCCTTGAGAACCTCGGTGATTTCGGCGATGTACGGTTAGCCCTTCTTCTCGCAGCGACCGCGTCGCCGCTCGCGTTCCCGAACGCGAGCCCCTTGCGAGCGACGACGAGGCTAATTGGAAAGAGCCCCACCCTGGGTGCGAGAGTGGGTGCTCGCAAGGCTAGACGCAGGCGCGTCGCGGGTGACGCGCGCTTCCGGGCGCCATCTTACGCTGCCGCGGCCGGCGGCGAGCGAAGGTTCCCGAAAAAGCGGCGACTGATTAGTCTAATAAGAGCGAGCGGCTCGGATATTTTCTCGAGTGGCTCGTCGCGGAATTCAATTTGGGGGTTACCCGGGGCTGCCGTTGCTCGCGTCGCTGTGCGTCGTACTGCGAGGCTTCTAGCGGTGAGTTTCCAGCGATTCGGCAAAATAAAAAGATACAAGTTTGGAATGGCGACGCTTTCTTAGATGAGTCTGTTTTCTCGACTGATCGTGTTAGAATGCATCTGTGTGCTCCGTCTAATGCGGTACATTTTTTAACGTTTATTCGCACTTTTAAACATCCTGTATGGAGCACGCCACGAGCCCGGGCCGGCCCAGGCCCGGCCCGTGGGCATGGCCGAGCCGGGCCGGGTAAGCTTTCTAGCTCCGTTGTTGTGCCTGAACCGGGCATGAGCTCTTATCTGCGGGCCTGGGTCGGACTCGGGCTTTTCACTGCGGGCCCGGGTCGGGATCGGTCTGCAGCCCGAGCCCGACACCGGCGAGACGTCTGAAAACATCGGTAACCTGGTTTAATGGTCAGAGTCTCCGAGGAAGAAATTTTCACATCTTTCCTCTCTTGTATAGAAGGTTGTGTGTATTCTCGCAACAAGTGCCACTAATGAAATGAGATTGAGCGCCGCGGGACACACTGTCCAAGAGAGCAGATCGTGCTTAAAGCCAGATTCATGGGATAGCCTTTTGTTCTTGCTCGAAAACCCGTATTATTTTTACTCCGTAAATAAAATGTTTGTCGGAAGCTCACCTTTATTTGGTTCCCTTGGTAGTCTCTGGCAATTTTGCAGAATAAGTGAAAAAAATACTTTTAAGCGTGCGGCCCCAGAAAAAACACAGTTTATTTGAAGCAAAAGCTGCATCTGAGCAAATTGAGTTAGGAAATAGATAATTCGATATTTCGTAATGCCGTTAAACTCGTCTTAAAAATAAAATACCAAAATTGAGGTCGGAGTGTGCGTATGTTGCTTAGGCTTATAAATTCATCTATACCACCTTTTTGTAATTTTTTTATTTATTAGGCCTGTATCACTCTTCGGTGGCGGAATTCGACTAATCGAGATCATTTTACACGTGTTATTCGTAGCTCCGTCAGGTATTGACATACAATGAAAAAGGTTGCGTACCAGCAATTCACCTCTAACGGTCGAATCAAGTGCAGAAAATTACGTATCCTAATACTTTCGTACTCCAAGGGGCGAAGTTTAGACAACATCACATCGAATTTTGGACTCGGCCGGGCACGGGCCTGTTCTAAAAGGTGGCGGGCCGGGCCGGGCGGGCCGAGTGACATAGAAACTGCTCAGGCTCGGGCTATGCCTGCGCCCGGTTTTAAACACCTGGGCCGGGCTTGGACGGGTGAATTACCATGAGGCCTGAAGCCGCCCGTGCGGTGCTCTTCCACTATTCACTTTTTGAGCAACGCACTTGCCACTACAGCGACTGCGAGAGGCATTTTATTAGGGTGCTTAAATGTTTGAGGGACTTTCTGGATCGTGAACATTATGCAGACTTTCTAGCGAAGCCGCCATTTTGCTTCCCATTTGACGCCTCGGCTATATGCAGAAGAGCCCCTGTGCCGCTATATATGCGCTGTTGACGGAGTGATTGACTGTTATCGCTCGTAGAATGGGGTAGGGGCCCCCCCACGAACCCTTAACCTAAAGTGTTCTTTAACGTATGCGGTTCTTTTTTTTTTCCTATGTAAAATTAAGTTTTATCCTGTATGAAACGCACATTTATTGGCGAAATCTTCATCGGCTGCCACGCATTGTGGATTACCATCCAGTGTTCGGTCTCGCATGAGTAAAAATAAATAAATGAAACGAATAACCAGCGCGACGCATTATGTGCTTGGGTTCAGGTTCATGTCGTCTCCGTTAATTCGCCAATAAGAATTATCGCGACACATTTAGGATTTCGACCCATCGCTGGATGAAAAAGACAACAATTAAGACCGCCCGTTGAGCCGTGCATTCCGTATTCAGCTGCTCTCGGATGGAGGATGGACAGTTCGATAAGTAAACAATCGACGCATGCATTCTTATTTTATGTTGAAAAAGTAGGCATGACAAGCCACATCGAGGTGTTCAGATACGTTCCAGAGCAACAGACTCGTCGCCTTATTTTCCCTGGGACACGTTTCCGAATGGAGTGACTTGCCTCTATACGCCTAACATGCCAACTCGGCATGTTACGCTCGTGGGAGGTCAACGTAAAGTCGGGGTCACACTGTTTATACTTCATACAGAAGACTGTCTGCAAACAGGAGTCAGCGCAATATCCGTAATGCCCACGTGCGCACGTTTCTCCTTGAACTGATTGCCACGCGGCACTCTAAGCACGGATCTTGCGGTGACTCGCATTCGAATCTGCTTGCGGACTGTTTTTTTCTATGATGCATAAGCAGTGTGACCTGATATTTTTTCGATATTTCGGTGGACTCTTGCGGTGTTTGGGTGGCGTAGGAGGCAAGTCACTCCATTTGGAAACGCGTCCCAGGTGCACCGTATGCTCCGGGTCGTTTCGCGACGTGCCGCGGGGCGAAGCGAGAGCCGGGTCCCCGCCGTTGTGGCCCCGTCGGAGGTAGTCCGTCCGGCGGTCCCCGAGCCGGCCATCCGGGCGACTAACAGGCAGTGCAGGCCGTCCACCTCCTTCCGGCGGAAGTCCATTGATGCCGAAGCCGCGCGCGAGTACGGGGCTCCATTTCCCGTCGCGGGTCAGGGAGCAAGGCCTGGCGGTGCCGCTCCTGCATGCTTTTGCCGGTGGGCCCGAGGACTAACACCGCCGCTGCTGCTGCTGCTGCTGCTTCCACTTCAACAGAATCAATTTACTTTTTTTTTCGTTATGAGAAGACGTACGCGTTGTGCGCGCGGCTACTGCCATCTTGAGTCATGCTGTGGAAGGTAGCTCGGTGGAAATTTTGTGGGGGCCCAGTCTCGGCCGAGGTAGTACAATCGTTGTTTTGTGGGTGGCGAATTGCCCTCTTCCGCTCTCAAGGCCGATTTCGAGATCAGCGGAGACGTTTGGCTCGTCTTAGTTCTGTCAGAGCGACATGAGCGCACGATCGTTACGGCTGTTTACGTCGTCGAGTCTTGGCCTGCTACTTGTGGCGATGATGGCAGCAGAACGACGGATTTCGGTAGTATTCCGTCGTTTTTAAGTGCAGCCGGCTTGAGATCTGAAAGGCGCCTGCCTGTCACATCGCTCAGACAGAAACAGTCTGCAGCCATGTACGAGGCATACGTATGTATGAAGCAAGCATGCTTTGGAGATGCTTGAAGCGTATGCGCAGTTCATTCTGTCGTACATGACTGTAGCGACTCCGTGTCTTTTTTTTTTTTTTGTTGTATGGCGTATCTGCAGTGTGACCTTTAGTTATTCTGAGTTTAAACACTTTCAAATTAAAATGTGCCAAATTGATTAGTACAGGTTAATTACTGTGTAATCCTAAGTACGGTTGATGGGTAAACAGCAATGGGCAAGGGTAATCTACGCAACATCTACATTGCTCGAACGAGAGTATTTCATTCCAAGGGAGGCTCCTTTAGTTTGCCGCCAATAATGCCAGAAAGGCTCGGACAGAAAAATCGAGAGTTTTAGAAGATCGTACTCTACGGAGAACGGGCCCAGCGGGCGCGTGCTCAATCCATGCTTCAAAGTTACGGCACGATCTCCCGCTGACAAAGCGTAAGCTCTAAAATACGGACTACTACAAGTATATATTATTCGCCAACAAGTGCGTTCGTCATATCGCAATTTGTGGAATAAGTCTAGAAAGCAATTGAACGTGGAAAGCTCGTAAAAAAACTTGGAAATAACTTTGACCTCGAAGTAAGAGTAACGAAAAAGAAGTGCGATTGTTTATAAAGCACCCAATTTGAACCTTTATCTCAATGCATCGCAGTTGCGAGAGATAGACTCTCCGGAAAATCGCGGGAGACCTCCCGGTGGTGGGAAATGTGGGGTTCTTCGGATGTACGCTCGTGTCGACTCGAACGCGTCGCATACCCTGGAAGCGGCACGATTTATTGTCTCACAGCAATGGGTGCTCAGGACGGACAAGAAATAAAGCGAACACTAAAGGAAGACATCACATACTCTGGTTTGCTTTGCGCTTGCCTTCTCTGCGCTCTGAAATCACAAAACTCGAAACCAACGTCAACTTTGCCTTCGATTCCTGGATAATCTCATCTACCGTACATACATCGGAACATCACAATGCGTCAAGAAGACGGTAGGGGCGCCACATATTTCCGGAAAATTCAGTTCCGCGAGATATTCCGCGAGATGGCGGAATAAGATCGTGCTTTCACCGCCGTCTCGGAAAGAACATTAAGGCAGCTTCGTCCGTTATTTCCCATAGCCTTTTACGTATCTTCGAGTATCGCCCTACTCTAGATGAGTTAGTTCTATGCACATTGAACATCCGAGACTTGGGGACAAATATTCACAGGGTCTCTTATGTTATCCCTAAGACGACTTGAAGGCGAAATCCCAAGCGCCGATGTAAACGTGATAGCGAACCTCCGAAGACAGCGCGCTCTCTGACGACGCACTTTTCGCGCCGTTTCGTTTTGGTACCTTTCGTGTCGCCGACGTGTTTTCGTACTTTTCGTGTCACCGACGTGTCTTCGCTCAAGGACTTTGAAGGTCGACTGAACGATGAGGCATATAAGGCTTTCACCTTAAAACGTAGCAACGCACAGGTACACACACACTCAACTATACCGACGAGGACAACTAAAAGGATCGGGATTATTGTGACGTCCAATAGAGACGTGACGTTCTATAGAAAGACAACTGACATAATAGTTGCGTTACCGCTTCCAGGGCATGGTGACTACGGAGCATCCCATTATCTCACCGCGTCCAATGAGAGTGCGGTATTAGACGATAAGAACTCCCAAGGACCAATCAGAAAGCAAGAGACGTGAACATGACATGCCTCGCCCCGTGCTTAGGAAGCAGCCGTGGTGACTGTGGATGCCGTGTTTATGTGCACGCTTGCTTCCGCTATTTGAATGTTCTTTTTGGGGATGGCTGAATGGTTTTTCTGGGTTAAAAAAGACGCGTTTCGTGATATTTTTATTGTGCTTGCTTTAAAGGCAACTCCGCTTCATTTTTGGTTTTGAAAAAACAATGCAGTCCTCTTCAGTATCGCCTACGAAGACCACACGTCAAATATTACGACGCAGTTCTGTCTAAATGTTCCTTAAACGGTCCGGCAAACTTTGCAACTCGCCAAGTTGCCGAAATCGGCTGACTCGAGCGGGCGAATTCAGGCGCGACCAACAGCGCAGTCAAGGCTACGGCATGGGCGGAGCCAACATTGAGCTAAACGTCATCTTCATGGCCCCCTTTTGCTTGTTTTTACTTCTCCGACGGCAGAGAGGCAACGTCAGCAACGTTGCCTCTCTGCGCTCAGCGGTGTCCACGTGATTGGCGTACACGCCTGCGCAGCGCGCTTCTTGGGAGCAGATTGGCCGCCCGCCGTGGTCCCGCCGTCTTTCGCGTTACAACCTATGTCGTTATCTCACCGTTTGTGATTATTGTTTCTCGGAGTTTCGTCCACACTATGGACATCACGTGCGCAGACGTATGCGGCAGTTGTGCAGACGTCGTCGAATGCCGTAGACACCAAAACGTGGCGAAGAGTGCGGTGCAGAGCAGACGACACTCGCGCCTGCCACACGCCCGCCCCCATCCCGCCCGTCGTTGGGCCGAGGATCACGTGACATCTCGTACCACGTGATGGCCATGTACTTGGCGGCCCGAGGCCAATGTTGCCGGACGGAGCCGATGTTTCGGTTTCGATTTCCGCTCGTGTTTAAAATTATATTTAAAAATATATATCCCATTTTTCGCGAAGCAAACAACGTAGTGTCTTTTACTAGGGCTTTTTGATTCGAAATCACTCATTATCCCGAAATCTTCGGAATTGAGCGGAGTTGCCCTTTAAGATTTGTTGCTATAAAATTAAACGTAGAAATTGATCCTTACTTGTCAAGACTCTTTTAAAGATCGAAGGACACTCTGCAGTATAGGAAAGAACGACTGGTTATGTCGCGTTTTAAACGATGCAAGTGTTTTTCTTGCATAGTTATCCGAATTACCTGTGTTTTTTTAACCTTTAACTGATAGGAGGTTTCTAATAATGGTATCAATTAGACGACACTAAACACTGATAAAACTTTATACTGGAAGGTAAACATACCACGACAGCTGCCGGCAATTTGATATAAAGATCAATACCGTGCGGCCCAACCCAATAATGGGTTCATCCACATGCCCTGTTGAACGGAAGCGAGGTTACACACCTTCTAACCCACAAATAAAAAAAGATAAAAAAGGAAGACGAGTCAGTTAGAACGCAGAACCGCTAGGTCCATATTTGTACAGGCGTCTGATGGTGAGGTATATGCCAACGGTTCTCGGAGCACGGATGGTCAGTCGTTACGCTCTGTTGCTCAGTCCAGTGCGTCACCCGGCGCCCAATCCGGAAGCGTGCGACAGCCCAGCCGCCACGTTCGCAGTGTCCCCGCTGCTGCCGGAGGCCAGCTGGTCGGCGCAAACGCCGCGAGGCGGCAGCAATGGCGGCAGATGTTTCCGAGACCTTCGACAGCACGCTCGCGGGGCTCTGATTTCACCTGGGTCCCTGATTTTGTTCATTTTCATTTATTAACACAGCTTTTTTTTTTTTTTTAACGCAGAACTTAGCCGAGGTTCTAGCTAAGTGTGTTGTCCGGCTGTTGCATTATCACGTGACGTGAATCGCAACGATCCAAAGGTCGGCGCAGGGGTTGTGAGACCCTTTAGTTTCATCGTTTCACGTGGATGAGAAACGTGGTGATTACAGCTTCTTTTTTTTTATTATCGGGGCAACGAGAAGTGGAATGGGTAATGGCTGATGGTCTTTCTAGTGCACTTGTGTTAGTTTATTTAAAACGGAAGACGTTCGAATATCAGTTTGATTTATTGAAACAATATTATGAGCTTGATCCAGGGCTGCAGCGCCGCGTCCGACGCTTATAATGGGGCTTCATGGTATGTTTGCGAAATTGAATCCTGGAAATACTGGGAATTGTGTTTTATTTTATTTCTAAGTAAAAATATTGATATATTATATTGATCTTACCCCGAGCTAGTTGATTGTTTCTTTAGTTACATGAAGTATGTAGTTTTAAAACGTAGAAATCAGATTTATTATCTGTGACGTAGCGTTCACCATCTGTCGGTGCCCTCATGTTTACGAGTTTATAATAATAGCTTACTTGAATATTTACGGTCCCACAATAAGATGATTACACATTAAGATGTCGGCCTCATGATTTGAAGCCACGCTCTCCAGGGCCTTAAGGACACTGTTGTTTGAAGCGTTCAGAGTGCGACCATATTGGCGAACATATTCTGCCAGTTTCCGTGTTAGTTTGCATGTAGAGGACCAGTTATTTGCGCCGTTTTGTCGGCAGACAAAAATTAACGAGTGACTGCCTCGCGACACAACTCAAGAAGTACAATGGAAGAGGCATCTTGGTCCGATGAACGCATGCTTACTCCGTTGATTCCCCTTCGGAATCGCCGCATGTCACCGACCGAGGTCATTTCGGTCCCCGGCAAGCCGACTTCTAGTCCTCGCACGTCTTAACTTCGAATAAAGGGTGTCATGTACACACTTCGAGCCGATGTTTTCTTCTTTCTTTTATGTCGATGATTGCACCGACGCAGTCGATCAGAATACTGGGGATTTTGAACGACTTAAGATACAGTTCCTTTGCGTCTTGAAGCAGACGGGACGAACGTTTCCAACATACACTTCAGCGAGATTGTGAGCCGGAGGAACGTTACGTGAAACCACCTTAAAAGCTCTCCGGAGGTTGTCTCGCGCCCCCGCAGTCTGCGTGACAGCCAGGTAGTCCATATCATCCCCCTGCAGTGCGCGTTCGTAGTGCGAGATTCCACGTCTTTAACTGGTGCTTTATATAACGTGCAAAAATATTACCGTGGCTCATGGGAAGCAAAAGATAAATAAATGAACGTGTAACGAGTTTCGCACTATACACTAACCCATTTATTTTTTATATGAACACGCGCGTTTGATTAGAGGCGTGTACAGAGGATGTGGTCGCGGTAAATTATCAGAAGCCCGTTTTCTTTTGTATTTTGTTAGAGCGAGGCATTTGTGAACCTTCCGTTCCACAGTCAAACCCGCCGCCTTGGCGCGACGCGAGAAACACGAGTTGCTGCTCAAACACTCTCCACAAGGCCCGTTCTAACGGAACCGCTGAGCGACGGGCCCAACGGGCGCGTGGTGCCAAATACGTCGCTGCATTTTGCCATCTTCTGGAGCAGGGAAAAAAAAAAGGAAAAAGGTAGAGGGAAGTTTTAGAAAGAGCAGGTACGACAAGGTAAGGGATTCAAAACCTGAGGCAGCGCGAAGCACCGGTGCCGCGAAGTGCCGAGAGAGAGCTTTAATTAAACAAGCCCTGTTGACACGCCGCTCTGCGCTCCTGCGCATTGTCCGGCAGACCGTGGACGGCGGTATGCCGCTTCACAGCTCGGTGCTAGCCCAGGCGCTGGGCCGCCTTTTTCGCGGCCGCACACCGCGTCGTTTCTTGCACTCCCCACAAAAAAAAAAAAAAAAGATCGCTAACAATTTACTTTGAGAATCAATAGGGGCATTCCGGGTGATGTCTTTCAACGGCCGTGTTAAGTACGGCAATCGTTGCGCAAATGATTGTTTGGTTAAAGCGAACGCGTTGTAGGGTAGCAGGCGCTCTTTATACGAGGACAGAATCAACGCGGTGGGCTAAATTACGCCACGGAGTACTTTCATCTAGGTAGTATTAGTTGGGGCCATAGCTGACTACGTTGTCCCTGAATGCGTCCTGACGACGAGCTTTCGTAAAAACCTTCCACATCATGCGTCCAGACTCTATTTTGATTGTCCACCTTGGCGGGTCATAACTAGGTGCCTGGTCTACGCATGCTTTGTGAACACGCTAAAAGATGGCGTCCAGTAAATTCTACCATGACTCTCGAGAAGGGTATATTACCGGAAGCGATGCTGTAATGGGAATTGGTCACATTGGCGTTTGAGCGACCAACTGGAATGGTCACAACGTTCATTTTTTCACATTAAGAGCTACACGCTCCTTTCTCCATTTGGTGAAAGCGGGTGCACGACATGCTTTGAAATGTCTTTTGAACTCGTAGGGTTTACTCAGGCGCACAGGGCCACAAAGGCTAATGGTGCCCATACCGGAATGGCTTTTGCCGATGAATGCCGTTCCAGCAGGGCCAAAGACGCACGGGATGGCCGACATTCGACTTGATATACTCACGTACGTCTCAGAGTGCAACGCCGTGCATTCGGTACCGTTATTAATTGGCTTTCGTTCAGCCATGTTAGCCAACGAAAAAGGTGAGCGATATCATGCCCCAATGACACGTAGTCCGAAATGGCGTCCAGCCCTCTTTCACTGGGAACGCCTGTACTCCGTTTCACTTTATAGAACAACACGCGGCCCTGACGTCACGCAGCGGCGGTGGCGCTGTCGACGGCACTGCGCATGCGCAGACGTTTACTTCACGCGATCTCGGTTTCTGCGCAAGCGTAGCGCCCACATCTGCTGTGGGAAAACGCGGGCTTGTTTGTAAACAGCGTGTCGCCTCCGAGGCAAGGCGCCGGCCTAGGGATCTTCAGGTGGCGGCTTGAGATCCCGGCCGAAGGGCCCGCAATCTGACGGAGGCTTATTGCGGAGAAGACGCCGTCCTTCGGTTGCACGTCGAAAAACCCCCAGGTGGACGAAATTAATCCCCAGTCCTCCGCTGTGGCGTGCCAGACGCCCGTCGTTGCTTTGGCACGCAAAACCCTAACGTTTGACTTTGGCAGTTTCATCTGATGATAAACTGCAGCAAACGCCATGGTTTCCTGGTGCTCTCAGATTAATCCGTCAAATGTTTGTGAAATATAGCCCGAAAATCGACAAATGTCGGGCTATAAAAATAGCCTAAATAGCCCAAAACATAAAACTTCATAAAGTGTACTCGACACATTTATTTGGAGCACGTATGACATTATACATGCGTCTACAAAAAGGCAAATCACTATCAAACATTACTAGTTTTCAGAACCAATGGAAAAGCACGGTTACCAAACTGCAATGTTTAAACACGCAAAACAACAAGAACAACTTTAGACGGGATTATATTAAGGGAAATTGATCCAGTTTCCGCGAACAACACCTTTCAGGGTCCAGTCATTGTATTTACATCCTTGAGATTTGGATAGTTTCCTTTAGTGTACTCTCTCTTGAATCAATCTTTGTTTACCACCTAGATGAAAACTACAATGCATAATGTATTGCCACCAAGTGCTTTGAAATTGCTCGAATTTCTGGTATGAAATAACCCAATAATAGCAAAAACACCAGTCATCAGATCTACTCACCAACTACAGAACCTGGCAACCCTGGCAAACTCTACAAGCCCCTCCCTTTTTACCCCAGCAAATCCAGCGTTGTAAACGTATCACATGACTAGGCGCCCCGCCCCGCGCGTCGCTGCGTCTCTCTCATAGGTAACGTGAGTACTGATGCGGCACTGGATTGACTTCGATGGTTGGCGGCGTCCCCTGCTGTCCACCGTAAGGGTAAAACGAAGTATGCGGAGCGCAAGTTCGTCTGCTTGTTTTGCAAGGGTTGTGGTGATGTCAGAACGCCGAGCGCTGATTGGTTCTGAATGAAGAATAGTAGGAAGACCTCAAGGCAGCTTGATATGAGGTCTACCCACTATCCTTCAATCAGAGCCAATCAGAGCTAGGCGTTTTTCTGACGTCACCGCAACTCCAGCGCAAGAAGCAGACGACTTGCTCTCCGTATAGCCGTTGGGATATGAAACCCAACGCGCAACACTCTTCTTGGTGGTTTAACTAAGACCGGTGTAACAAGTGCATGAATGTGCAGTGCACAGCCAGGAACGTTTCCAAGTCTGCTTCGTCTCGGGCAACTAAGAGGAATCATTGCCATTGGCCCAATGAAGAACACGCGTCTATGTGTCGTTTCTCTTTCATTCCAGAAAGGGCGCTTCTTCTCGCCCTGCTCTCCCCTCTGCCTTTGTTTCGGTGTCCCCCATTTAATTTCGGCCGCACGTTTTCATCTTGACGACGATCTAAACCGAGGAACTCGCCGGGTTTGAGGAGGGCGTTTTGAAAGCGCTCTTCGCCCGCACCGCGGGTGAAATATTCCAGGGCCCGAAAGTTTACGGGAGCATTTTGCGTTCTTTAATGGCAGCGCCGGTTCGCTTCCCCAGTGGCTGTGGGGGTGGGTGGCTGGTGAAGGGAGCGGTTTGCCGCAGACTGCAACACAAAGGGCCTCATTTATAACGGGGCAAACGCGCTCGCGAGATGTTGGCCCCGGCAATAAAAGGGGGCCCGGTAATCAAGCGCGCTTAAGCGGGCGCTCTTCGTCATATCCGCAAATGATTGCGGGATTAAACGAGCTCGTTAATTAACTGAGATTGCTCCGAGTTGCGCGGCATTTTGCGCGCAATAAATCAAGAACCACTCGGTGATGGATTACGGCCTCCGCGCGCGCGTTCCCGAGGGAAGCAACAAGGAAGATCCGGACAACCGCTTCCACCGTGCTGCCGCTTCTGCAACCCTGAGCTCCTAGCTGTTCATTTTTTTTTCTCTTCATCTTCTTCTTCCCGAGAGGCGTACTTGCTCGTGTTTCGAGATCGATAATTTTATGAAACTATGGTTTCTGTCCGCCATGGCGTCTCTAATGCGATCGGGTATATGGCGTGGGCTTCGGGATTCTTCCTTACTTTTGTGCGCAAACTGCTTTCCTAAAAAAAGTGCAAAAGTAATGGTCTCAGTTAAACACTGATAGATCCGTTTCAAAAGGGCACGCTACCTGTAGTAGGTGGTACGCTTTTTATCCGAGTTCGCCCATGGCCGGAGTGGATAAACGCTCGCTGTTTTATGGATTGACCAGCGAGGCATGATAACAGCTATGTTTCCGAAGTGGCACTGACATATTGTAGGCTCTAAGCGCCACTGGGCTAGCGGGAGCTGCGCCACAGCAAAGCTGCTCACGCGTGCTCTCTTCCCTTCTTTAATAATGCCACGGAAAAATGCCCACAAGTATAAACTCTTGTCCAAAAAACCTGGAGAAGCTGGCAAAAAAGAAGCGGACGTGTAAATTGTGTTGCAAATTGTCGCGGAGTCTGCTGTGCCCTATTCTTATGTTGTGCTGGAAATGCGACATGGGCGTAAGGTGCTGCTAGATTCTGGGTCACTGGCGGTGAACGTTAATTCTCAGTATGAACTCTGAGAATCACTAGAAAAAGCATAATTACAGCGCTGGTCAAAGACCTGAATGCTGAGTTTCCTCGAGCTAATGCCACGTCACAAATATTGCAGGGTATGAGCATTCTCTCGTTTATTCATTTGATTGCCATGAAAGCAATAATCTGCTAAATACTTCACTAAGGGAACAGAGGACCATACGCACACACCGCAGGTGGGTACTTGTTCACAACAAGGTTTTTTCTTTGTATCTTCTTTTTTCGCGTGGTGCTTAGGAATTCATCGCTCGGAAGCAGGCGGAAAGACATGCCAGAAGTCTTTGCCTATGTTGACGTGCAATTCTATACAAAAGAGTACACCATTGGGTCACGAGAAAGAGATATGTTTGAGTAGCAGGGTTAGCAGGGTGGAACAGCTAGAAAAATAGGCTGCCAGCTCCCCCACGCAGAAAGGGACATGCTTTCACTTGCGACCGAAAAGGCCGTAGGAAAAAGAAGCACGCAAATCCAGTCTTCTCCAGTTAAGTGTCCAGCTTAGGGCCCCAGGGGCCCTAAGCTGGACACTTGGCGGAAACGCCGGCGAGAAATCTGGAGGCCGCGATTGGCCAACGCCGCACATGACCTTGGCGCCGGCCAATCATAGCCGCCGAATTTCTCGCCGACTTTTTCGCCAAGTGTCCAGATTAGGGCCCAAGGGGCCCTAATCTGGACACTTGTCGTGGTTCTCCGCTCTTTGGGCGTGCATTCTGAGCATGTATTGGACTCGGGGACTACGTGAGCATTCGGCGGGTGCCCGTGCTCGCATTGAAAACGAATGCTGCGTCAGCTATGCGTTGAGATCTGAGGGAGAGAAGGAGACGATAGCGCGAGGGGACGTCAAATTGCCGAGTTCTGATTGGAATGATTAGTGGGTAGACCTAAAGCTATCTGCCTTTGTCCCCACTGCTCTCGTCGAACGCATTCGAATGCGAGGGCCAAACGCCGGACGTCGAAGTTCCACTTTCTAATACGCTCGACGAATGCAGTGGAGAGAAAAGCACTAATCATTCCGATCACAACTCGGCGATCTGACATCCCCGCGCGCTCTCGTCTCCTTATCTCCCTCAGTTTTTCGGTGCCGCGGTTGGCGAGAACGGGGGCCTCCCATCACACGCTTTGTACTCAATAAATGGCGACCGCCAACGTTGCTCGATGGGACTTTGAAAACAATCTACTACCTGGGTTTCAATTATTTTCTTGTCTATTGCGTGGTTCGACGATTCAACTGCCGTTGTTTCGTGCCTCACGCAAATTTCCTCGTTGAAAAATGTTTCACCACGTTAGTGACTTTATGACAATTATTACGCAGTTATTATTGCATTGACTTTAGAATTCCTCTGAGACCGCCCGGCGATGTGCTCGGTGCACCATTCACTGAGCTATATATCAACATCCTTGCCGGTGTGGAGGGCTGGCGGCTATCGCACCCCGGTGGATATGCACCCCGGCGAGGGAGGGGGGGGTGCACTTTTGCTTACTGTGTGTAAGGAGAAAGCTCGAACGTTGGAACCTATAGTCACCTTACCTCTTTAGATATGAATGTACGATATGGGCGACGGACGTTAAAGATCCTGGTTGAGCACTCGTACTGTGCCAGCTAATTTTTTCATTCACGACGTTGAAACCAGTGACGTCAACTTAAAAGACGTCACGCTGTCTAAACTCTCATCTTAGAACTTTCTTTCTTCGAATCGCACTCTGATGAACTCTTAATCTGTGCGGTAAAGGTCTTTTGGAATACATTTGATCTAAGTCCTCGCTGAACGCGTACGCGTTTTCGATGTGCGCTGAGTTGAGTTGACGCCGAACGCTGACGCGGTCCGATGGATGAGAGAAGGTGCCCCAACAATGGCGAACTCGGATAATGGATGCACCAGTCTGTAGACGGCGCGCACTTTTTACCTATTTACACCCTAAGGGCGTTCAAACTTCATACCGCTCGCCCATCTCACTGACTCATGTTATTTTTGCTTTGAAGGAATAGCTTGCCCAGCACGCACATTCTTTTTACAGTGTATCGTGCGCGTTAACGGCGTTCTATTTCAGGAGCAACCATTCTTAACAAAAATTCTTACACCATCACCATGAAGAATTAACCAACCCGAAATTGGGCGACGTTTAAAACATGACTCTGGCGCTCTTAAATTGTTGCTCTATTATTACTATGTGTTACTTCATGGGTAACTGCCGTCATGAATAGACCATTGTTGGGGGTTCGCTGTGAAAACTTCAACGTTTCTTGCGAAATTGGCCTGTTCTTACTTTGTATAGTTATTAAAGCGGGTTACCCACCGAAGTTTGCAACGGTGGTATGGGCATGGTGTGCTGTTGGCATGACGGTGACTAACTAAACTTAAGTTCAACGAAAATACAAGGTCGGAGATACGTCATGGGAGGTGTGTTGTTGCGTTGCTCACGGTGTTCATTTTGTCAGCCTCTGTTGGGAGTGTCACTCAATTCGTCTCAGTCAGCGTTTTTTGTCATCTGAATAAACTCGGCCACTACAAAAATGGTTACGTCACAGCATAGCCGCCAGGGGAATGCACATCTGTGTGTTGCCAGCATAAAAAGATATCAGTTAAGAGAAGAACCAACATCAACAACAATAACGACAATTTGGTACCCCAAAGTAAAATTCAAATTCAAAATCGCACTATACTTTCCAGGTATACTTCGGAGGGTTTCCCAGACAAAAAGTGGCTAAAGAGCAGCTTGATGGGGTAGGAAAGCCCTTCAAGCTGTTCTGTCACCACGCGCGATGTTCATGTCACGGGGGAGGGAAAGATTGGTGAGACGGACTACAAGTTGAAGTGAAAAAATTCTGTTTTAGTCAAGGAGCGCTCGCGCGTATACCGCCCCGTTTCTTCGTGCAAAAGCGCGCACTTGGCTCTTGGCAGGCGGCAGTGACTTCTGCTTTCGTGGTGGAGGCCGAGCAACAGGAAAATATTTTGAGCATTCTAAAAAATATACATTAAAAAATGTGCAAAACAAAAAACAGCAACATCAGGAAGCCCTACATGTCTTGAGAAGTATTCCGTCCTTTCCAAGTTTCCGCTTCTTTGAGGCATCCGACCAAGGGAATCTTTCGACACTAGCATTAGGCAATCCATATATGGAATCCCCTGTTGGACCATTACGAACTTTCTGTACGCTGTTCGGGGCGAAAATAACACCGTCCTCTCGGGTACGTCTTCCGCACAAGAAAAAAATCTTTGTCCGCGGGCGGACACTGTCTACCTTCGTGATGGACGGTGTCCATTCGAGGAGGTATCAAACGCGTCGTCTGCGTTTTTTCTTCTCTTCCCGCTCGAGGTGTGTTTCATTTCATGTTTTATGATGATGATGATGATGATTCACATTTCAGCCCGAGATCGTACCTCCGTCGTTCGTTCCCTTAAGGGGTATTCACACGAGGGAGAAATCCCGGGGATTTCTCCCCGACACGCGCGCATCACGAGATGAAAACGAGAGGCTTTTGCACATTGCAAAGCCCTACGTTTTCGTCGTGGGATTCGCGTGCCGGGGAGAAATCCCCGGGATTTCTCCCTCGTGTGAATACCCCTTAAGGCCGGGGTCACACTGCTTGCCCGAGTCCCACTAGAGAAACAAACAGAAAGAAACGACACCGACAAGCCTTAAAGACATAGAGCATGCTCGCGATGGTACCTTTGGCAGGCGTTTAGTCGTTCGGTGCTCGTGAAATAAGCACGAGTAAGCACGAGTGACTGCCAGCCTACCAAAGATACCCTCGCCTGCCTGATGCTCTTGTTTGAGCATAGCCTCCTTTATTCTACAAAGCCTGTCAAATCGCGAAAGAGACTGGTTTGAGACTTGTTGCTGTCGTTTCTTTCTGTTTGTCGCTTTGGTGGGACTCGCACATTATACATAATACGAAATAGAGTGGAAACAGATTGGAACGCGAGTAACCGCGAGGTCCGCGCTCCGATTGCCGCGTGGCAATGAGTTAGGGGAAAACTTGGGCACGCGGCATTCAAACCACGAATATTGCGGTGAGTCGTGTTGGCAGACTGTATTTTGTTTGATGTTTGGGCAGCGTAATCCCGGCTTAAAGAATATTCGAGAAGTCCCATTTTTTTAAAGCATAGCATTCATAGGGTTAGCTCTTATACTTCGTCTCACCTTAGTATGGACTATTGTTATCCGCGCGTGCTAAAAGCGCGAGCTAGTCGCTTTAAATGAAGTCGCGGCGGCTGCACGAGCGCTCGTGCAGCAAGTGCTCTAGTCAAGGCAGTCAAGGCTGGTCGCTCGCGCTAGCACAGCCTTCACGTTTAGTCCGTGCTAGGGTGAGACGAAGTATAGTGCTTTCGGAATCATAGCACGTAGCCATCGTGACGTCATCAGCGTGACGGCTTGCGACACCATGATGTCGCTTGAGGTTGTAACGCAGGAGCTGACAGGGATAACTTTTTTGCAATATTTCTCCTAACCGCCCCAACTCAAAATCAGTGACGTCAGGGCGTCACGTGATGTGACCGGACGTTACGTCACACTATGACGCTAGTTGACACCATGACGCGGCACACTAATTTCACGTCACGTGACCCCACTCCGTCACGTGACAATTTGACGTCTCGTGACGCCAATACGTCGCAGAAAATCTATTATTGCTTCGTATTTAGGGGTCGTTTAGACAGACAGCCTTTTTACGCTGTTATTTGTTCCATCATCTGAAAGCCTTGGAGTGAGCGGATCAGCGTGCGATGTGTTTGGACTCGTTGCTTATTCGCAAGCTGTACGAATGCTGGGATTTATTGATACTATCTACGGTACATGGAGACCGCATGGACGCGCGATATTTAATAGGGCGGTAAACAGACAAAATAGAGTTTCTCGCGCCGCAAGAATAATTACGCTATGCCGAAAGGTCGAACACCCCCTGAACGCAGCTCTAACGACTGAGATAAGGTGACAGAAGTTTTAGAAATTACGATTCCTGAAATCACAAACAACTGTAAATGAAAAAAATAATAATAATAAAAAATACGAGCAATAACAATAACAACGGTTTTGTCGACAGCAGGGCACCGTCGGGCAGCAGAATCATATGAATTGCGCCTGATGATAATGCAATTAATGCAAAGGTACAAGCGAAGGTTTTATCGAACCCCCTTGATCTCCTTCTCCAAAAATTATTATCAATTGCGCCTGTTTTTTTTTTTTTTGCTACAGCTTTTAGTTTGCCGCACTCTGGATGATAACACATTAACAAGCCGACGTGAACACAGAAGTAAAGGTGATCCCAGAAGAAGAAAGCCATAGGCTTGTTCGATTCACCTACGTCTCCTGCAAAAATTTACACTAGGAATGTCGTCAACTTAGGGAGAGTCGATTCAGTGGCTGATCTAAGGGGTGTGGGACGAACAGCCCTTCTGCGAACTCCAAAGACAGATCGTCTTTTCTAGTCTAAAAGGCATATTATTGAATTTTTTTTAGGTAAAACAAAGTATCGGAGACAAGGAAGCTGGAGATCTGTTTTCTTCCGGGCAGAAGACGATGTTCTAGGTCGGCCGTTAAGGTGAAACGAAGTATAGCGAGCTTAGGTTTAAGAGAGGGAGCAACTAATACCTTGGAAAGTGTTTGCAAATAAATGACGGACGCCTCCTATTCAGATTGGTCACATGTTCCCCGGCGTTGTGTTGTCGTGAGGCGAAGGGGAAAACAGGAGGAAAGGTGAAGACGCTTGCAGACGATGTAACGCTTTTGGACGATCAACCACGTGACCTCGCTCCAGCAGTTACAAACACTCTACAATCTAGGCAGATTATAGCTTCTCATCATTAGCGTCGCCATCTGACTGATATAGTGTAACACACTTTGTCAGCTTCTGGTTCCGCATCTGTTCCTCGTTGTTTGTTCTCTGTGCGGGCTCTCCAAGGGGTTTGACCACTCACATTTTGTTCATAAATTTCTTCGGCTTGTTTTATTAGCTCGAACCACATGGCACGTTTTTCACGCGCTTTGCCCGCGTCAGGGTCACCTCACGTAGGCGCGCGTCGTGCAGTGCCGATATCTGTTCCGGTCAGATCTCGACGTCGGCCTGCGCATCGCATTGGTAGGGGTGACCTCGAGCGCGCGCGCCGACGCATACGCGGTCGTGGCGCGTGATAAAAACGTGCCATGTGGTTCGGCCTTTAGGCGATACAGCCCCTTATTATGATTCAGAAATTAATGAGTGTCTTTTTTCCATTCTTTGCAGGTAAGAACCGAGAATCATCCCTTGTCCTTTCACACCTCGCAGGATTTTTCTGGTAAGAGGCGTCCGCAAGGAATGTTTAATAGGTGGTAATTTCTTGCAGATGTTTTCATTAATGTGGTAAGCTACCATTCACACACGCATTAAGGGCTTGAGTTTACACTTGATTTTTATTTTTGTCAATTATTTGAATGTCCTCAGGACCTAAACTGCATTAGATATGGAATATGAATTAACCGAAGCAATTAAAAACAAAGCCAATGAAAATATCTAGAATCATAAGAAATAGGTTGCAATATCGACGGAAATTACTGGTTGCGGCTTCTTTTATTAAATCCATGGGCGGAATCATCACCGCTTCTCATGTAAGAAATAACTATGTGGTTACTAAAATAAGCCGGAGGCTTTTTTTACTTTGAAAGCGGTTTAAAAATAAAGGGCTCATTTTAAGCTGATGTTTGACCGTGAAAAAGTGTGATTCGTAATTAATATTCAAGAAGTAAAAGAAAAGCCAAAACTGAACGCTAAGCAAAAACTGAACTGGCGAACCCAATGAATCCTGCACTGTGAAACAAGCCGGAAAATATGGCGCCGGCATATAGAAAGATGAAACTTTCCACTATTGTGTATTTAAGCGAGGGATCGTACCCGGTAAAATCCCGAGGCGAAGCTCTCTCGCTTTGAAAACTGAGGTCAATAAAGTTGCCAGGGTAAGCGGCGGACGTGTTTGCAGATGACCGAGTACGTTAACGATATATGGACTTGGGGCACCATCTTTCGATAGGCGGATGGAGCAGACGATGGAATACGTTGTCTGCACGTAGTATAAGTTACACTACTGGTGGAATGACTCTCTATCGAACGTCAAGCTTCCCAATAAACATAGAGAACAATTTGATTTTAAAGAATGGAATGTCTTTTGTCGGATCATACAGATTTGCCCGAGCGTCCGTTTGTGAATTTCCACGCTAAATTTTGCATCGAAATCGATGTCAAGTAACGTCATAGTATCTCATGACACTACGACTTGACACTGTGACGTCATGTCATGTGGCGTCAATTTTCCCGTTAGCTTTAGCGGGGAAATTCAATATGGCATTTGTTCCCGGAACGACCGTTGTTGTTGGGGGAGGCAGAGACGTTGTCGCGCAACTACTAAGTTTCTTTTCTCTATCCATCCCCTCTTTGTTTTTGAAGAAAAATAAAGAGTTTGAATTTGACAGTTTAACTTCTTCTAAACAAAGTTTGGTCATAATAATCTGCGAAAGGAAGCTTGTTGCGCTTATCATATTGGCGATTTTCGTCGCGTGTTTTCAAACCTGCATTCACGGCTTCGTCTTTAGACCGCTATTCCCTGTGAATATCTGATTCGCTAGAGAAAGCTTGCTAGCGAACCTGCCGCCACAGCTTTCTGAGCTAGCCGCTAGGTGTCTTCGTTTTCGCTGGAGTTACCAAAACCGTAAACCAGCAGAAGCGCCTTGCGTGCAGAAACTGTTTGATGATTTCTGCCGTCGAGCGGATGTCTTTCTACGGGAAAAGGCGGTAGGTTGCGTCGCCGTCCTTTGTGTGTGGCGCATGCTTTAATTGCCCCAGACGTCGGTGTTCGTAGCACTCTCCTATCTCGGACCGCCCTACCAAAACGTTGCATCGATCGCTCGGTGCGATTGGTTACCCGGTAATGGCTGATTTTCTTCTGCCTACCGATTTCGCACGCAAGCCATCTTTACAAGAAGCAAAGTAGGACGTAAATGCTTACCACGGGGCTACGTAGAGGCAGATCGATCGACGATGGCGCTGCCGGGAGCTCCGTTCACCGCACAGCTGACAGTGCGGTAGAAGTTATGCGCTCGCACGACCAATAAGCAATCTCCTGACCCCGAACTTTGCGCGTGGCTATGAGCGAGAGCGGGATCATGTGGTGGAAGACTGAAGCATGATTGGTCGAACGAGCACGTAGCTTCCACCGCACTGTCAGCTTAGGGCTGAATGGAACATGGGCGAGCGTGCGCTCATATCTCTCTTCGTGTCTGGACGAGCGCGGTTCGTAAATTTTATACGAGAAAGGCGCTGCGCGTTTTCAATAGCGATCATCATTAGAAGTCCTCAAATTGAACTATTATCGTTTGCAACTCGTAGCCTCTTCGAAACGGAAAGAGGAAATAAAAGAAGACGAAAACAAAATTGAGTGGAAAGTGTACGGGCGTTTATGGACTCTCCACGAAGGAGAGGGAATGAGAGATGCCTTCCCACTCGCGATTTTCAGCGCTCAGCCGCCAATCAGCGCGCAGGGTTGATGTGGCGCCGGGGCTCTCCGAATATCGGAGAAATCGCCGGTATGATCACCCACCCGGGTGTACCTTAAGGAGTGTCGTTAAACTTTCTCGCGCCAGAGAGATGCGCACGCGTTCGCGGCTGCCTCCGTTGCGGGTTTCTTAATGGGCGGATTCGGGAGATTAGGCAGAGTGATTTCCCTGCCGGCGAGTCTGTAGTTCGATTGGCCACCGGCGGCCGCACGTTGCCTGAGGCAGCAAGCGACAGTCTCGACGGTTTTAAGAAATGTTGTATTCGCACTTTCCAGCGCCGTGACTGCTACCTGGAAGATTTCGGAAAAGCTTCACTTAACACAAAAAACGCCTGCGCGCTTTCTTTTTTACGCGGCATTCATAGAGCCAATTACTACCATATACACCTAAAACGTAAGCTCTGCAATTTTACGCTTCCATTACATGTATTACGCTCACATCATGCTACATGTCACATCGCGTAATGATTTAATTATTTATTGATAAGCGAAATTTCTACGAAATGTTTTCGTGGACATTTTGTGGGAGAAGTGAGAGAATCATCAGTAAAGGCAAAATACATAAAAACAGTGGCAGAATTTCACAGTCCACTAGCTACGTGTATAAGAACGTGACTGTAGCACATCGAATTGAGATTTGGGGAATGTGATTGGGTAGAATAGAAATACGCTTGGGGATTGGGCGAGTGGTATTGGTATATTCTTAATTCGGTGCGCTTCTCTCGTATTAATGAAAATGCAACTAATGATAGCTTGAGAAGGGCCTATCATGATCACGTTCAGTGCTTGGTTCTTTGACATTCTTATCAACTGATGTCGGAATCTGATTGGCTGTTGAGTCAGTCAGGTGACTGATGACCCGTCGAGCCCTGCGCTTCTTCTAAGTGATTATTAGCAATCTGGAGCTCTGAAGAAGCGTCCGTAAGTTCACTTTTCCGCAGAGCACAAAGTCTGCCAATCATTGCCAACAATGGAAGGATATTCGCGAATGACGCGCAATATGATTATAGCTTAAAAGTGAGATGTGCGCAGCGTAACTGAACAAGGGTAACGTCATTATCATTGTCCTTGCGAGCACCGATTTTTTTTATTTACCTAATCGTATTCCGGGCCTTGTCATTCGCTTGGACCTCTATGTTGTTCGCTTTGAGTTTAATAATTGCGTCGTGAATTTGTTTATACAGCGGAAATTTTGTCAACCCTAGCGGTCCTCTCTTGTCTCTGTTGTTGTTAATATAGCCAGAACACCATCACTGCTAGCCTGGGGTCTTCAATGTGCACCACGCAGTAGTGACAAAAGACCTCATGCTGGTACGATATTCGTCCAGATACAAACGAACGGGGGCGGCAAGGATTGCACCCAGGGTCCCTGGGTTCAGCAGCGCGGGGTTTCGCTCAACTTGCTCCGAGCTTCGGTGCGCCAGTATGGGGGAATGGGCAACCCCATTCCATTTCAATTCCATTCCGGGGGATTTAGGGTTTCCGGCAATATTATTCTTTTGAACTCCTCGGAATGGAGACACTGGGCCCCTAGCTTCTCACTCCTGGGATGGTCGAACTTTCCCATTTCATTCCTCTAATTCCTAAACATAAAGAAATGGCCATTAACAGTCATACTGTGTTACTGAAAAAAAAAAAGCCGCATAAAGCTGCTGACATTATAAAACACGGAAACGACAGCAAAACTATGCCAAGGCTTCCCCAAAGCATTCTACTAAGGCGAAAGATGGTCGCAGAAAGCACTTCATGGCACTTGGTGTCACTGGGGACTTAGATCGCGCGGTCAAGGATAAAAGGCTTATGGCCAGTTGCAACAGACGCCAAGAATTAAATCAATCCCTTTTCTTTGCAAGCGGACCGTACACCCTCCAGATATACAGGGTTAGCGTGTTGTTTGATTGATAAGGCATTATAATTTTCTAGTTCGTGCGTGGCACAAGAAGAAGCTATCTTGTTCACTTGTTCGAACACTTGCGCAACCGCACCGCTAGTGCGCTCTTAGAAGCGACGCTGTGTATAGCAGCCCCAAATCTCCATGCATTGAGGCAAGAACGCAAAATCCCTAAGATAGTGCTATCGGTATACGGTATCAGCACAAGGGACTGTAGCACGATATTATGGGACCTGCTCCAAAACGTAAACTTTAATGTTTCCTTTACGATTCTTGCAATTTCTTAACATATTATTTTTTTTTTGTTCCACGCAAAGACTATAGAAGGTCGGCTGGTTAAAAGCAGGGAGTCCTGCCGGTCATCATTCCGGTTTGGTTCGAATTTTGCTTCAGTAGCTTTCCATTTGGTTCCGGATCGGTTCTGGTTCATTTGTACTTTCGAAATAACTAATCGGTTACCGGCTCCACCAAGCAAAAAAGAGTTAAAACCGGTTCTCTAAAAAAAGAACTCCACAGCTTCCAGTCGCTAAGAAAAAAGGTGAGCTCGACGCAGCGTCATCTGCAGTAAAAATACTAGGTCATCAGAAGCCGTGCTTTCAAACAAGGACAGCCAAACAAATGTACGCTTAATTTCGTTGAGTGATCTTGAATTTTTAACGCAAACACCCTTTTATAAAAATGGAAAAAACATGTTATACAAGCACTTGGAAACAGAGTCAAAGTACAGTACTCACATGTGAAGTCAATCAGCCAGCACGCACAGAAACACCATGACGGTAGCACGCACCGACTCGCAAACTACCCATAGATACAGATTAGTCGTTTAGTTGTTTAGACAGCAGAAGTTTAGTCTGCCAGAGTGTAGCGAAATTGTTACTCGCTGTAGGTGAGAAATTTAGCCAGTGCAGTATGACTGCTAGCTTGGGGTTTAACGGGTACCACGCAGTACTGACAGACGACCGAACGCAGGTTCGAAGCTCATGCAGATCGAAACGGCAAACTACCCACACCACACGCCCGAACCACTTGCTCGAACGACTCAGTTGAAGAAGAGAAACACAGCGAAGCCTTGTCGAAAGACAGTTGAAACAAGAAAAGGACATTAAAAAATATATATCGGACGACATACTGTTTTGAGAAAACGCAGAAAGAAAAACAAATTCTGCGAACCGCGTCCAGGATTTAGGGCGACTGACGTCCCGGCGACCGGTGCCGCAGTGTCGCGCTCGTCGCAGCTTTGCCTCTTGGCGCCTCCAGACTTAGCCACCGCGGAACAAATGCGCCGACAGCCTTCAACATTTTGCTTTTATTTTGATCTTTATGTTCGTTTTGTGCTTCCTTGAAAAATATTGCTTAGCATCAAGAAAAGACAACACACACAAAAACACACTCACACATGCACACACACCCACAAAGAATTTCTCTTTAGCCTCTCGGCATAGTCAGATACACTCCGTTTCCCCTAACGATGTACCGCGATGGACGCTACGAGCCACACCAGCCAATGCATAGATCGTAGCTTGTCTCGTGACTTCGCGCTCCCCGCGTTACCCCGCCCAACTGGGAGGACTCGTGACACTCTCCGAGCTGCGCATTGGCTCCGGTGGCTTGTAGCGTCCTTTGTGGCCCATCGTAACGTGAAACAAAGTATTGATATGTGTACGCCTCCGCAGCGACTCGCCGACGCCAATTCATGCTGCATGATTATATTGATGATAACAGCCGCTTTGTTGCGTCTGTCGGAGCCAGGAACGACGCCTTGTCCGTCTACTACTACTAAGTTTTGGTTTCCCCGCGAGGCAGTGAGACAATCAAGCCGTCAGTCACTTCCAGTGGAATGATGCTGTTTCCACAGCCACTTTTCATGCTAGCAAATTGCGCCATCAGCCCTTAGGCCCTAGATTAAAATCGACACAGCTCGCTTAAGAACCGGGCCCATTCCATTCCCCCCAGCGCTGCCGCCATTCCATTGTCATTCCATTCTGGGGGCGCGAAAGCGGGGAATGATTCCGGGATCATTCCAACTCCGGAGTGGAATCTCCGCAACACTGCGGTGCTTTAACATACTCAGCCCTTCGCTGTGGCTAGCTGTCTCTGTGTTCCGCGGGAAAGGTACTTCAGACAAATTTTGTAGAGCGTGCTTTCCCGCACAGCACAAGGGCGAGCCAATCGCTGCTACGCTTAAACTTAAAACGAGTCTCTCCCGATGTTAATCCCGACGCATTAGCTTCTCTGGTCGTCGTCGTATTTTTGCCCGCTTTTACTGGTTTACTCTTGTACGGTGAGCGCTGCAAGGCCAAAGAGTCGCGTCGATCGCCGTGTTTTATTGCTCTTTGCCAGATATAGGTCCGATTGGTACGATTTGGGTTGTTCTGTCATCGTCCGATTGGCCGGTGAGCTGGCGGGGCCCGCCGCCTGGCCGCATTCAACCGGCGCAGTGCCACTACCTGTTGCTCTGGAAACGAGCCGGTGTTTTGATGACTTGACGCACGCAGGACGGATAATGAAGTCGGTGCGTGCGACGGTATACACAGTTTCGGAATCGGTTTTATGGATCGCAGGGACCGGTTTCGCTTCTCGTGCGTCAACTTTGGGCTGAAGTCGAACTCGGTCGCATGTGCTGTATTTGTCTTCGTCGCCCTGGAAACCGAGTCGTACACAAGAACGCCCGAGTTGGAAACAATGCTGGCCTTTGCTACGTGCTTGCCTCGCTGCGTGGGACCATTTTTTATTTCTCGAGCGGTCGATTCTTAAAAAAAGATAAACCTAAACGACCGCCAATTTCCTTTAGTTCGTGCAGTGAGCTTGCACTGTTCTTTCTTTTTTGTAAGTTTTTTTTCTAGAATGGAAGCATGATGATGTGGGTTGGGTACCATTTTCGCGAGGTAATGACGTCTGTCTCAAAATGCACCGCATAAACGAACGTTATCTGATCCGTTCTTTTTGTAGATTTTGCTTTGTTTGGCGAGTATGCAAATTGTGGGCGATTGTCGTACGGGTTATGACGTCTGAGTTAGAAAAACGACACAAAGGACAAAATCGCATACAGAAGTAGTTTTGTCAGAACTGTTTTGTTCTAACGGTGCTATTAGGAGTGGTAGTTCGAAAGTAGTTTTGACAGAAGTTTTGTCAGAACTGCTAACGTGCACGATCGATGCTGTTTGCATTGCTGCTGCCCAAAACTGGCGTACGTTTATGTTTTCCGTGAGGGAAACGTTAAAAAAAAAATTCCGAACGTCTTTTTTATATGAATGGTAAGAGATGTGCTAGTTGGAACATCGTGTTTGTAGGGTATATCCTAAAATAAACAATTCTATTTTTATGCGACTTGCCGGCAGATCTTGAACTAACCCGTTTCGTTTACTTATATATATATATATTAATACAAGAGCGTTAAGGAGCTCGTCTCTCAGAAAACGCTCGGCGTCGGTGTCTGCGTCGGTGGGACGAGGAAATCCTGATTGATCGATACGGTCATTACGTCACGGCTACATGACCTCGCGCTGGAATTTGAAACAACAACTCACGTGAAACGTGAAGCCTAGCGTGGAATGAGAGTGATTAAACCATGACATCTACTCCGAATTAATGGTCGCGGCATGTCTCCAATAATATAACTTTTTAAAGTAATTCATTTGACTTAAAGAGAAACTTGAAGAAATTTAGGCGGGATTCGAACCCACGACCCGTGGGTTGCGAGCCGGACACGCTACTGACTAGGCCACGCGGACACGCTTGCACGGTTATTGTTCCACTCTTAACGGTGAAGCTTATGCATCCTCTTGTAATTTTATAAGTAAAACTAAACTCGCAACATTAAGAACGCTGTAATTGTTTGTGTCATTGTGGATCCCACTTTAAAAATACCCTCATGTTTACTTTCATGCGGAACACACGCTTGGCCTGGTATATACGGAACAAATATCAAGCGAACATAGCGGTCTAAAAGTTGGTTTCGGCTCGAAAACGCAATTTGCCTAGTAGCAATTACGCACGGCTTCCCACTTGTCAATGGTCGTGCGCCAAACTCTTTTTCAGAAAAAAACAAAACAAAACAGTCCGTCGATTGCAGTGAGAGAAAAGTGTGGCAACCTTTTTGAAGTGTCTAATGCAGCACTCTAAAGATCTGCTAGTCCAATTTCCTTCGTAACACAAAATAACGAAATGCGGCGACCAATAGACGGATACTCGAATGACGTGGGTCAGAATTAGAGTAGATTGAAAAAAGAGAGGTGCTTGTGGACAATGTCGGGCATGCCATTTTTTTACTATTAACGGGATCAACGCCGTGCTTGGCCTTATTCATTTTGGGTTGTAATGTCACCCAAGAATTCAAACTCAGTTAGCCCGAACTTGCATTTAGTGTCGTTCAATGTCAGTCCCGCCTGTCTGGTCAACTGTAGTGCGTTTCGCAGGCGCGTATCGTGTTCTTCTTTAGTGGCTGCTCCCCAGATCGACAATATCGTGAATGTATACACGCACGCCGGGGGACGAGTCAAATATCTCACTGAGTGTTTTTAAACACCTCAGGTGCAGACGCAATTCCGAATGGGAGCATCACAAATTGGCATTACCCGAAGGACGTACCAAACGTGCAAATAGCTGAACGTAGCCTTAATCCAAGGGAATTTCGTGAAACACTGAATTCGCGTCGAGGCGTGAAAAAACGCTCGAGGTACACCTAAGCACTTCTTATGAGTTGTGAATGCGAAAGCATGCAAGCCGCTCGTCCGCTCCCGTTTTCGTCTGCTGCGTACTTTTCGTCGCCGGTCAGCGCGCGTGCTCCCCTGGCCACGCTGACCTTGGACGCTCCGTGTTAACGGCGCGCTGATGGTCACGCAGCGCCTTGGGGTGAGCGGTCGTGGAAACTCACGAGCGCAGCGGCCAATGGGAGCCCCGTCGACGCGCGCCAGCCAATGGAACCAAAGGCGAAATCCATCAGCCTTACTTCGCTCCTTCGGGATCGGGGAAACTAGGTGCCGTTTTCGCGCTTCAAACTGATAACGTCAGCTCGCTCCATGGGAGCAGTTAATTTTTTCGCATTAATATGTGGCACCTGCTAGTTCGGCTTCAATGTCCTCCTGCTTAGGCATCTAATAGTGCTCGCGCTTTAAACAATCATTAATGCTCCTGGGATCCATGGACACACGTAGTTTGCCGTCTTTTTTTTTTTTTTGTACAATGACTCGTGGTCTTGCCCAGTCTGTCAGCCCCTTAACTTTGCCGACATGTCACTTATTTCCATGAACTCCAGCTCTTCTCGAGGGGGCTCTCGCAGTGCCAGTGGTGCGCGTCGTGCCGGTTTGACTACTGGTGTCGAATCGTTTCGTAGAACCATCTGATTCGGACGTGCCAAGCAGCCGCGGTAGCTTGAAATAGGTGATGAAAGTCATACACAATTCTGTCGGTATTGCCGGTGTTCACAACATTTACTGAACGTGACACAAGTCCCGGCGTCTTGGCTTTCCAGCAGCCCGAGGATGGCCTGGCTGCCTTTCTTGTCGATGAAGGAGTCAATGTCGCTTGCATGACTGTCCGTAGTTACTCGTAAAGCTGAAACTTTGATCTGCTGGATGACGTTTAAGCTGTATGATCGCAGAACAGAACGGCTTGCCCCTATAAAAATATTTTTGACTTTTATTGAAAACGTGTTGACTTCTTGTCAACTCTGATTACTTTCTTTTGACTTTGACTGGCTGTTGAAATGGTCACCAGAAAGTTTATTGGTTTTGTGTTGAAACTTTTCTGATAATTTTGCTTGGCCTTAGTCAAAAGAAAAGCTGTTGACTTTATATTATCTTTACGTCGATTTTTTTTCTGCTGACTTCCTGTCGACAGTATCATCAGAAAAGCTGAAAACGTTCTGTTGACCACGTGTTGAAAATGTTCCATTGACCCTCTGTAGCCACTGTCAATAAAAAAGCTACAGACTTTCTGTTGACTTTTTGTTGAACATAGGACACCTGGATTAGATGTCAAAAGTCATTAAGTTTCTCAATAGTCTCTGACAAGATGAGAACGGTAGGGAGGAGTGTTAGTTGTCCCACCTCCAGCGCGAGACTTCTACCCTTGACAACGCTTCGGCGTCTCGCTCACCTCGAGTACGCGAGCGCAGTCAAAGCACGACGGAAGGCATCGATAAGGTGCGTGCTGGAGGCCGGGCGTTCGTAGGACACGCCCTGCCGTTTTTACTTTGTGAGTGACTGTAGTGACTTTATTGACTCTATTAAACTTATCAGCTAGTAAAACAAAAAAGGCAAAATAACGATTTTAAAGTGGAGCAACTGCCTCGACTTGCTTCGTCGGGAGTGGTGTTATGCAGAGAAGCAATAACATTTCTTTTAGGAGCCGTTTTTTTGGATGTTGTTTTAGCGACTGCGCCGAATTATTATCGGTTGCATTAAGGCTTTTTAGTAAGATATAAAGTCCTTGAACTTCGAAACACTGTTTTCTCCTTGGAAAACTTCTCAGAAGAATATCGGAGATTTAGAACCTTAATAAGTACTGAGGTGGTCACCGGCCAAATCACCATCAAAAAGGTAGGCTATATAAATAAGGCTGTGGAGCAGCCTTATTTATATTCAGGTGTTGGCTTCATGGTGTCTGTGTTTGTTTCTTATGTGCATTTGTGGGTTATATGTAGTGCATTTAAATATCACAGAAACACCAATTCTAACAACAACAAAAACAATTAGCGTTTTGTTTTACGTTATTCCTGCGGCAGCCGATTTGGACCAGAGTGAAAAGCCGTAGTAAGCCTCCAAAACTTTGTTGAGCGAATAGCTAAGGTGTAAAGCATTTTATTAAACTGCTGTGGTTTTTCAATTGAAAAGCTGTAGGTTTTCAATTAAAAAGCTACAAAAAAGAATCTTGAAGGCGACAAAAAGTCTGTTGACGTCTTATTAAAAAAAGGGCCTATATTCCAAAAAATAGTAAACCGAAAACCTAGAGAAACTAAGATGATGACTTTTTTTCAACAGCCTTTGAACAGAAAAGTACCACACTTTTTGTAAGGGTAGCTGCAGGGTTAGCTCGTCCCCGCACTTCCGAAAAATGGTGTAAGGCAACAAGTTAGCTTGAGCGCCAGCGTCCGCCTTCAAGTAAGCTGGGTAATTAGCCACGTTCGCGTTCATGATCCTGTCCGCCTGGCTGCCGACTCTACAAATTTCCACGTCAAGGATGTCGAAATTTTTGTGGTCGGCGCGTACCTCCCTACTTGATGGCCTTTTTTGCAACAAGCCGCAAAGTTTTTTCTCCTTATTTTTGCTGAAAAAAAGGCGATTTTTTAAGTGCAGGGCACCTTCCATGCTCGTGCGGTCGGTTGCACTTGCCACATTTGTACCGTCTGTACTGTGGTCTTTTTTTTCACCAGCGCCACTAGTTCTTCCGTCTGCGCCCACACTTTGTTCTGCACAGCGGACACTTCATGCTGCTTTACAGATGTGATCAGCTTCAAACACCGTTAGATCTTTTTATTTGAGCATCTTTCCCTTAACTTGCAATTATTTGTGCCGAACACAATCTGATCAGCGATTATGGAGTCTGTTGACTGTGCAAAGCTGCACAGGCGTGCTTGTCTCCTTAAGTCACGCAGAAAATGCTTGATAGGCTGTGTGTGAACTTGCGTTCTTGTCCGAAAAATGTATCTCTCGTATGCTTTATTGTGCTGTTGTCGACAGTACTCCTCAAACTTTCTTGCAACCGTCGCGGAATCTTCATGGTCTTCGATTTCGGAAAAAAAAGTTGAATACCTCTAACGCGTTATCTCTGGCAACACTCATCAGCAGTGTAGTCTTCACAGCAATCCTGTCAAGACTCCATTTCTTTCAGAAACAACTCGAATTTCTGCTCGAACAAGTCTGAGTTTCTTGCGATGTTTTTGGACAGAAACAGTGGCTCCGGTGTCTCGAGTAATTACATGGACCGGTTAACTGCGATGTTACGTGGTTCTTTCTTCGAGCTAAAAGCAGCGTGGCTGTAGCCCCTCTTCTGACACCATGTATCACTCGGGAAGTACCAGGCCAACAACAACGTTCATTCAGTAAGACGTGGGTTATAAGGGGGGGGGGGAGGGCTGGTACAGATAGCAACGTGCCTCATATAATCTATTATTAGGACTGACAGTGCAGGTTACAATCGTGCATACATTGCACGATACAGGCACGATCGGTAACCATAGGTCTACACATTATATCAGCCCCTTCATTGACTGTGCTCACTGCCTAGATTGCAGAGATTGACTCTCCCATGTGCTTTTTTGGGAAAGTTGACGCTCCAGATTTCTTAAATTGACACCAAGGAAGCAATCTGCGCTTTGAGTAAGGGAACGCTGACGTCATTCGCAGTTATCCGGCTAAATTGAATAGTTTGGAGCCCTGGTTGGGCACTTCTGTCTTCTGAATTTCAAATTGGAACGCATGACCCTCTAGACGTGAAGTGTAGAAAAAAAAGAAAAGAAAAAAAAAAGCTAATGTTTTGCTTATAACGACGTGGCTCTTTCAGAAAGTTTTAGACTATTACTTTGGTGCCCGGACAATGGCATGCTCCAAGGACATTGTGAAGTTAACCGGACTATTAAAAATTTAAATTTCCTAATGATGTCCATTGACCTTTTACGTAGAATCGCTCCCAGTTGATATTTTAGCATTAAATAAATAATAAAAGTATGCAAACTTTATCATGCTGACAAAGACTAGGACGCACAAAATGTGCGATAGGTCTTCGAGGGAAGAAGAGAAGGGCGCCTAAACGGCCCCGCCTACCGAGTATTCGCCTTCATTACTGACACACGCCGTGAAGATGGCGCGACATGACTGGAAAGGCTGCGAAGCGCGCGAGCTGATTCACGTGCCGCTCGAACGATCGCATCTGGCTAGTGTAGGGACGTTACACCGACCCTAGATTACTCGATCGGCAAATAACTTGGCTCAAAATATCAAGCTGGTGATTTCAAATCCTGGCGGACGACTGAAGCCGTCATATATGGTTCCCTATGGGCATAACGCTTTTCGGTTTCGTTAGATCCGGCTGTGACAGCCGGTTCGTGTCAGCTGGCTGTTACAGCCGGCTGTTGCAGCTGCGTGTTACAGGCAAACGTTACAGAACTCCATGAAAATCGGCAGATAAAACACATGCTGTGTTAACATAAAGCAAGCAACAGCGCTCTAGAGTGTTTTCATGTGACGTTAATCTGCCATTTTGTGGTTAATTTTTGCTGTTGAAACGTTCTTTATTTCTCCACACGCCTGGATTTCGATGTCAGCGTGATGAAACTTGAGCTCTTGTGCACTACGCACTTGAGGGTATCGTGTGAATCCTTGAAATACTCGCCAACAGCTCGTAACGACAAAATGGTGGACTAAATTACACCTGTAAAAACACTCCATACTCACTGGGGGCTAAGGGAACGCAGGCCGTGACCTAACATGTTCACGTTTGTTTCCGTGTGATTTGTGCTTCGGCGGATTTTTACGTGCTAATGGCGCAGTTCTCATTGGCCGCGGCGCAATAATAAGCTGTACAGCGTTTGACACACCTTGTGTTTCTGAAGTTGTCTATAACTCTACCACCTATCGTATTTGAGAAACAAAAAATGTAATAAGATACTCCCGCAAATTGTCCCTTCAGACAATTCACGGTACAAATGAGAGATTAGCCAAATGCCAACTGAAGCCAGTTAATTGGCGAGACAATCCATAGTTTTCTGATATTCCCGATTGTCCCGATACCACAAAGCGGCGCCTTTACGGAAGTATTGTTTGCCGCAGGCACGCAGCATTCCTACCACGTTACACAAACACCATCTGCAAAAGACTCTCCAATTTCGAGTAAATACGGTTTGCGAGCCCTTCGATCGCACCAGGATGAAAACAAAATGTGATTAAGCTGCTTGCATCAAACGAGACACGCCCCCCCCCCTTTTTTTTCCGCCTCAAAAAACAAAGACAAATCTTGCTCATTGACCCGAGAACTTAGCTCCACGTTCCAGTGAACTCCCCGACCAACTTTTGATTAACGAGCCTCTGACAAAGACTTCACGCACGAGACTGATTTGCAGGTTTTTTTGGCAACGTTGCTGCGGCGGCAGCCGCCGCTTCTTTTTTCATTTCTGCGAATACCGGAGAGCCCAGGCTTTCTGTGTCTAGAAGAGCTTCACTACCAACAAAAGTGAAACAGACTGATCCGGCACCCGGTTGACCTGGCACGAAGAGGATTACCAGCGGGTTAATCTGCTTATCCCCGTGTTGGCTGCTGTTGCATTCGCCGCCTTTACCCCACCGCTCAAACACGACGGGATCGGTGCGTGGTTGTTGACGCTATCCTCTGCTCTACGCGTTGGAAGAGGCGCGAGAATCGAAGCCGCGATGTGTGATCCCGAGCTTTCCCTCATTGTTTGGGGGCACGTCCTCGTCAAGATACAACAATTTTTTTTTGTCACGGGGGTGGAAACGAGTTTTGTTAGCTGTTATTATACACAAGCTCAGTGTTGACAAGCAAGCTCGTTTGCTCCCAGGAGCTCAGAAAACCAGTCGGGCAGCAGTAGCAGGCCTACTGCGTCTGTCTGCCACTGCGTCTCAGCTGAAACCACTGTCGGTGACAAGCAGTGTTTTTGTCATCTGCTTGTTTGTGACAAGCAGATGACAACAGAAAAGTAGACCTCGTCTATTTTTTGTTGTCTTCTGCTTAGTATTGATGATTCGACACTGGTGTCAGCTAATGAACGCAGACAACGTTGGATATTGTGTTGGCTGCACATGACGACACCAAACACCTTTTCTATTTAAGTTTTTTTATCTATTGTGCTCTCGTAAGGCCGAAGCTTCGATAGTTATGCAGCAATAGCGTCACTCCCAACCTTCCCTTCTCATCTACTGAAGCTGACGGTACACCTCGAGTCATCGAGAGAGCAAGATCTTATTTGACTCTCGCGGAGCGAGCGAAGATAACGCTCCGCGTTCGCTAAAGCGAGCGCAAAACGCTCTTCTGCAACGAAGCACCATTCGCTATAAATATTCGAAAAAAAATAACTTCCCTTTTACTTTGGTGAAGAAGGAAGACCAGCGAAACTGTTCTATGGTGGGAATGAAGAAATGGCCGGCCGCAAGTCGGCAAGCGAGAGTGGAATGGCTGGAAAGGTGGCCGCCATGTATAAACAACGGCGGCAACCAGACAACCGCCAAGGCGGTTGTCTGGTTGCCGCCGTCGCTCATAGATGGGGGTAGCTGTCTGGAGTGTTGTGTCGTCATTTGTGTGCTGGCGGACACGATCCTGGAGAAACTAGCTCTTAGCGGCTCCGCTGTAAAAAAACGCACACACCGTACGTCGTTTTTTAACAGACCGGTAAAACGTTGATCGTCTGCTACGAATCTAGCGCTGCGGTGAACTAAGATCGTCCGCGGGCTGAAATTGTGGCCGTCTGTTATTTCACGTTGGGGACCATTGGCATCTCGCGCTTTAGTTACACCTCTCAAGTTGTTCTGTTGCCTTAAGCAAGCTTACATTGACCGGCGAGTGAAGAAGTATTGAGGAAAAGCACGTCAGAGGCAACGAGACCTTTCTCTTTATTGTAAGTTGCTGAGACGTTTTCACCAAATATTTGCCAGATTGCTAACTCGTGGCCGGTTAAAAACATCTCATTGGTTTATTACGCAGAGCGTGTAGCGCGAAGTCCAATCAGCAGCCGAGAACAGTCTCGTTCTCCACTTGACCAAACTCGAACCCCTGGCTTGGTGTTAATTTTTCTCAATGCAGAAATGTTTTATTACACGCCGTGACAACTCAGGTTTGAACCAATCCACGTTCTGACACCTAACTAAGTCCGGACTTGTTTACAATCTCCGCTGCGCAGGTGCCGGAGTACAGAGGTGAGCCCTCGAGGCGAGAGACGGGCTTTTTCGGCTTCCACCTCTATCGGGCGCGTCTGACGGCGGAGGCTTGCTCAAGTTGTTCGACGGCGTCTCTTGTTCGCGAGATGTTGCTCCCCGGTAAAGAGAATTCATGCGCGACATCGCGAGGAAGGTGCGGCGTTCTTTTATATACTAGGCGAAAACAACATCGCTTTTGTCTTGAGAACCGAAGCAACCGGAGGAAACGTGAGCTAAGGCCTGAACGCCCGGTCGGAGATTGAAGTGCGGGCGGCGTGCAATCCTGCTCGATCTCCGAGGCGTAGCTTGGATTGCTAACCCCTTCCCTACGTCTCGCGACAGGCGCACCGCCACCGCCTCCACGCTGAACAGACTGGATGAAGCGTTCTCAAAAACCGTTGCCTTAGAACAAAACATGACGAGAAAATCGCGTCCTAAAATAAAATAAAGGGAAGACAGTCGTCATGCCAGCCAGGTAACCGATATGGGAGAAGAAAAAAACAGAAATACCCCGAAAGAAGAAAATAATTTTCCCACTCCTTTGTTTCTTTTCTTTTTTTGTATGTGAAACTGGCCTTTTAACTTTTTATTTAGTAGTTGAACCAACCTGATTTATACGACAGAAAAGACAAAAGATATACACATAGAGGTCGTCCAATTCAATCGAGACGAGCGCTTTGTTATGAAACAATTTTAGATATCATGATACTTTCCAAAAAAGCATTCCCTTTTTATGCTCAAATAATAAAAGGAGACTCAATCAAAAATATAAAAGAGTAAAAAAATAAACACTGAAAACGAAGCAAAATGTTTGTATACTTCGTTTCAGCTTGGGTCCAGACGCAGCTGAAGCTACAAGCGCGAGCTCCGGGCTTCCAGCGTCCCTACCAAGCACGCGCGCTCGTGCTGTAGAGGCACTGTTCAGGGCCACACGCTCGTGCTTGTAGCATCGGCTGCGTCTGGACCCAAGCTGAAACGGAGTATAGTGGACCATCGTTTCCCACTTGAGAAACAGCGCGGACAATCATCTGGTTAAGCCGGGATCACACATGCTCACACATCGTATATCAAGAGACAGTCTGCATACACCAGTCACCGCAGTATCCGTGGTTCGAATTCCGGGTGCCCAAGTTTCCTCCTCCAACTTATGGCCACTCGGCATTCGAAGCACGGATCTCACGGTGTGTGGGGTCGAATCTGTACGCAGACTGTAATTTGAATGATGTGTAAACAGCGTGACCCCGGCCTTAGAGTGTAGAACCATGCGCTCGCTTTTGCGTAGGACTAGATAACCGGCGATGAACGTCGCGTTTTACCTCTTTTTAATTTCAACCCTTTTTCTACCCTCATCTATGGGATTATTACTTTCTTTCGACGTTTATATTTTTAACACATATCCCGCTTTTTTGTTGGCATAGATATCACAATATTCGTTACGTCCAATTAAAATCGGTTATTTAATCATGGGACTGTTTTTTATACTCGTAGGAGATCAAATGAAGCTTGCGGATCTGTCCATATGAGTGTTATGGTAGATGTTTCATCGGTATAGGGAGAAAGCTCGCGCTGCAGAACTGAGGGATCCTGGGTTCAACCCCTCCTCTGCTCGCTTCAATCTGGATGAACATCGTACCGGCGTGCGGTCGTGTACCCCTACTGCGTGGTGCACGTTAAAGACCCCAGGCTAGCGGTTGTACCGCACTGGCCAAATTAATCATCTACAGCGGAGGCACGAGACGTCCACTGAGGCAGACTAACTTCCGGCTGTATAAACATACACACAACATAACAATTTGCTTCAATCCAGGTTGTAAATACCTATAGTAGTGAAGGAAGAGGAAGGCTTTAATATAGTTGATAGTCCAGCGGTGTAAAGTTTCTGTGTTTATTAGTGTTCAGCTGGCACCACTCAAGAATATGATCCAACTACCTCAGCTCCAACCAGCCGCAGAAACTGTTCCAGGCTGACGCGCTAGAGTTTCCGGTACTCTCCCGGGTACGCGTCAGAAAGATTCTGTGAGACCTGGTCTAGCACTCCGCCATCTTTACTGCACTACCCTCGAGCCTTTCATGCAGTGATACCTTTCTAAACCTTGTAGTATACTGAAGGCACTAAAGTATTGTGTGCAAATGTGCGGGAACCAGGATATCGTCAAATGTCCCTGCGGGAGCCCAACACTCCGTCGCTTTTACGCCGAGCCTCCTCGAGCAGGACCATATACTGGTGCCATGTCTTGGGTTAGTAAAACTAATGTAGTCCTCGCTAAGTCTATCACGGTGTTCTGTCTCACTTGGTTCGTAAAAGCGACGCGCGACAATCGTTGTTCTTCGTAATGCGATAGCGCCTCTCGCAACGCGATCCGCAACAGACGATGCCGGCAACAAACAAGGTCCAGACACACAGTTGCGTTGGACTGCGTTGTGTCGACAAACGGCCGCGAGTTACCGGGTCATCCGTGCTTCGTGTAAAGCGTGGCTGGCATAGCAACCAATTCAAGCAGTTGCTTGGCAAGCTGGATACCGAGCACGAATGTTCTGGTTACTCGCAGTCGCAACGCGGCACAACGCTCTCAAACCACAAGCGTCGAAGCCGAAACCAACGGTTTATTGTTGACGTCATCTACTTTTTGAGGAGAGGTTGCACATTAGGAAAGCAGAAAGTTCGTTTTGATTTCGTCGATTTTTTGTACGCGAAATAATAATCTTTGTATAATTGTATAAAACGATTGAACATATTGCTAGGTCCCACCAAAGTCGGAAAACACCATTTTCTAGAAAAAGGTTTAAAATCCTCGTCATGGTCTCTTTAAGAAGAGAGGTACCAAACTTTTATTCAGTGACAACTAATTGATTTTTTAAAGTAAATTGAGAAGACCAGAAATACGTAAGTGTCATGATGCTGTAGTTCGTTGTATTTAACAAAATAGACTCCTCTATAATTGGCACGCAAGTTCACGTAATATTTTATGATTTCCCTTTTATATCACCAGTAAAGCGTTAGTCTATCAAGATGTTTATCCGCGTAGTGTACTCTATGGTCGTGGACACAGCAGACTCGAACGCATCAACGCACATCGTCGCTCAGGAAGTACAGGCGGGGCCTTTTCTTGTTGCGGATGGCAAGGAGGCTATGTTTGCTTTCGTGCACTTATGATTCGTTCTTAATGCGGATTACGTAAGAGGCCCTGATACCAAGTTGCTTAATAATATTTAATTATTTACAGAATCTTAATACTCTCCGCAGTAATAAAAGAATTGTCAGTCACTGAGCGGCAAGAAAAATGAAAGCTCTCAGAGAACGTGCGACCACGCAGAACATCTGGGCGGCTTTCCTGCATTAGTCCACTGGCCGCGTGGCCGAACCGTCTTCGTGTCGGTGAAAGCTTTCTGCTGCGTGTGTACTACAACCAAGTCTTTAAGCCTCTTAGGCGCCCATTCGGAACAAGAAGAATGACAGAAGAATAAAATATTAAGGGACTTACTCGCTCGCGGCTAATGCATGGGGGAGCAGAGTGAAGGTTGATACGGCTCAAAATAAAATTCCGTCGTTCTTTTGTTTTGAATCTACACGCTCTGAAGCTATATTATTTATACTGCCCAGCTGTGCACTGAAAACACCAATCGCCATTTTATTTTGTTTAATCAACTTAACGAATGATAAGGGCGAGCCGTATCGCGCTCCAATGCTCACTCAGTCTCCGTGTCAGCGAAAGCGTCCATCGTTGTTTTTTTTCACGGAATCTGCACTGTCATTGTATCATGATACCGATTTGTCTTCGTTTTGGCTAGACTGGTTGAAGAAACACCAGTGAATGGTCTTCCGAGAGTGTCGCACTCGCACTCTAAAAGAAAACCCTGAGTCGGCTTTCCTGCAGGAACCTAAAGCCGCGGCCACATTGCTAAAACATCACACAAAAAACTGTCTGCGGACGTGTTCTAGGCATGCACGAAGCAAACATGCATCGACCATTCTTGAGGCGTGTCCACAGCCTGGCTGCGAACGGCACTGCGGTGGCGCTGCCGTCAGCACTGCGGTGGCGCTGCCGTCAGCACTGCGGTGGCGCTGCTGTCGGCACAGCGGTGGCGCTGCTGTCGGCACTGCGGTGGCGCTTCACGGGGGACTCTGCGCACGCGCAGTGCCCACACCTGGTCTAAGCAGACGCCGACTGGCTCGTAAACGGTGTGTTGGTCTCTAAGGGTTCCGGAGAGCGAGTCGTCCGCTTCTTACGCAGGAGTTGCGGCGACGTCAGAATGGTGCCGAGCTCCGGTTGGCTTTGATTGAAAGGAAAGTGCGTAGACCTCGATGCTGGATGCCTCGAGCTCTACCCACCATTTTTTCTTTCAATGAGCCATCAAAAAGTTCGGCGTTCTGACGCCATCGCAACCCCTGTGCAAGAAGCGGACGAACTTGACCTCCGCATAGACAAGAATTGTGAGCTATAGGTACTTAGGCACCATCGGTTCATAAAGTTTGATGGAATAGAATTGGTGAAAAGGTCGCGGGACGGTCAGGTGACGTCTATTTTATCGCTGAATCTAGCCAGAAAGGTGCATTGGTGTTTAGGTCTCGTGACGTCGGGTCAAGTGACGTCAATTTAAGCGCTAAATTTAGCGGGAGATGCACGGACGGAAGAACAAAACTTTGGAATTGGGGTGTTCCGCTGAAACGCATTTCATGTTTTAAGAGATAAACGACAAATTCAGATTGCACATTACGAGGGCAAACACCGTCAACGACTGTCATCAGTATCCATGCACGTCGAGAAAATGTTAACGGAAGGGACAGGAGAAAGGCGGGGGCGTGCTGTTCGTGCCGGAAACGATTATAGCTGGACCGGCCGCCATGTTTTTGCGGCACTGGGCTTCCGTGAGGAGGTCCACTCCCGAGTTCTTCCGAGTTCTCGACTGACGCAAAGAAAGCGGTCGCTCGCTTCACGCAACCCTAATTCCACAAAATGTTTACAATGGCCGTCGGGTCCTCCGTTTCTTGCTCCACGGCATCACGCACGACACGCACTCAAACACAAGAGCTCGACTCGCAACGGTGGAGAGAGAAAGGGAGCGATTGTAGATGTTCTCAACTTCCATGGGGAACGGCAGCGATCAGAAATAGATGCTGGCTGCGTAGACGGCCGATGTTCTTCGAGAGCGGTTGTCGTGTGTCGATGCGTTAAGCTCTCGTCGGATATCAAAAATGAGCGAACTGTTCTAAAAAAAAATAAAAAGAAAGAGAAGATAATCGTGAGCTTGGGAAGGACGGGAAAAGGAACGGGAATTTTCTTTTCCTTCTCTTGCAAAGTTTGATTTTTTATTGTTATATTATATTTTTGTATATACCGTGCGTTCTGAAAGGCACGCGAGCGGAATATATCCTCGGCTCACGTGATCTGAGAAATCGAAGACTCTGGTGCGTTTCCGTGCGTGTCTGTGCGTGTGCGTCGATGGGGGAATCGGGGTTGAAAGGAAGCACGAACGAGAAGGGAGAAGTGCAGGGGTTACTACTCCGAAACGGGAACGGAGGGGAAGGAGGTGATGAGAGAGTGGAAAGAACAGAGATGAGGAGGGGACGTTTTATTGCGGATCCGCGTCCGTTTTCCTCCTGGGCGGACTTCTTTGAAAAAGCACGGCTGTTGACTCAGCGGTTTTCTTTTTTGCCTCCGAGGTTTGAGAGTTGTGGGAGGAAGAGCACTTGAGAAAAAAAGGGGAAAAGGAATAAACAAATAAAATGTACAGTCCAACTCTGCGAGCGCGAGGAACGCAAGAATGAGTGGCAGGATTCAGACCGCAGTTGGAGTAAGGGAGCGGATATACTTCGTCTTACCTTAGCATGAAATTGGGTTGTGTGTATGTTTACACAGCCTAGAACTTGGTCTGCCTCAACGGGCGGCGTGTCTCTCAGCTGTAGATGAGCAAATTAGCCAGTGCAGTACAGCCGCTATACTCTGTTTCACCTTATGATGTACCGCAGGAAAGGCTATAAGCGCGAGCTCCTTGTTCTAGGGCACATCCCGGCGGCACAAGCTCTCGTGCGTTAAGAGCAGCTCGCAACGCTATGAGCTCGCGCTTCTAGCCTTCTCTGTGGTACAATATAAGGTGAAACGGAGTATAGCCTGGGGTCTTCAACGTGCACCACGCAGTAGTGATACATGACCACACTCCGGTACGATACTCATCCAGATCGAAATGAGCAGGGGTGGGGAATGAGCCCTGGAGACCAATGTTTCGCTTTTAGACTCCCATGGCGACTATGGAGAAGGAAGCGAAGTCAACAACGCAGCAAACGCAGATTGGATGTTGATTAGTGAGAGTCGCTGATGACGAATTTCCGCAGAAGAAACATCCAATCTGCGTTTTTTATGTTGTTGACGTCACTTCCTTCTCCCTAGTCGCCGTGGGAGTCCAAAAGCGCAACATAGGTCTCCAAGATCCCTGGGTTCTGCAGTGCGAGCTTTGCTCCTTGTGCTCCGGGCCAGTGTGCGGAGCACACCGGCCCGGAGCACATGGAGCGTGCAGTGTGGGGTAACGTTTCAGTCTAACTTTGTTAGACTGAAACGTGGGAGGTTGTTGTAAAATCCTCGTGCAGTGTGGGGTAACAGTACATTTGGCTCGTCTGAATCGTCCACAACAAACATAAATGAGGTTCAAAGCTGAGATTTTCAAAGCTTAATATATCAACAAATGAAACCCTGCTTACTCTTGCTTTCTTCTCCTGGTGCCCTACCATTGGGCATTCAAATTAGTATGTTTGCATTTAAAAAAATAGATTAAAAAAAAAAACTTCCCCAATTTATCAAAATATGGTAGTCAGCAAAATACAAATGTAACGTATATGTAACGATGCGTTCAATTTTTTTAATGGTAGCGGGACCGAGTTCCTTTTTTAAAATATGGAACTTTTAACGGGAGCGAGTTCCAAAAATCAGAAGGAACGAGGAACGATCTTTCGTTCCTTTTTTGAGGAACGTGTACAACACTGACATAAAGTGTGAGATCAGTTATGCTCCGCGAGGAGACGGACCTATTTTTACTACGGTTACTGAGTTGAAAACGAGTATAACTTGCTGGTAATTGAACCCGGTAGCTTGTAGGCTACACGGACAAATTATATTAGTATAAAGCTTCATGTAGCTTTATACTACGGTGAGAAAAGGCAAAGCGAGATAAATACCAAGTAATATCCACTGACAACACAAAAATATATTTTTCGCTACTCGAGCAATTTTTTGCAGTACAGTGCTCTTTAACAAACCTATTTTTGTGTGGCTAATTAGTGAAGCCGGAACTTAGGCAATGACGAGTACAATAACTTTTACGTGAAGTTCAGAAGTCAAGGGTCGAAGGTGTTTAAAACAAACCTCATCTACGAGCCTGTGCAAACTTGGTAGTGGTTCAACAGTAAATGAATCGTAGCGAAAAACTCTAAAAGTCTACAAACATGAGACTCTGCTAGCTATTTTCATTGTTCTTCCCAACTTCCGTAAATTATTGGGCGTTGTTTGCCGGAAATTGATTATTATGCAACGAAACGAAGAAGCAGTTAGCGGAGGGAACAATACTATAGACATCAATGCAAGCGAGCTGTACGCCGCCCTGGCGGCCACCGGCAGCAGCTAGCCGGCTGCTGGAGAGCTCCGTGCGCGGTTCTGGAGAGACCCCGGACGCCTACAGCGAGCTGTCTGGACGGTGTGCGAGGCATACCGCACACTAAAGCCAGAAATGGACCGACCGGCACTTTCCCCGGAAGTTCTTCACTTTTTTTTAAATATTTGGTTCCCCCTTCCGCCCTCCCCCTTCCCCTTCGAGGTTCTTCCTCACTTCACCAGCAGCCAAACGTGCTAGGACGCGCGCAGACTATTTACAAGCACAAGAAAAACTCTACTGAACGACGATGGAGCACTCAGAGAAAGGAAAACAAAAACACGCATTTAATGGATCAGTAATGGCACTGCCTACCTTCTATTGTTCTTTATGTTTTTGTTTACTTTTTTATCATGTGCGTAAAGAGATCTTCTCTATGTTTGTTTCTGATGAAGCCTCGAGAGTGGATTTCTCGTCGGTACAGATAAAATGGTTAAAAATAGGCGTTAGTGTACCATTAGTAGCCAAAGTTATTCTGGTGGTACGTCGTAAGGAGGATATTTACTGTTTAATTACCAGCCTCTAAACGCAGGACAAAAATTCGTGCATAATATTACTTCTGCTACTAGAAAAGTACAGTGTGCCAGGTGAGAAACACCAATTGAGATTGAAGTATTGCAACAATAAACAGCCCGTTTGTCAAATGCTCACACTCAGGCCAAAAGTAGCGCTAATTCGGGATAAGATTTGGCACTGTCAAAATTTGCAATTTGGAGAGTTGAAGAAGTTAAAAACTGACTTTTGCCACCACGAGGTTGCGCCATCTAAGTTCGTAAATATCTCGAATCACCGGTATAATTCCACTACGATATCCTTTGAACCCGTCCATGACTAAAGTACTCGTCGTTTTTTTTAATGTTTCGTACACTTACGTAATATACATGTTGCTAATTCGGTGCCGCTTCTTCAGGAGCCTTGAAACACGTTACCTTCAAACTTTTTTATTTCTTTATTTGCTTTCGTGGTAGCCTCTCGCGACAAGAATATATATATATTTTTTTTTGTGGGGCACAAGAACTGATTTCAGTTTTATTTTACGAAATATTTTGATCCACCGGCACCATGCTGCGATGGTAGCGCAATCTCGGTGGCAAAAGCCGTGGACCCATTCTGCCACTGAAGCGTAGTAATTGCGTTGTATATATGTTTTGACAGCGCGATGAAATATTTAGCCAGTTCAGTATAATCGCTAGCCTGGGGATTTTAACGCGCGTCACGCAGTAGCGGTACACCACCGCACACCGGTACGATGCTGATTCAGATCGAAACGGGCAGGAGTTGGGGTTGAGCACAAGAACCCCGCCACTGCAGCGCAAACTTTTTCTCCACGCGCTACGAGCTGCGGTGCTCGGCCACACTCCATGACCATTGCATCATGATTCCAGTGGCCCTCATGTATTGGCTAAACCTCTTAGGAAGACCAACGATTGGTCTTCCGAGCGCGCTGCGGGGCATTATGCACGCACGAGCTTCCGAGAGCGCAAGGCTCGGCCTTTTGAACGCAGCGCACATTATCGGGGACAGCATGAACGCCAGACTTCGAGGTTCAGCCTCCTCCTTGGGCTAATCTCCGCGCGGCGCACTGGATGGAGATCCCAGATGCCGCGGTCTCGGCAAGCGGCTTACCTTTCGACCCGGGAGGAAAAAAAATCAACTCCTGGGTTCATTATAAAATTACGCGGAAGCCCGGAGCTCGAATTGAACTCACTTGTACGGTGATGTACGGCCTTTCCGCTCTCGCGGCCCGTCGCCAAGCAATTAGTGCATGACGAAAACCTTGAGGCTTTAGTCAAGGTGTATCACTTTTGAGAGCTCAGGTTGCAGGTGATTACGTGAGGCAAGCCAAGCGGCGTCCTCACTTAGGCGCCGTGTACCGGCATTGCAAATATTTATCTTTAAAGATATTGAATTTTTCGGGGTCGATTTGTTTCGGGAGAGATCAGTGCCACTAGTGTTACTTATGAGCGTATTTTTTATTCTTCGACAGCAACAACATAAAAAGCTTCTTACAAAAGTAGTGCATTACAATTACAAGCTACTTAAAGAAGTTAGTAAATTACTGTAATTTACTTACTGCAATTTAATTGCCTAGGTGTTTACTCCTAGGTCGCTCTTTTCTCAGCCCCCTCCCCCGCCCAAACACAAACGCCCTCTCTCTCTCTCTCTCTCTCTCTCGCTCTGCCTCACCCACCTGAGTTGACAACAGATAACTCGTTATATCTGAAAACAAGAAAAAAAAACACACTAAGTGCGCGTCTTCATTGTTAAATATAATGGGATCCTTAAAATGAATGTTTTTCTAGTCACATAAATATCAGACATTGCAGGGGATGACACGATCTACCTGATTTCAAGAGTTTCTGGCGTTACGATCCATCGCTCTAGTAGGGCTTCGGGTAGTCTTTTTTTGTTTGCTCCGACAGATATTCCACTCTCTGGTATAAAATAAAAGTCGAACTTGGTGGTGGCTTTATACCATTGCAGAAGACAAGTTATATACTAAAAGAGTAGTTTCAAAAACAACGTGAATATCATATAGTACTGTATTCTCCCATTCAAGATGTTTACGGAGTACGAGCATGTACGTATTTGGGAACTTGCTCAGGATTACTTTCTGACGAAATCTCTCGGAGTTCAAGAGCCTAGACTATAGCGGACAAGGACGTTTCCAAGACCCTCATTGTCGCAGGAAGAAAGAAGCTTCCGAGGGAAATAGCGTCGCATTATCCATGTCCTCGTAACCCTCAGCATCTCCTAAGAAACATCAGCTCATAAAACACCGTACGCCCAATTGTCTGGGTATACATTGTAAAAAAGTGCTTAAAAACAAGAAAAAGGTTTTACACGTCATACTGAGAAACAAAAATTGGGCTTTGAACTCAAGCGAAAATCGGCCATGAGTGAAAGGTAATCCCTGTTGCCGGGGGTTTGTTGCGACGACTTAGCGACAGTAAGAGGCAGCTGAGCGTATAAAACAACTTAGAAAACACAAACTAATGCGTGCTTTTAGTGTCCCATCGAGGAGCTATTTCGAAAAAGGTCGAGAGAGCGACTTCACAATTGTGCGGGTATCCTAAGCCAGAAAAGAAAGAGAGAGAAAGAGAAAGAAAGATATAGAGACAGACAAAATGGCTTGCAACACGCATTTCGGTAGAGGGTTTGTGTTGAAATGGCAGTGCTTTGAAACCAAGGAGCCGTGCATCCATTTGAGAATACTCGATTTTGCTCCTGTCTATATGTGGAGCATCAAACTTTGTTTTTAGCCATTTTCACTGTCTATCCTTGCTTTCTAGCACGCAGGTAGTGAGTTCACTACAAATTCCAAAAATAGAAAGCGGTGCACAAATTATTATTACCCAACATTAATTTAATGTGCGAAGCAGGAATCACTCGATCCCGTTCTCAGACACACACACAGACACGCACACACACACACACACACACACACACACATACACACACACACACACACACACACACACATGCCCAAACACGCACGCACGTACATTTACACGCACACACACACAGACTCGCGGACACACACACATACAACACACACACGCACGCACGCACGCGCACACGCTCATGCACGCGCACACGCGCGCACACACACACTGACACCAAATTGACATACTTTCTAAACATATGCGTGTACCTTACATAATATAGCGATAGGAGACATGTCGAATCACTAAATTTCCAATAGTTCTTGACTTGTCTTTGTGGCTTAAATGGAGATGCACATGTTACAGAAAAATGCACCGACTATCTTTTTCTCGTTATCCGCTCAAATAGATTAAAAGAGAGAGAGAGAAAAAAACGACCGTTTCACTGCCTCAAAAGAAACTCGATGCTGCACTAGTATTTTCTCTTCTTAAATTTGATTGCTTGGTGGCCGAAGTGAAACCAGGAAATACAAATGTACGGACAAAAAGCAAAACCAATTGCGTGAAAGCTCAGCCGACAAATGTCTCGTTTATTTCGCTTGTTTTTAGGCTTGCGAGGATAGCAATTATCACAAAGAATCGGATGAATTTCAAGCGCCTAGATATAAGAAAAGTTCCAGTAATTTTTTTTTCTATTTTGTTTTTCTTGTGTTTTAATTATGACGCAGAGTTATCACCGGCTGGCCTCAGGAGAAGCTCTCTACCATACAGGTTCCTCAGATAAGGAAGGAACTAAACACTGTAAATCTTTTCTCTGTCAAGCTAAATTTTAATACTCGTTCATAATTCGCATAAAGTAGTTATTGCCTTGTTACGAAAGAAACATCAAGCGCTGGCCCCATTATTATTATTAAAGACATTTAAAAAAAATTACATACCAGTTTCTATCTTGCCCATATTTTCAAAGGAACTAGATTAAATAATTTTGTGACGTTTAGACGATTTTCAAAAACACACACTTAGTGTTAACTGAATTTCAGTTTGGATATCGCAAAGAAAAGTCTACGGAATTCGCTCTAGTATCAAAGAAGGAACTTATAATACATAAAAATATAGAATGAAAACTGTTGACGCTATAGGACTTTTCATCTACCTGAGTAACGCTTTCGACTGTATTACCCATATTTCGCTCTTTAACCAACGCCCATGTTACGGTGTCACGTTATTACACATTCGTTTGTTTTAGAACAGTGCAAAACAGTGTGTCTCAGTGAATGATCGTGTTTCTTATTTTTCACCCTTGAAGTCAGGTGCTCCTAAGCCCAGTATACTTGGCGCGGTTTTATTCAATGTTTATATTAGTCATTTAGAAAATATTTCCAACAAGCACGTGTTATCATATATGCGGACGATATTAGTATTTTTTAAAAAATTAATCAACTGATAGCTGACGCAAATGCTGTCTTAAAACAATTTTCATCATGCACACAAAAAAATCAGTTGAAAATAAATTTTCCCAAGTCGAAAATATTCTGTTTAGATTCATAAATAGGAACATTGTAAAAAATATACTCTGAACGTCTGAAGCAGCCAGATTGAAATAGTAATCCATCACTAAACTCTGGGTATAATTTTTTTCGGAACATATGTACTGTTGGCAAAATCGGTCACTGTCTTTTTTTTTTTTTCTGCGAATATTAAGGTTCAAATTTATCACGCTTTGTTTGGTTCCCAAATTAACTATTGAAATTTCGTTCGGGTTACCACGACTGAAACACATAAAGATAAAACACTCTTGTCGACAGTTCACGTACGATGAATAGTGACATAAGCGACCATTTATTTGTATTTTTATATTTTCAAACTCACCAATTATCTAGCGGCGCTAGTAAACATTTCACTTTTGAGCCTGTCGCAGACCGTGAACTCCGATGTTTTCAGAATAAGGTCATGGAAACTGACTAGAGCACTGCATTCTTGAAACAGTGCGTGAAGATCGCATATGATGAGTTTTTAAGCCTTGAAAAAGGTCTATTGAAGCCGACCAGTTGTCGAACGGTTTCCTGAACGGGAAGGGGGGGGGGTTACAGACGTCTCAGACGGATATGACGTGATGGGCGAAGCATTGCCGCATCTATTTTGCTCATCTAATGATTGCGCTTTCACCAAAAATTAAACATTTCTTTTCTAAGAAAAGTTGATGCATGTCATTTTTTTTCCGATAAAATAAGGTGCCCTCTTGAGAGGCCTAAAAGGGGAAAAAAAGGGGGCAATCGGCCTTCCTCCCTTTCCAAACACACAGACACACAGAAACAAACTACCTTAAACCCGCTCAGTGTACTGCACCGGTTAAATCACTCATCTACAGCTGAGAGACAAGTCTCCCGTTGAGGCAGACTGACTTCAGGCAGTATAAACATACACACAACAATTTTTAAATCCGTTCCTGGGTATGGTCTGCAATGGTACCTATAGTAAGAGCCACACAAGAAGGTCCCAGTCTCGTTCATCGGCGTCTTAGAAACCAAGCGGTGAAGATGCGCAGACGGCTGTGAAATTGACTAGTAATGCGCAGCCAGAGAGAAGAGTGAGCCACGGCTCGTGGGGATTCGGAAATTGAGTGCATGATGGCCGGAAGTTTGGGCCTGCCAATCTCTTCCTCCTCTTTCGGATTTTATCATGTGGCGTGTATTTTTTGCTCACATCGGACCTATTTTTTTTTCTTTTATTCTTTTTTTGGTGAGTTCATCGGCTTATGCGATCAAATATTTGCTGTTTTTTTCTTAGAACCATTAGTGGGTGTTTTCGGAAAGTGCATCATCCTGGATATCACTCCCGCGGTTGATTTTCTGGATCTTTTTATTTTCATTGAGAACATTGTTGTTTAAAACTGTGTTAGTATAATACACGACACAAAAATAAAAGCGTCAGAAAAATAGTTGGGCTAGCGGGGTAAAGAAGGTATTATTTGCGTTTGTTTCCTTATCTTGGTGAAATTTCTATGCTATTTGCAAAATGTCGCGTGCAACTTTTTTCGTTCGTGTTAATTTTTTTGAATTTGTTAACGGAACTATTTCAACATTATTATTTACACTAGACTAACTCAGAGTTGCCGGCTCCTTTTGCATGTTTGTTGCGGTTGTGTAAAGGCTGTTTGTTTTCGCATTTGCGACGGTTGGGTTCGAAACAACCAAAACGACAGGAAGGACCAGGACACCAGAACAACCGCGACTCATGATTGCTACGAGAAGCTACCATTTTGCACCACTTGCCACATTGTGTGCGGCGACCACCTGTCCCGGTGACCTTGTCGTTACTGTCGTTTCGGTTGCTGCGAACGCAACCGTTCCAGATGCGTGAATCAGCCCTCATTCCCCACTTGCAACGCCGAAAAGGCGTGCGGGTACCGGTGAAACAAAAACATTAATTAGTAGTGGTGAGCTAGAACCATCAGCGTTTTCAGTGGAGTCTGTTTTGTGAGAGCCTGGACTTTCGTAAAAACTAAAATACCGATAAAAGTTAAAAAAAGAAGGATATAGTTGAGAGGTTGACTTTTACGTTATTACTATACTTCGTTTCACCTTATGTTGTACCGCAGCGAAGGCTAGAAGCGCGAGCTCGTAGCGTTGGCAGCCGCTCTTAAGTCACGATAGCTTGTGCCGCCGAGATGTGCCCCAGAGCAAGGAGCTCGCGCTTGTAGCCTCTCCTGCGGTACATCATAAGGTGAAACAGACTATAGACGCTTTGCAGCAGCTGTGCATGGGCGCCGCCATAACTGACCTTCAGTTTTTGTTTCCTCTTATTCTGTTCGCTTCACCTCATCACTGCCACAGAATGACAGGTTATTGCCACCTCAGGTGCTACTGCGTCCTTCTCCCCTGCATAGGCCTCGGTGGAGGCTCATAAACGCCCGCTTCAGTGGCTCGGCATTTCGGTAAAACAGAAGAAGGTCGGCTATGGCGGCTCAATCTGGCGCGTGTGTAAAGCGTCTATAGCAGAGGCAGTTTTTTTCTTCTTATTTATTTCTATTATGCTTGCGCCTTTTTAGAGGGACCAGTGTTTTATTTGTATCCCATGGTGTACTTAACTTACAGTGCTTCCAACCGCTTGAACTGGGTCACGTGGTTTATTGGCGGCGTTTGCAATGCGAGCTTCGCTAGGAGGTGACAAAAGCATTGATCGTCTGCAAGCGTGCCCGCCTCCCCGCCCGGTCTCCTCCTCGCCACTTGACAACGCGACGCGTGCCCACTTGCGACCAACGTTTTTAAATTACGGTCAGTTGGGAAACCCCCGGAGGCGGTGGCTTTATTTGTAGCGCGTTTAAAAGCATGCATCAAAGGCTCCGTTAGAGCGGTACGCGGAACACGGTAACGGTTTCCTAACAGTCCCCATTGTTCCTTATCAACGACCTACTTTACGAACCTGACGCGCGAGCAGAAAATTCCGTTATGATGACTGATACTTTCAGGCGTGCCCCAGAGAAAAGAGCGAAAACTACGGAGAGGTGCTCTTCGTGGCGAGAAAACATTGTATAATATACTAGCATTTTACTTTTTGCTTTGGTGCGCGTGTTCTTTTTAAATAACCTTCGTTGGGTGGTAATTATTTTCTTTACAAGTCCTACGGTGGCTTGGTTGGCCGAGCGCCAACGCCTTTTCAGAACAGGAGGCTAGGAGACGACGACCAAGGGACCGATCCTATCGGAACCGCAGCGCCACCGCTTCGCCGGCTACTGCGGGCAAGGACGATAGAAGGGTAGGGGAGGGCATGACGTCAGCCGGGTAGCCTCCACAAGCCACGCTCCCCTGACGCCTCGACTCTTTCTCATTTTCCTCCTTACTCTCCTCAGTTATCAGGCCAACGTGACCACATCACGTGACCGTAGCTAGCCTTCGTTTAGCCTTCGATCTGATAAAACCTACCGGACGGCGCGCGTGCAAGCCTGCAAGGAATCCTTCTACAATCAACCATCCTTCTCACACGTGACATGTCACGCGCACCAATAGCCAGAGAGATCTACGGTCACGTTGGCCACAACATCGTTTAAACTTTTTATGCCTATGCTTCACCAATATTGAAATGTGCCCCCTCCTAGTATTTATAACCTCCTTGACTGCGGGGCGCGCTCCGTTGCCATGGCGCGTCCGCGCTCTTTCCCAAACTGACCCTAATCTAAAAAAAAACTTTGCTTGCGACCAATCGGAGCAGGATGTCGTCCACCGTTAAATTACAAACGCTCTCCAAGGTTTTTGAGTTGCTCCCTCACTTCAACTCTAGGCTCTCTACGTATCCCATTTAGCAGACGAGCGGACACAAAGGGGAACACTGCCATGAGCTCTCTTGTGTTGTTGTCACTTGGGCGAACACTGTCTGCCTCTAATGAATTCATCCGCTGAATAATCGATGGGGATGAATTACTTTCTTTCTTAGACGGCTCGTGCGCGCTCTCGTATCTTCTATTTGATCGCTCTTTTTGTGTTTTAGTTTTATCTCCGAAGCGAGGAAAATCAGCGTAAGTAGAACAGTCTTGAGGTTTCCGGGCGATTCTATGCTCGTCATCGGCGAGGGGACCCGTCGCGTTACTTACCGCGTTAAATATTAATATCTGATGGCGCTGGCTCGTGTCACGTATTCTTTTGTGCTATCAGAGGCTCTAGGGAAAGGGAGGGGAAAGGGGAGGAAGGCAGCATCATCGTTTTGTCTGGTTGTGCAGTATCATCTTGCTGT